>SJYB01002408.1:469631-501814 GCA_006408585.1 Antidorcas marsupialis | reverse complement strand
AAAAGCCTCTTGATGAAAGTGAAAGAGGAGAGTGAAAAAGTTGGCTTAAAGCTCAACATTCAGAAAACGAAGATCATGGCACCTGGTCCCATCACTTTATGGGAAATAGATGGGGAAATAGTGGAAACAGTGTCAGACTTTATTTTTTGGGGCTCCTAAATCACTGCAGATGGTGACTGCAGCCATGAAATTAAAAGACGCTTACTCCTTAGAAGAAAAGTTATGACCAACCTGGATAGTATATTCAAAAGCAGAGACATTACTTTGCCGACTAAGGTCCGTCTAGTCAAGGCTATGGCTTTTCCAGTGGTCATGTATGGATGTGAGAGTTGGACTATGAAGAAGGCTGAGCGCCGAAGAATTGATGCTTTTGAACTGTGGTGTTGGAGAAGACTCTTGAGAGTGACTTGGACATCAAGGAGATCCAACCAGTCCATTCTGAAGGAGATCAACCCTGGGATTTCTTTAGAGGGAATGATGCTAAAGCTGAAGCTCCAGTACTTTGGCCACTTCATGAGAAGAGTTGACTCACTGGAAAAGACTCTGATGCTGGGAAGGACTGGGGGCAGGAGGAGAAGGGGACAACAGAGGATGAGATGGCTGGATGGCATCACGGACTTGATGGACGTGGTTTTTGGTGAACTCCGGGAGTTGGTGATGGACAGGGAGGCCTGGTGTGCTGCAATTCATGGAGTTGCAAAGAGCTGGACACGACTGAGCAACTGAACTGAACTGAACTGAACTGTCTGTGTGTGTGTGTAAAGTCAGTTCCGTCGTGTCCAACTCTTTGGACGGTGCAAAGGTGGGCTTGTAGACCATAGCCCACCCTATGAACTAGCCCGCAAGGCTCCTCTGTCCACGGGAGTCTCCAGGTGCAAATACTGGAGCGGGTTGCCCTGCCCTCCTCCAGGGGATCTTCCCGACCCAGGGACCGAGGCCACATCTCTTCCGTCTCCCGCACTGGCAGGCGGGTTCTTTCCCACTGGCACCACCTGGGAAGCCCTGTCCATAGCAGAGTCCAGCATCCGGAGTCCAGCAGAATGTACCCTCATGACTACTGTGCATAAAGAGTTCTATAAATACATTCCTTGGACCAGCAATTTCACATCTAGGCAATTATCTTTACACGAACAGTCAGAAATGGTTAGAAAGATTTATGTCCATGGATATTCACCACAACATATTTTATAACGGAAAACTGGAAGCACAACTGTCCAGCAATCGCATGGGCGAATTCCTGATGGTCCACGTGGCTGATGCAATACATGCGGCTACTGAATATCAGGCTGGAAAGAGCATTTCATCATCAGAGAAAACATCCTTAGGAAGTGACAAAAGCAGCTTGCACACAGCATGTGAGCGTTAACGCCGAACTTTACAACAGACCCTAGACGTTGCTTAGTCACTAATTAGGGTCTGACTCTTCCGTGAGCCCATGGATAGCCCACCAGGCTCCCTGTCCATGGGATTTCCCAGGCAAGAATACTGGAGTGGGTTGTCATTTCCTCTTCCAGCGGATCTTCTAGACCCAGGGACGTGTCTTCTGCATTGCAGGCAGATTCTTTACCACTGAGCTACCGGGGAAGCCCACACAGAGAGAGTACTGGATGGCAACTTGGTGAGAAAGAGAGGATTCACCCAATAAATCCACAGTCATCACACAAGTGCACGTCTGTGTGAGACCCGTCCCCCAAATTGAGGAAAACCTAGTTTTAGTGGACTCGTGTTGTAAACTCTGTAAAAAGACTAAGATAAAGAATGAAAATAAGTTCCTTTTTCTGATACTATCAAAATGACATAAATATTTGAGTTTAACGAGCCATTCTCAGTGTTCCAGATTTGAAAAGGCTTGGAAGGAAATTATATTTTATGGCTGTAAACTGATCTCAGCATGCTGAGATTTCCACATTTAACTCCTATTAATGCTTCTCAATGCCAGCATGAAAACATATACCTTAGACAATCTTCCTCAGTGCTGTTTCTTACAGGGAGTTGATTAGAAGCAATAAAGTCGTAGATGAAATAGACAAAGCCTCTCTGGACAAACACTGAAAAGGATGTTAGAGTTGATTCGTCTACTGTTTTCTTCTATTGATAAATCCTCGGATACTGAGAGGAATCAGAGTACAAATGAGAAAAATAAGGATCCCAAAGCAGCGCGTGATCACTTTTCCTATGCGTATAATTCCAAGTGGTTCAGTGTGACGAACTCTGAAAAGACTATAGTGTGCACCCTTACTTGTAAAACACTCATCTGCTCCTTCACGCCACACGTTATCTGTAGCAGGTTTGGAAAACACACACCAAACAGATTCTACAAACACAGAGACTCCAGCATTATTGGTTTTGTGCTGTAGTTTATAACGGAATTAAGTTATAAACATGCTTTTAATAATGTGCTCTTGAACAAGTCACTTGGCCCAGCAAATCCTCCTCAACCTCCTCAGCAAACAGTTAGCGGACTGAAGAGAATGATTTCTGAGGTTCCTTCTAGCTCTGAAGTTATTACACCAAGCTATTGACTTACAAATAAAAAAACTTCAATCTTTTAGATCAGAGGTTGACAAACTATAGTCCATGGGCCACTCTGGAAGGCTGCTTTTTTTTTTTTTAAATAAAGTTTTATTGGAACACCAGCCACATCTGTTCCTTTACACAAGGTCTGTGGTTGCTTTTGTGCGCCAGCGGCAGGGGTGAGCCGCTGCAGCAAAGCCCACAGGGCTCACAAAGCCTAAGGCACTTCCCTTGGGCCCTTCACAGAAGAGCGCCAGTCTCTCTCGGGCTCGATTTACAGGTCTTTTTACACATTATATGAAGTTATTCTTCTTCTTTATATAGAGCAAATCTTGACAATCACTTTTAAGGAAGATTTTGTAGATTCAGATAAAATGCCATCAAACTTTTCAATAACATGCATATACCTCTGTATTAGATTTCCTTTTAATGTAACTCAGGTGTCTATCTTAACAAACAACTTTCCAAGTGTTTGTATTATTCTTGCAGATCTCATAAACCATGCTGAATCTTATAAACATAACCATGAAAGTGGAAATAAAAAGCTCTAGTCACTCAGGCATGTCTGAATCTTTGCAACCCTACGGACTGTCCCTTGCCAGGCCTCTCTGTCCATGGAGTTCTCCAGGAAAGAATATCGGACTGGGTTGCCATTTCCTTCTCCAGGGGGTCTTCCCAATTCAGGGATTGAACCTGCAGATTCTTTACCATCTGAGCCACTAGGGAAGCCCAAATATAACCACATATTTATATTATTTTTATGTAACTTAGAACCAGTCATCCTAAAGGATATCAGTCATGACTATTCATGGAAAGACTGATTTTGAAGCTGAAACTCCAATACTTTGGCTACGTGATGTGAAGAGCTGTCTCCTTGGAAAAGACCCTGATGCTGGGAAAGACTGAAGGCAGGAGGAGAAGCGGACGACAGAGGACGGGATGATTGGATGGCATCACTGACTCAATGGGCGTGGGTTTAAGTAAACTCTGGGAGTTGGTGATGGACAGGGAGGCCTGGTGTGCTGCAGTTCACGGGGTTGCAGAGAGTTGGACACGACTAAGCAACTGAACCGATGATGACTGAACTGAACAGACAACTATTGCGATAATCCTGTAACTATTATGTTCCCTGAAATGTTTTAATACTTTATATAAATGTGGAAAGGCTTCAACTGAGAAATCAGAAGCCTAAATCAACTATAATTTTTCAGAGAACAAGACTGACCTATCTAACCAAGAGGGTAAAGTCTCTTAAGCAAAAGTGAACAGATATGAACAGATTCCTTCTTGAAATAAAATGTATATATGAAAGGTTAGATCCTCTGCCAGCAATGCCATTTATGGTCGCATTTGTTCTCATGATATTCCAAACATGATTTCTGACCAAGAAAAGAATGTCACTGCTAGAGAGAAGCAGGTGGCGACCTCCACGCGACCCACGGACCTGCCTGCGTGGCCATCACTCCCGAGGCTGCCAGGCAGAGGGGGGATGGCCAGGGGAGACAGCTGGAGCCGCACCTCGCAGGGTGCTCCTTCTCCGCGAAGGGGCACGTGTGGATTCTGCTACCGCAGACCTCACAGGTCTGGAAGCCGAGCGCTGAATATGAAGACAGTGCCTCTCGTGAAGAAGCCCGATGACACACAGGGGCTCCCCTGTGGCCCAGTGGCTAAGAGTCCGTGTCCCCGATTCAGGGGCCCAGGTTTGATCCCAGGTCAGAGAACTAGACCCCACAAGCCACGGATGAGATCACTAAGACCCAGCACAGCCAAGAAAGGGAATAAACATAAATGTTTTAAAAAAACGTGTCAAAAATAAAAGCAAAAAATAAACCTAATGCTACACAAAAGCTTTAAAAATTTTTTTTTATTTACTTGTTTTTTTGTACCGGTCTTAGTTGTGGGCATGTGGGATCAAACCCAGGGCCCTGCATTGGGAGTAAGGAGTCTTAACCGCTGAACCACAAGGGAAGTCCCATAAAAGCTTTTCTTTGCCCGCTGGGACTTGGAGCCTCCGTGGATTTGGAGGTCTGTGGACTCTTCCAGCAGGGGACACATGGTTTCACTGGACTGGAAGCTGAGACTCCCACCTCGTCATCACTGAGCTCTTCACTTTCAGGGATAATTAAGGTCACTGCTACACACTGAGGACCAACAGATTCTCGGGAGCCTCTCCTAGGACCGCCACACCCAGGGGCGAAAGTCAGAGAGGATTTCAGCCATCTTGGAATGGCACCCCACTCCAGTCCTCTTGCCTGGGACACCCCACGGGCAGAGGAGCCTGGCGGGCTGCAGTCCATGGCGCTGCAGAGTCGGACAAGACTGAGCAACTAGCACTTTCAGTTTCTTTCAGCCAGCCTAGAACTCAAGACACCTGGGAAACCAAGGTTTAGATCACGCCCCCGGGCAAGGAAGCCTGGCGGACCCACAGGGAGCAGAGACTGCAGGGCAAAACGAAACTGTGGACACCAGCTCCGGACTTGCAACCCCGGCAGAACCGAGGGCCGTAGTGGCTAGCAGATTTACGAATGTTAAGCACTTCCCTTTTCCCCCTTCCCTTTGCCCCTACTGTTGTATGAAGCATTTCTGGGGCGTGATTAGCTCGACAGTTCAGCTCTTAGGTTGTGGAGCGTCAATACTGGATTGTGGGGCGTCCCTGTGGCCCAGTGGCTAAGAATCCGAGGTCCCATGGCAGGGGCCTGGGACCACAGGCTGCAGCCGAAGATCCCGCGCACAGCTTCGAAGACCCAGCACAGCCAAGGAAAGAAATAAATACTAAAAAACAAAGAGTGGATTGTGAGGGGGCTCCCGGGAAAATGAAGCATTCCCACAGGCACGGGCAGTCTGGCCTCCTTCGCGGAGCCGGCGCCGTCGTCAGGGAGCACCTGCTCTCACTGCCGTAATTCCTGTTCTGCTGCTCCTGCTTCGCTTTTCTTTCTGACTGCGTTGCGTGGCCTGTGGGGTCTCAACTCCCCAACCAGGGACTGAACGCGGGCCTCCAGCAGTGAGGTCACAGAGTCCTGACTGCTGGGCCGCCAGGGCATTCTCCGTTACTGCTATAATGCGGCGGCTCACATCTGGGAGGAAGAGCAGTGGACAAAGGATGAGCCCCTCCAGCCTTATTTTCACGTGCCTTCCTTGACTGCAGAGTGGGAACACCGCACACTCGGTTTTCAGACTTCCCTGAAGCCGAGTTCTGGGGATACTTGAGGTTCTCATGAGGCACCAGCACAAACCCAGGCGGACGTCTCGGTTGCGCGGTTTCTGCTGGTCGGCGAGATCCGGGAGCCACCGAGGCCAACAGGTAACCCCGCTGCCGGGACCCGCCTGGCCGGTGCCTGGACTGCTCCCTTTTACTCCTTCTCCCTGCCCTCCTCACTCAGAACGTCTCTTCAGGTCCTGTCAGAATTCTATCTGTGTAATTGAAAGAGACACATGCACCCCAGTGTTCACTGCAGCACCGTTTATAATAGCCAGGACATGGAAGCAACCTAGACGTCCATCAGCAGATGAATGGATAAGAAAGCTGTGGTACATATACACAATGGAGTACTACTNGGGAGAGCTCCCCGTAAAGTACTCTGGTTTTGGGGTAGATGCTCGGGAACAGGGGGCTTGATCACGCCTTTGCGTATGCCAAGCTTCCTTCCTCATGACCTTTGCCATGGGCGGAGTTCCTCACGCTGGCTCCCGGCAGATCCCCTTCTCATTTGCCCATTAGAATAGCTTTCTTTGGGACAAAAAAAAAAAAAAGTTTTGTAGGATTCTGTGTTTATAATCAGACATTCTGAGACTTCACATAGTGAATCTTGCCAAAGCACTGTGGTCAGGAAAGACAAATTCATACCATGAATTTGTATCGATCTCAGTCAGAACAAGATGCTGCCACTGTGAGGGTGAAAGGGATCCTACATAAGCAGCTTACCAGCAAGACTCTGGTTTGGCTTCCCAGGAGGCACAGTGGTTAAGAATCCTCCTGCCAGTGCAGGATGCAAGAGACACGGGTTCGNGAATCTTGCCAAAGCACTGTGGTCAGGAAAGGCAAATTCATACCATGAATTTGTATCGATCTCAGTCAGAACAAGATGCTGCCACTGTGAGGGTGAAAGGGATCCTACGTAAGCAGCTTACCAGCAAGACTCTGGTTTGGCTTCCCAGGAGGCACAGTGGTTAAGAATCCTCCTGCCAGTGCAGGATGCAAGAGACACGGGTTCGATCCCTTGGTTGGGAAGATCCCCTGGAGAAGAGAATGGCTGCCCACTCCAGTACTCTTGCCTGGAAAATCCCGTGGACACAGGAGCCTGGCGGGCTACAGTCCACGGGGTCACAAAGAGTTGGACACTGAGCAACTGACCACACACACAAGACTCTGGTTGGCCTCCTCCAGAAATGGCCCTGTAGAGGGGACGCGGGGCCAGTCTCTGGCAGGCCAGACATTCAGCAGTGGCAACAGCTACATCAGCCGTAGTGACAGGGCACCCAGCTTTTGGACTTATGTGTGTGTGGCCTCCATTTGTGTTACCACGGCTATTACATCCATGAGCCTTTATGACTAGGACTGAGGTCATGGGAAGCACATGCTGGCTGACCCCTGCCCGGCGAGCCAGCATGCCCACCCATTCCTTCACGCCTCTTCTGCAGTGTATGCCCACTGGCGGGCATCAGTGTACAAGACTCCACACGGGCTCTTCCCCCAAACCTCCATGTATCCCACCTTCCAGTTGCACACCTTCCAGCCCCCCCAGTGGAGGCCGTTTCCACTGCCCATGAGTCCTCTCTGTCTCTACCCTGGGCCACCTCTCTCCACACAGATTGCATCACCCGGTCCAATGCCCAGAGCTCTGCCTGTTACAAGGATTAATCCTCATTGGTCTCATCAGAGCCACCTCGGGGGGACTCCAGTGCAGCTGGCCATTTTCGGTTGATGCCAGTGTACAGGACTGAGTCAGTGATGCATCACCGACTCGATGCACATAAGTTTAAGCAAGCTCCGGGAGCTGGTGGTGGGCAGGGAGGCCTGGCGTGTGCCATCCATGGGGTTGCAAAGAGTCAGACACACCTGGGCAACTGAACTGAACTGAGCTGAGAGTACTGAGTCAGTCCATTAGTGAACCATCTTGGGATCTTTCCTCTGTCAGCTGGTCACGGGGGAGCCCTGTCCACGAGGGCCTGGGGTGAGCTGATGGAGATGCCTTGGTTGGTGGATAACTGTAGACTCTGGTTCCTACTCCGTGCAGTTCACTAGCGTGTTCTGGATCTGCTCAGGCCCAATGCCACTGATTACATAGCCCTTACGGTCATCATTTCTCAAAAGCTAGAGATGACCACATAAGCCAGGATAAGGACTTTCAGCTACATCCCATCACTGCTCACCAAGAGTGAAAGTCTTAGTAACCGCGGCGGTAAACAGTGCCACAGCGAATGCTTGGCAGTAAGAATCAGTCAGCTTTCCTGACGCTCCCTAGTGCACGCGGTGACCTAGAGGTCTGTGTCTGTGTCCTCGCTGTGCTGTCCCTGCCGTCGTCTCTGACTCTGTGCGACCCCGGGGACTGTAACCCACCAGGCTCCTCTGTCCCTGGGATTCTCCAGGCAAGAACACCGGAGTGGGTTGCTAAGCACTCCTCCAGGGGATCTTCCTGACTCCAGGGATAGAACCCTTGTTTCTTAGGTCTCCTGAGTTGGCAGGCCGGTTCTTTAC
The DNA here is from genome assembly GCA_006408585.1 of Antidorcas marsupialis. NCBI lineage: Eukaryota > Metazoa > Chordata > Mammalia > Artiodactyla > Bovidae > Antidorcas > Antidorcas marsupialis. The sequence goes on along the minus strand of SJYB01002408.1, from coordinate 493,605 downwards.
CACCTGGGAAGCCCACAAATGTCCTTAAATATAAGTAAGATGAGATGAATTATTGCATGAGAATAAATGAGATAAATTATTATATGCAGTTTTCTCATAAAATAAAGGTATGCTGATTTTCTAACAAACAGAGAAAAAAGATTCAGAAGGCCACCTACCACCACAGATGGGGGTCCCCACCTTCCATCTTGCTAGTGAATGAGCTGCACCCAGAATCCTTTCTTCGCCAGCTTCCTGGGACTACTTATGGCACCTTCTGTCTTAGGCAGATTCCCCAGACGCAGACCCTGCAGAGATGGCTTGTGTGTGAATAATTTATTAAGCACGTTGCCCCAAGAGATTCAGACAGGGAGCAGGAAATGAGGAAGAGGCAGCAAAAATTAACCAGGGAAGGTTGTGATTTCATGAAAAGTTCTAGACTCAACGTGAACCCCTGAGGACCATAGAGAATAAGTTGCTCAGCAGCGTTTACCCCGCCTGAAAATCAGGGGCTAGCTTTTCGCATCGCCTCCCGTCGGCCCCGGGCTACAGGCCGCGTGCTGAGGTGTGGGCTGGCTCAGGCGCGCTGACTCTGAGACCCTGGAGACTGCGGCCCGCCAGGCTCCTCTGTCCCTGGGGTTCTCCAGACGAGAATCCGGGAGTGGGTTGCCATTTCCTTCTCCAACCATGTAGATTTGTAACTTTCTTGGCTGTTTTGATTCTGGAAGCTTCTGAATTAAGTGGCTCCAGGGGACCCAGGGGTAGTGCCCCAAAGAGAATTACAGAGCGAAGTCTGGAGCAAAGCTTGCAGAAACTGGGGAATGGCCACACTGAACCAGTAAGGGGGACTTGGCGGGGTTTGGACCCAGTGCCTCAAGCGCCCAAGGAGCTAAGATTCGTACATGGAGAGCTGACATGGAGCTTCTGGTCGCTGACAAGACGGTGAAATAAGCTGTGCTCCTGTCTTCTCCCAGAATCTAGCTCTGAGGAAACTGCTAGGGAGACATTGAGGACTTGGGACCCCAAGTATGTTGGTGAAGGGCCCCGCGCGTGGACGTTCAGAGCTTCAGGGAGACGGTTGCTATGGAGACTCCGCTTCCCTCACTGCGCTGAGCAGACTATTACACTTTGTGATTAGGCTGCATGAGATCATGGCTTCCGTCTCGCTAGTACACTCCGTCTATTCATGCTTGGGTTGTGTGCCTTGATAAGACAAACCGCCGTGTTGGAGAGGCCCATGTGGCAAGGACACGACGGAGGCCTCCAGCCAACGACAGCCAGCAGATCTCAGGTCCTGGGGCTTCCCCAGCGGGCCTGTGGTTAAGAATCCTCCTGCCAATTCAGGGGACACGGCTTCAACCTCTGGTCAGGGAGCTAAGACCCCACTAGCCCGTGAGCCACAACTGCTGTGCCCTAGAGCCCCCCGCGGCTGCAGCTACTACCAGTTCGAGCATTCTCTCGGCCGGCGGGCTTGAGCGCAGCCTCCTTACAGACGGTCACCTGTGTACAGAGTACCTGCTAGAAGGCAGTGCCCACCTTTGGGTCTCCCTGCAGCAGCCAAGGCATTGCCCCACACATGGCATCACATAGAAAATGATTCTTGGCAGGAGCCGAGGCATTTATGATAATAACAGAAATGAATTGAGTCTTTGCCACGTGCCAGGCCTTGATGTAGACATTTTACAAATCAAATTTTTTATTCATCCTTGTGACAGTCGTATCAGGCAGGCTTTCTTAGGATTTCCATTTTGGATGAGAAAAATGAGGCCTGCCGAGGACCAGTCGCATGCCTGGGTCTGACACTTGTGAGTGATGAGCTGAGTGTCGTGCCTGGGCGGCCTGCTCCAGGGCCGGGGCTGCCCGCAGAGCTGGGAGGAGATGGGGCCAGTGCCGCCCAAAAGCTGCCCTCCCCCGAACGCCAGAAAGAACTCCAGCTGCTCGGCCGCTGCTCTCAACCATGGGAGGGCGGGAATGTCCCTTGTTTGACATGAAATCTCACTGTCGTATTCAAAACAGGGCTAGTGTAGGAGCCTTAAAAGGCGCTTGAATGAATGAATGAGATGCCCTAAATAGCAGGTGGGGAGAAAGGAAAAGGGAAGGCATAGAAGGCTCGATTTCTCGATGTTACACCGGCAGCCTCATAGGTCTCACTCCAACACGTTTCTTGGCATTTGCTACCAATATTACCTCTTCTGTGCTTACCTGATAGCATGGCTTGGGAAATGGAGTGTGTTTTTCTTGATTTGGAATTGAGAACAGAAAAGAATTCCTAAGAGGTAAGTGACGTGGAAGGCGGCTGTCGCCCCTGACAAGCGTGTCCATCTCTTACTGGTCTGACACACAGAAGACCCAGGACTGTAGCTAATTCTGCATTTATAGCAGCTCATTACCTGCAGGGATGGGAGGTTATATAATGGGCTGGTTCACTGTGCTTGCTTGTGTATGCAAATATCTATCAAAGTTGCTTAAAATAACAAGTTGTTCTAACACCCTCCACTGAGGGAATTTGGTTGGAAATGTTCAAGCGTCCCCCTTTATTAGGCCTGCCTCCTACGAGCGCCTGGAATGAAAGGTGGCCTCCTTTCATGCTAAGTACCTTAGCCACACAATTCGTCTGAAGAAAGAAAGAAGCTCATGTCTTGTCTCACATTTCGTTGTTTTCAGGTACTAGACTCAGAGTAATAGCTTATTTATTAACAGTTTTTAATGGTTAAGCTGCTTTCATTTCTGGACACAGATAAAAATGTGTGGAAGAGTTTGACTATGTGGCCATCCTTTGCTTAATAAAAGTGGACTCTGCCATTGAAGGCAGTGGGGTTTGCTCACGACTGAGCTTAATTTCTTTGGCCTTCCCTGGCCCTTCTCCTCTTTTTAGTGCCACCCCGACTGAGCCACGCGAATCTGCTCACAGCACACCTGGCTTAAAACCAGACTGATCCCCCAGCCCCTCCGACACAGGGCACACAGGCTTCTTGGCCTGATCCCCGAGGCCTTTGTCATCCAGGCCTCGCCCTCGGACTGACTTCATGTCTCAGAGGTCTGCCCCACTTCCCAGCCTCCATCTTCCCACCCTTCTGCTCCGCTGCTGCTTTCTCCGAGTTCCTGTGATCTCCAGAGCCCCGGGCCTTTGCACCTGCGGTGATTCCCTTCATCGTGTACACCTCCTCCCCCCTCCAGCCCGGATGGCCACCGCCAGCCCCCGGGGAGGTGTCACGCCTCGGGTGCGGTCCTTCCCGAGGCAGGGTGCCCTCCCCGGGACTACCCACAGCCACACAGCACACCCTGCTGGACTCAGCTCCTGGATGGGGTGTCTCAGCACCCAGCACGGGGCCCGGTTCAAGGAAGAAACTGAAAAAGACTAAAATAAAAATCTGCTGAGCGTGTGTTCTCATTACTCTCCTGTAGCCTTTGTTTCTCTGCTTTGGGTGGACCTAAACTGTAATGAGTACAGTTTATACATTTCAGTCCAAATGAATGACAGTTTAGGTAAAATAAAAGCTGTTAGCACAATAGAACATTTTCCTGAAAACAAAATTAACTTTTGAAATTTTAACCACATGGCATTTAGTGCTGTCATTGAACACGCAAAACTGGGAACCTGTTCCTCAAATGTTAGACCCCCAGGACTGCCTCCAAATCAATCTATTTTCAGTTCTTACAGACCCCTGTTATTATTTGGGAAATAAGCCCCCACGGGCAATGCTGCCTCTAACCCTCCCTCGCAACTTTTCTTAGAAAGTGTGATATGCATTTTTTTTTCTGCTGGCATAATAATGACAGGAAGGGTAAATACTCGTGCTTTGAGTAGCACTAGTACAGAACGGAAAAATAGCTAAGAAGATCTTAAAAATTCTTCTAAGATATGTTTATTAGCAAGCTTGAGTTTTTGGTGCCATTTTCTTTTGAGCAGAGCTGATTCAGCATGTTGTGTTAGCTCCTGCTGCACCGCAAAGCGAGTCAGCTATGTGTCCACACACAGCCCTTCTTTTCTGGATTTCTTTCCCATTTAGGTTCCCACATCGAGTAGAGTTCCTGTGATACATAGTAGGTTCTCATTAGTGCCCTACTTTACGCATAGTATCAAGATTTTATTTCTGCTTCAATCCCAGTCTCCCAACTCATACCCCTACCACCACTGCATGCCACGTGCTGAGATGTGGATGGACCTGGAAGCTGTCATATAGAATAAGTCAAAAAGAGAAAACCGAATATTGTATACTAAGGCATCTATGTGGAATCTAGGAAAATGGTGTGAATGATCTTATTTGCAAAGCAAATAAGCCCAGATGTAGGATGGATGTGTATGTGTGAGTCGCTCAGAGCTGTGTCCGACTCTCTGCGATCCTATGGACTGCAGCCTGCCAGGCTCCTCCATCCGTGGGATTCTCCAGGCAAGAATACTGGAGGGGGTTGCCATTTTTTTCTCCAGGGGGTCTTCCTGACCCAGGGATCGAACCCGGGTCTACAGCATTGCAGGCAGATTCTTTACCTTCTGAGGTGCCAGGGAAGCCCAATGTATGGGTACCAAGGGGCAAAACTGATTTTTATTTAGAAGGGAGTTCTCTCTGTGCAGGGCACACTCTTTGGTATCTCCTCAGCTTTATCAGCAGCAGTAACAGTTTGGTCAAAGAGAAAAGATGAGACTTGATAATTTGGGCAAGTTCCTAATCAGACTCTCTAGGATAGAGGCAGCTTTCAAATGAGAGCTGAGGGTTGGGGCTTTGTTTTTATTTGGAAAGCTCAGGTGGGGGTTTGGTCTAAGTTCTCTGTAAACTATAAATCACTATCTGAGTAGTTTTACTCCAAGTCTTCGATCATCTTTATCAGTTTGAAAGTTTAGAGCCAGGGAGCCAACTTGTACATTATGAGGTTCTTATTCTGGGAAAAGCTCCAATGTTTTCTGAACATTTTGTTCAGCCTGACCCCACTTATCAGGACTGACTTCCCGGGTCTGATGAGAAGGTATTCACGGGCTCACTGGAGGAGCCGGGCAACCAGGGCAGAATGGGAAGAAGTGAGAATTAAGACAGAACCACGAGCTAGCTCCCTGGAGCTGCCCTCAGAAACGGCCACACGCTCGGCAGCTCACAACAGCAGAGACGTGTCCTCCCACGGTGCCGGGGGCCAGGCGGCCAGCGTCAAGGTGCCGGCACAGCTGGTTCACTCTGGAGGCTCCAAGGGAGCATGCAGCCCGCGCCTCTGTCGGAGCTCCTGGCGAGAGCGGTCCTGGCTGCTCCCGGATCTGCGGGTGCTTCCCTTCCCTCTGGTGCCGCTCCATCTTTGCCTTCTTCCCCAGGTGTCCCTGTGTCTGTGCCCAAAGCTCCTTTCTCTTATAGAGACGCCAGTTGCTAGATTTAGGGTCCACACTTCTGCAAATATCTGATCCAGGATTCCTTCAGTTCAGTTCAGTCGCTCAGCCGTGTCCGACTCTTTGCGACCCCAGGAATCGCAGCACGCCAGGCCTCCCTGTCCATCACCATCTCCTGGAGTTCACTCACACTCATGTCCATGAAGTCCGTGATGCCATCCAGCCATCTCATCCTTGATCGTAACTTCTCCTCCTGCCCCCAACCCCTCCCAGCATCAGAGTCTTTTCCAATGAGTCAACTCTTCTCATGAGGTGGCCAAAGTACTGGAGTTTCAGCTTCAGCCTCATTCCTTCCAAAGAAATCCCAGGGCTGATCTCCTTTGGATCTCCTTGCAGTCCAAGGGACTCTCAAGAGTNCGCAGCACGCCAGGCCTCCCTGTCCATCACCATCTCCTGGAGTTCACTCACACTCATGTCCATGAAGTCCGTGATGCCATCAAGCCATCTCATCCTTGATCGTAACTTCTCCTCCTGCCCCCAACCCCTCCCAGCATCAGAGTCTTTTCCAAAGAGTCAACTCTTCTCATGAGGTGGCCAAAGTATTGGAGTTTCAGCTTCAGCCTCATTCCTTCCAAAGAAATCCCAGGGCTGATCTCCTTTGGATCTCCTTGCAGTCCAAGGGACTCTCAAGAGTTTTCTCCAACACCACAGTTCAAAAGCATCAATTCTTCAGCACCCAGCCTTCTTCACAGTCCAACTCTCACATCCATACATGACCACTGGAAAAACCATAGCCTTGACTAGATGGACCTTTGTTGGCAAAGTAATGTCTCTGATTTTGAATATGCTATCTAGGTTGGTCATAACTTTTCTTCCAAGNAGTCACATGTACAACTGGGTATTGTTTTTGCTTTGGCTCCATCCCTTCATTCTCTCTGGGGTTATTTCTCCACTGATCTCCAGTAGTGTGTTGGGCACCTACTGACGTGGGGAGTTCCTCTTTTGGTATCCTATCATTTTGCCTTTTCGTACTGTTCATGGGGTTCTCAAGACAAGAATACTGAAGTGGCTTGCCATTCCCTAGTCCCAAGATACCTTAATATCCTTAACTGAGTGCCTCTGCAAGGACCCTATTTCCCAGGAAGGTCACATTCACAGCTACCCGGAGCTAGAACTTGGACATACCTTTTTGTTCAGTCGCCAAGTCATGTCCAACTCCTTGCAATCCCATGGACAGCAGCACACCAGGCTTCCCTTCACCTTCTCCCAGAGTTCCCTCAAACTCATGTTCACTGAGTTGGTGATGCTATCCAGTCACCTCGTCTTCCCCCTTCTGCTCCTGCTCTCAATCTTTCCAAGCATCAGGGTCTTTTCCAATGAATTGGCGCATCTCGTCAGGTGGCCAAAGTACTGGAGCTTCAGCTTCAGCATCAGTCCTTCCAGTGAATAATCAGGGTTGATTTCCTTTTGGATTGACTGGCTTGATCTCCTTGGTGTTCAAGGGACTCTCAAGAGCCTTCTCCAACACCACAATTCAAAAGCATCAATTCTTCGGCGCTCAGCCTTCCTTATGGTCCAACTTTCACATCAGTACATAGCTGGGCATAACTTTTGGGGGAACAGAATTCAACCCACTACCAAGAGAGACGTCACCTGGGTAGAAACTCTTCCTTCTCGGACCCTCCCAAGAGCTCTCTATATTTTGACCTTCTCAACTTTCTTCTCTGGCCACTGAAACCAAATCCTGCCTCTCGCCTGTAGTGTTTATAATAAAACCAGAAACTTCAATACTATTGGGAGGAGATCTTCAAGACGGAAAAAGAGGTATGTAACTGAGAAACAAGCAAACAAGGAAGACTGGTCCTAGGATCCTGAAAGTTCGAACTTTAGGACTAGCAGTGTATGACATGGCCCCATTTTTTGATGTAAAAATTGCATACGTGTTCTTAGAAAATGTCTGGAAGGATGTGCACCACAAAAGTTAGCAGAGGTAATCACTGGGTTCTGGGGTTATGATATCTTAACTTTCTTCTTGATGTGCATTTATTATGTTTTATAATTTTTATAATTAATTTTTAATTTAATTCATTTGTTTAAATTTAAACTTTTAAAATGTATCTTTTTAAAATTTGTTTGGTTGTCTCCAGTTTCAGCTGGGGAATGCAGGATTTTCACCACGTCACATGGGATCTTTCTCAGTGGTGCATGAGCTCTCTAACTGTGGTGCTTGGGCTTAGATCTGGTGCTTGGGCTTAGTTGCTCTGTGGCAAGTGGAAGCTTAGTTCCCGAACCAGGGATTGAACCCTCGTCTTCTGCATTGCAAGGCAGATTCTTAACCACTGGACCATCAGGAAAGTCCCCAGATTTAAACTATTATTATTATTAGTTTTTGCTTTTTTAAACTGCTTTATTCACTTCACAATATATAATGGACATGTCTCCATGTGATAGGTAAAACTCTCCCACTGATGGAAGTTTACAGATTGGGTCCAAAACGCAACATTCAGTTAGAAGCTGGTGATAAAAAAACCTCAAGAAACAAGTTACGCCAAAAGGCTTACAGCAAAGGTGCCTCACGGAAGGCGAGCTCGGGAGGCAGGCGTCCCCTGTCAGCCTGAGAGCGCTCGTCAAGGTCCAGGGCGCAGGGCGGAGCCCGCGGTCACGGTCACGGTGAGGGCCGGGTGCCTGCTCCCGGGGTGACCGCGCTTCGCCGGCTCTCCCGCGGCAGCACCCGCGCCCCAGCCCCTGCCGCATTCTCCTCTCTCACCCTCGCCCGCGGCTCCCCAGGCCTCCGAGTGGCCTCCCAGCCCCACTGCAGGGCGCGCTGCCTGACCTGGACCCACCTGCGACTTCCCCCGGGCACACGGTGTTTACCAGCTTCCGAGAGGAGAGCCGGAGACGCCCCGTGACTGCGGCGCGCCGCTCTCCCCCGCCGTCCTCTTTCTCCGGGCTGAGATTCCGCGCTGCTGGACTCCGTCGCCCCGGACTGTCCTCGCTGCCTGCGGCCCCTCCCAGCTCTCACGCCCGTGCCCACCACACTGCGCGCTGCAGGCCCGCCTCTCGGGTCCTGCTCGTCCTGGGGACCGAGCCCGGCCTGCACCCCCTCAGGGCCGCCAGGCGCAGGGCCAGGGAGCGGGTGACCGCTGCGTCTCAACTTTGATTTCATGTTGGAGTTTGGCCAGTTACCTCTGTTGTCTGGTTTCCAGAGCACAGCAGAGGGACTTAGCCATACGTATAGATGTATCCATTCTCTCCAAACTTCCCTCCCATCCAAGCTGCTGCTGCTGCTGCTAAGTCGCTTCGGTCCTGTCTAACTCTGTGCGACCCCATAGATGGCAGCCCACCAGACTCCCCCTGTCCCTGGGGTCCTCCAGGCAAGAACACTGGAGTGGATTGCCACTTCCTTCTCCAATGCATGAAAGTGAAGAGTGAAAGTGAAGTCGCTCAGTTGTCTCCGACTCTTCGAGACCCCATGGACTGCAGCCCACCAGGCTCCTCCGTCCATGGGATTTTCCAGGCAAGAGTCCTGGAGTGGGTGCCATTGCCTTCTCCGCCCATCCAGGCTAACATCTCTTTAAACATTAGAACTAACAGTTTCTTAAAAGATAATGAAGTTCCCAGATGGCAAAGGATCAGTTCACTTGGCCTGCTTGTTCAGAGAGGTAGCTGCTCTGAAATCAAGTGGAGAAGGTGGGACAGGGCCGGTTGCCATCTTTCCCTGCGCCTCCTTCGCGGCTGTGAATCCCGCACCATATCCCGCTGTTTGCTCACTCTCTGGGTGCTTTTACTGAACTGTAAGCGTGAGAACTGGAATAAATCATACAGATAATCCTGTCTAAACCTCTAGTTTTACACACCATGGAAGACAGGATGGCACATTCTCCTAAGGCCCACGGACAGAGGGGTCTCCACCCCAGGTGGGTTTCCTATTATTGCTGGTGGCTGCTGTCAACATCTCATAAACAGCCCACTGGACTAACGTGGATCATAGTGTCTATATTCAGCTTACCCTCTAATGAATAAGCCACTTGTCTGTGGCGCTACCAGGCATACAGAATTTATGAAGACATTCACTGAAAACTCATTGAATACCTGTACGCTGTCCCAGCATATGCTGGGCACCAGGTATTAAGATGGGTAGACGAGGCTTCAGCACCTACCTCGGCAAGAAGAAACTGTACCCTGAGTGTCCCCAGGCCTCGCCAGGCTGTGGGTGCAGATGTGAGCATTTCCATGTAAAGACCCAGCTCTCCATCCCTGGAGTTCCCAGTTGCCATTCTGGGCCTCCCAACACCCTCACTCTGATGATTTCAGGGAGTCTCAAGACATGGGGACGTGAGGGATTGGGCTTGATGTCTCAGCAGCAGCTCTGCTCATGTCTCCCCCACCCCCGCACACACGTCCAGGGCCTCAATTTGGGAAGTGTTTCAAAAACCATTTGAGGAGGTATGACAGTTAATTCCGTGTGTCAATATGGGTAGGTCGTGGCACCCAGATATTCAGCCAAATGCTATTCTAGATGTTTCTGTGAAGATATTTTTATGTAAGATATTTTTATGTAACATTTAAATCAGTAGCTTTTTGAATAAAGCAGATTACGTCCCTATCTACTCAGATGCAGGCTTTAATAGAAAAAAAAAAAAAAGACTGCCCTCCCTGGCAGAAGAGGGGATTATTCGGGCAGATTTGGTCTCTGGACTCACACTGCAACTCTTCCCTGGGTCTCCAGCCTCTTGGCCTACCCTCTGGATCTTGGACTTGCCAGCCTTTGTAATCATATAAACCAATTTCTTAACAGTCTCCGTCTCAGGACTCCCCTGGCGGTCCAGAGGTTAAGAGTTTCCAATGCAGGGGATGCGGGTTCCATCCCTGGTCCCATGTGCCATGTGGCCAAAAAATAAAAAAGTAAAAAGGTATCAATCTCTGCCTGTTTTTCTTTCTCAGCCTCTCTCTTTCTCCTACTCCATGGCTAGCTAGACTGGTGATTGATGGTAGACAGACAGATGATAGACGTAGATAGAGAGACAGATGGCAGACAGATAGATAATATCCTTTTAGACCGGTCTAGATTGATCTGTCTCTCTACCTATAATATCTATCGATCCTTCCTACTTGTTCTGTTTCTGTGGCCAGCCCTAACTCAGACGGAGACTCAAGCATCACGAGTGTCAGCCCAGAGAGCCCTGCCTCCTTGCTGCTCTCTGACTGACGCTGCTGCCGCATCGCAGCCACCCTCAGGCCCCGCCGCTCTGTCCTGGGACAGAAATGGGAGAACGGAGGCCACCCGCCCCAACTCCGCTGAGCCTGCGAACTGGAGCCCCCAGGCAGCTAATGTGATGAAAGGGTGTCACGCCTGATGACAAGAAGGACTTCTCAAATGCCTTAAAAGATTTTGTAACTAAAATAGAACTATGAAAATGGCAAAACAAATAAAAATAGTGGGAATTATGATGAATAGATTGAAAATCGCCCTGAAGAGAATTGCATACTTTTCCATTTTTCATATTTTACTGTCTGGACATTTTTCAGATTTGCTTCCCCTGTGGTTACACAATGGTATGCTTCTAAATCAATACTTTCTTTTTTCGCAGATACTAGGCATGGAGAATCCTAGCGATGGGGGAGCCTAGTGGGCTGCCGTCTATGGGGTTGCACTGAGTTGGACATGACTGAAGCAACTTAGCAGCAGCAGCAGGCATGCTAAAAAGTTTTTTCTTCTATGTTGTATTCCTCATCCACAGATTCAGTGGGTTCTGTGCTTTTTGGCATGACTTGTGGGCTCTCTCGCTCGTGTCCTATTGTGGCCCTGGGGGTATAGAATAATCTGAATAACATAGTAGCCTCATTGCATATTATGTGAGAAAGGTGTTATTATTCCTGTGGTACAGAAATGGAAACTGAGGTTCACAGATGTCCAATAACGGCCCTAATATCCTTCAGCTAGAATGTCCCAAAGCTGGCCCTGAGCCCAGGGCTGTGTGGATCCAAGCCCACACTGACCTCTGTGATTTAGAATGCTTTGGGTAATTTTTAATCAGCTCAAGGCAGCTGAACAGCGACTTGCCAGGTTTGCACCGCGCATGGAGGCCCGTGTGGGGCTTTGTCCGTTTCCGTCACAGCCCAGTGGCCTGGCCCGGCTCTCTGCCCCTCTTAGGTGCGGCCCTGCTCTCTGCCTCCGCTCACGCTCAGCCGGCCGGTTGCTCTCCAGCCTTTGTTTACTTCCTCGGGGCTTCGGTGCTTTTCTGCCTCCTGTCGTACCTGTTTCCTATTCCTCATTCCTAGGTGACTCCTGACAACTTATTTTCCTCGTGTGCTTACTCCTAACAGAGATGAGTTTCATGTGTGTGAAGCAAAATTTTCATGGTTGCAGAGAGAGGCACTGTATCAGCCAGCACAGTGACTTAAACGCAGCTGTAGGGGGTTAACTGGCTCGGGTGCCTGGAAAGTCGGGCTGTCTGCCTTCAGGTACGGCTGCATCGGGGGCTCAAGCAAGGGCGTGAGGAGCTGGCTCATCTTCTGACTTGGTGAGACTCCTCCAGAGAGGACCCCTTCCCTACGGCAGCAAGAATGCCCTGGCCGCTCCAGATTTCCATGATCCCAGCTCTCTTGACCCTGGTGCAGGGGAGGGAAGCTCACTCCTACCCCCCGTCAGCCCCAGCTCCCATACAAACCCCATAGTAAAGCTGACTTAGCCTGTTTGGGGTGCATACCCATCCCTTTGGCAAAGGGGTGGGGATGTGTTTGACAGCCTCAGGGGTGTGACACACAGTGGGTGCACATGACCCCTGACCTTCAGCAATGAAATCGGGGAGGACCAATCACAGCCCCTCTGGTCCACATAATGAACTTACCGTGAGGGACCCTCACGACAGCAGAGAGCACGCGCTCCCCACTTAACCACCACGCGCCTCACAGGCTGACGAGGGAAGATTTGCCCTGTTTCCAGTTGTCTGGGGATGGGAGGGAGCCCAGCATTAGAACCAGACAGGCCAGGAGGCGACAGGCACACTGGGCTTCCAGAAGCTCCTCTCTCGTTACAAACAACCTGGGGTTGGCAGGGCCAGCCCGAACCTCTGCAGAGAAGCGTGGGGCATGTCCAGTTCCTCCATACACTCGGTCCCCTCTGCCTCAGGACCACTTGGGGCTGTTTTCAAGACGCATATTCACAACATCCTCCTTTATTCTCCCAGATCTGGATGATGACGGCCTTGCTGCTGACGGCGACACACAACAGACTGAAGTGAAGCCTCACTGACTGCCAAGCGCTGCTCGCGGTGCCCGAGAGGCGCAAGCTCATCTCACCCCTCCATCACTCTGTTTCACCGGAAAGAAACTGAGGCACAGGGAAGTCGAGAGATTTGCCCAGGATCACAGAGCTGTTTGCTACTTTCGTACCCAAGCAGCCCCTTAGCCAAGCACGAAGAGCAGACGTTTAGCTGAGCACTTGCTTCGTCCCGGGTGCTTTATAAGGATTATCTTGAATTCTCACAGCAGTTCAACAATGCAGTGACTGTCACCAGCTTACCTCGTGGAAGAGAGAGGTATCAGAGGGGTAACTAACTCACTAAGTCCCCAAAGCCTGCAGCGGACCCCTGGCTAGCAGTCAGGAGCCTGTTCTGAAAGCAGAAAGGTAAGTCTGAAGCTCCGCTTTTGGAAAACGGATCTGGCAGCCGCATGGAAGAGAGACTCTTTTCTAGGCTCAGCAGCTGGAAGATCCGACCACAGCGCAAGCAAGTACAGATCCAGGGTTAGAAGCTCGTCTGAGTCCCGGCCCCGAGCTCAGACCCGCTCCAGCAGGTGGACTGAGCCAGGGGGAGGTGTAGGCTCCATGAGGCGCTTCCCTCATCCCGGTGGCCCCGGGGGCCTCGCTGCGTTGCTGTCCCTAAGCTTGTGACCCGGCACACTAAGTGTGGGCGGCTGCGACCTGGTGCACTAAGCGTGGCCGAGAGGAGTTACCCTGTTATGCCCGAAGTCGGAGTCCCCAAAACTGAGAGAATAAGACGTCCACAGCAATGCAAAAGCATAAGGGGTTTTATTGCTAGCTCGAGCTAGGGCTCCCATCTCATCCAGCGCAGTGGAATCTTGACGAGAGCCCCGAGCTCTGAATCACAGCTGCTTTTATACAGGCGGTTTTAGTACAGCTGGCGGGTAATGATTGGCTGAACCGTTATGCACACGTGATTTTCAAATCCTGCATCCCTATCCAGATTGGCTCAGGTTTGGCGCCATCGGGGACTTTCCCAGGGTGTGGTTCCCCCCGGAATCATGACTCAGGTTTTACTAGAATCTGAATCTTAGGCTTAGTACAGCTTGTTGAGCCTGTCATGGGTCAGGTCTGGTCCCTTAACAACCCCGCGTCTGAGGTCGGGGGCAGGGGCTGACAGTGCCAGGCTGCAACGGCGCCCAAACAGCCAAGAGGAGCTACCCAAGACCGAGGTCAGTGGCAGCCGGGAGAAGCCACCTCGCCCGAGGCCAGGGGTGGTGGCCCAGAGCAGCCAACCCCTCTGGAGGCCAGGGCGGCGCCTGAGGCCAGGGGGACCTGAGGAGTGGTGGACCTGACATTCCAGGTTCCTATGCAATATTGCTCTTTACAGCATCGGATCTTGCTTCTATCACCAGTCACATCCACAACTGGGCATCGTTTTTGCTTTGGCTCCATCGCTTCATTCTTTCTGGAGTTATTTCTCCACTGATCTCCAGTGGCATATTGGGCACCTAATGACCTGGGGAGTTCCTCTTTTGTGTCAGGTCCATGAATCAAGGCAAATCGGAAGTGGTCAAACAAGAGATGGCAAGGGTGAATGTCGACATTCTAGGAATCAGCAAACTAAAATGGACTGGAATGGGTGAATTTAACTCAGATGACCATTATATCTACTACTGCGGGCAGGAATCCCTCAGAAGAAATGGAGCAGCCATCATGGTCAACACAAGAGTCCAAAATGCAGTACTTGGATGCAATCTCAAAAATGACAGGATGATCTCTGATTGTCTCCAAGGCAAACCATTCAATAGCACAGTTATCCTAGTCTATGCCCCAACCAGTAACACTGAAGAAGCTGAAGTTGAACAGTTTTATGAAGACCTACAAGACCTTTTGGAACTAGCACCCCTCAAAGATGTCCTTTTCATCATAGGGGACTGGAATGCTAAAGTAGGAAGTCAAGAAACACCTGGAGTAACAGGCAAATTTGGCCTTGGAATGCGGAATNGAAATGGAGCAGCCATCATGGTCAACACAAGAGTCCAAAATGCAGTACTTGGATGCAATCTCAAAAATGACAGGATGATCTCTGATTGTCTCCAAGGCAAACCATTCAATATCACAGTTATCCTAGTCTATGCCCCAACCAGTAACGCTGAAGAAGCTGAAGTTGAACGGTTTTATGAAGACCTACAAGACCTTTTGGAACTAACACCCCTCAAAGATGTCCTTTTCATTATAGGGGACTGGAATGCTAAAGTAGGAAGTCAAGAAACACCTGGAGTAACAGGCAAATATGGCCTTGGAATGCAGAAAGAAGCAGGGCAAAGACTAATAGAGTTTGGCCAAGAAAATCCACTGGTCATAGCAAATACCCTCTTCCAACAACACAAGAGAAGACTACACATGGACANGGACACGACTGAGCTCCTGAACTGAACTGAACTGAATCCGCCTGGTGGCCCATCTCGGCAGACAGTGTCTCTGAGCCGAATATGCTCAGAAAAGCCCAGATCCGCCAGCAGCTGGAGCTATAGAAAGGCTGCAGCGCTTCCCGCTGAGCTGGGTCCTGAAGAGGGAACCTGCAGTGCTGCTCACACCTGAGCTGCTTATTCGCGGGGCTTCACAACACTCGGAAGGCTGAGCCCTCTCTCCTGGAGCCAAGAGACTGCAGACACACTTCAAATAACAGAGAAGAAGAAGGCACCGTCTCCCCTCTCCCACACCTGAGCTTCTGCTCAGCCTGCAAGGCCCCCTCCGAGGCCCCTTTTGTTCCGTTCATTACCTTCCTCCCAGCTGTCTCATTACTGACACAGACGCCTAATTAACACATCAGGTTTCCCCTTTTCCAAAAAGTCTCGGAAACGTGCCTGTTCTTAGAGGCTGCCCACTGGAGGCCCCCACCCCAGCCCCCGCCGTCTTTATTTTGTTCTGCTTCTCGTCCTGGCTTGTATAATTTGTTTCTTTGTATTGAAAGCTTGTCAACTCACGGAGCCTGGCATATATTCATCAGGAGGACGGCCCAGCACACATCACAGCGTGATGGAAAGCGAGCCTGAGTGGGGAATTGGGCAGAGTCAGAAAGAAGCGGAAGCAAGCGGGAGTGGGAGCCGGCTTAAGACCATGACCCAGTTTTCCAGCCCAGGGCGACCAACAGTCCGCCTCTTGCGCCGCGATCTTACATTTGTGCTAAGCTGGCCTTCAGCTTGCGCCATAAAAACTCATTGCTTCTGTGCCTCTGCCCAATTTGGTTTCCTCTGTCAGGATGCCCTTCCATCTCTCTGAATTCCACTGATTTTTTAAGGCCAGGATGAAGCCCCATCTCCTCCAAGAAGCCTTCCATGATTCCTCTAGCCCCAGTTAAGCTCCATTTTTGTGATACTCTTGGAGTATTTGTATCACAGAATCTAGTCCTCGATGATGTTTTCTGGAAGGGAACTGTCTCAGACGCTCCAGCCCTCTGAAGAGAGAGAGAGAAAAAAAGGATTCCTTTTGACACAGGTTGAATAAGAAAGAGACTTGTTAGGTGCCTGGGGTCAGAGGTGCCCCCAGAGCGGCCCTGCGCCCACCCTCACAAGGCAGCCAGAGGGGAGCTTGGCAGGCACACGAGATTATATGGCAGTTGCAAAGGGGAATCACCAGCCATTGTGTAAAAACACGGCCAAGTACACACACATCTCTGGTGCTGCCAGCTGCAAAGACCTGCCCGCCCATCTGAGAAGCGGCTCAATTGGAAACCAGCGTCTGCAGTTGCCAGTGTCTGCCTTTGAAACTGTGGACTTGTCTGAAATTCCTATTTCAACACATGTGATGAACACAGTTGGAGGGGCTCTCTCTGATGCCCTCAAAATTCTGTTTCCATTTCTGGATGCTCTACCCCTGGCTTCTCTGTTTCCATCCAACGGCCAGCACTGTGACCATCTTCTGAAGACTGGAATTTAGATTCACTTCACCTGGGCGTCCTTTGGTCAGTGACTGACTGGTACCCACTCTGAAAACCCAGCTCTCTGCCCAGAGTTGGGGTCAAGTGTAATTTACACCCCCGAACCCTTGGAGTCATGCCGAGGCTCAGCCTTGCCTGAAACGGCTCTGGCCTCCCCACTCCCACCCCATCCCCTCTGATTTTCCCCAGGGAGCAGCTCCTTAGAAAGTTCCTTGCACATGAATCTTCATTTCCAAGTCTGTTTCTGGGAGAATCTGACCAAAGATAATGCCCACGGTGTGTCTCTTCATCAGTCAGTGGCAGTCACACACCCCGCCCCACCCCACCTTGCCAGTTCCCGCGTCTCTGAGTGACGATTGTCATTCTCTTTGAAGTAGCCCTCCAGGACCAAAGAAGTTTTGCCACAGAGCCCATATTTCAAGTCACATCACTGCAAACGTGCCCTCCAACCCAGTGAAAACCCATTCAGTCACGCTTAGGGGGTATGATAGCAGATAGGCAGTCAGAAGCTTAAAGAAAGTTATTTTTACTGATTCTATTTATAAAATAAAACGTATCTTACTTTGTCTTCTTGGATTTTCTCAATTAAAAAAGTTTTTCTATGCCATTCAGTTAAGGAAGTGTTTCGTGGCTGGTGCCTCAGACAGTAAAGAGTCTGCCTGCAGTGCAGTGAGGAGACCCGACTTTGATCTCTGTGTCAGGAAGGTCTCCTGGAGAAAGAAACAGCAACCCACTCCAACATTCTTGCCTGGAGAATTCCATGGACAGAGGAGCCTGGTGGGCCACAGTCCGTGGGGGTGGCAAAGAGTCCAAAGAGTTGGACACGGCTGAGTGATTAACACTTTCACTTTCCCTCATTAGGACTAAAAGGCTTCATGGAGCTTGTATATATTATTTTAAAACGATGGTTACTCTAAATCCTGGGTAAGAGTTTCGCTTCCTTACTATATCCCAAAGTTTGCAAAGATAATCAGTTAAATGTCATTGTTCATCCTCCTAGAAAACAGTAATGCCTTCCCTCTCTATGACTTTGGATGCTGCCAAGGGGGTCAGGGATCGATGTCACTTATCTCTCTAGACACAACACTCTTGCCACTGCGGCTCTAGGCTGCTTCTGCATCCCTGGCCTACCCTAAACTCTTCTGAGAAGCTACCAACAAAGCAAAGGAAAGAGCGACCTTTCCATCCTTGGCCGCAATCACCAAGCTCTTCCGAACTCTGTCAAAACCTACACCTAAGACCCCCCCACCACCATGTCGTCACCTTTGCTGCAGGGGAGCACGCCCACTTCTTACCTTTCCGAGCCCAAGGCCAAATCTCTTTGCTCACCTGCTGTGCTCAGCACAAGTCCAGGGTCACGCCAGCCAAACACATCAGTTACGTGGGAATGAAGATCACAGGCTACTTCAGGTCAAGCGAATAGTTTGTAAACGATTCAGCCTATTCGCGGGTCCAGGTGACTTTGCAAGCTAGAGCTGANAAAACCTACACCTAAGACCCCCCCACCACCATGTCGTCACCTTTGCTGCAGGGGAGCACGCCCACTTCTTACCTTTCCGAGCCCAAGGCCAAATCTCTTTGCTCACCTGCTGTGCTCAGCACAAGTCCAGGGTCACGCCAGCCAAACACATCAGTTACGTGGGAATGAAGATCACAGGCTACTTCAGGTCAAGCGAATAGTTTGTAAACGATTCAGCCTATTCGCGGGTCCAGGCGACTTTGCAAGCTAGAGCTGAGGTTGGCAGCTGCAAGGTAATTTTCTGCAGTGTATTGGTTTGGCCAAAAAAATTTGTTTGAGTTTTTCCATAAGATGTGATGAAAAGCCCGAATGAACTTTTTGGCCAGCCCAGTGCTTTTTCACACTCCCTTGGCTGTCCGCGGCAAGGTGTGGCTGGGCCTCCTTCCTTCCTCTTGTTCCTGCAAGTTGATCCCTTTCCCTGCCTGCCTAAGATACTCAAATTCTCCTGAACGCAAGGATTTCGGTACTCCGTTCTTCTAAGTGAAAGTGAAATGCACGCAGTCGTGACCGACCCTTTGAGACCCCATGGACTATACCGTCCATGAGACTCTCCAGGCCAGAATACTGGCGTGGGTAGCCTTTTCCTTCTCCAGGGGATCTTCCAAACCCAGGGGCTGAACCCAGGTCTCCTGCATTGCAGGCGGATTCTGTACCAGCTGAGCCACAGGGGAAGCCCTGAGAAAGAGACTATTAGGAAACCCGTGTTTACTGAAGGATGCGGCAGGTCCCACTTGGCCAACAAGCTAAATGTGATGCCTTGAAATTCTCTTCCAAGCATGGACTCCGGGGAGCTGAATGTAACATGAAGTCATCAATAGGATAATTTAGCTTCATTCTTTCTCCTCGCTTTCTAAGAAGGGCCTGGAGTTCACGCTGGTTTTCTCTAGAAAATGGAGCTGACTCCCCACCCTGTGTGTTAGTCACTCAGTCGTGTCTGACTCTTTGTGATCCCGTGGACTGTAGCCCATGAGGCTCCTCTGACTGTGGAATTCTCCAAGCAAGAACACTGGAGTGGGTTGCCATTCCTTTCTCCAGGAGATCTTCCCAGCCCGGGGGCCGTGCCCGGGTCTCCGGCACTGCAGGCCCTCCTCTGTGCTTTGCGGCTTAGGCACGGTGTCTTTTCAGTCATGCTGACTCTTGATGGCTTCAGCAACGTAACAGTGGATAAATGCTGTTGGCCATTTACCATTTGGGATTCAGCTCCACGCCTGGATCTTGTTATGCAAGCATTTTCAGAGCATTACAGTTCAGGTGTGAAAGCACTCTGGCTTAAAGCAAAAATGCCGTAGAACCTTGCTAATCTAGCAAGTTAATCACACTTGCCACCCCTTCACAGCAAGGACTTCATAGTCAGGCTCAAAGTGAGGCTTCCTGTCTTCAGAATGCACAAGAACGCATTCTTCTGATGACTGTGTTATCGTAAATAATCTCCAACTTTGCTTATTGAAGCAAATGAGACATTACTTAACTGCTGTGCTATCCTTTTGATTCAGCCTTCAAGGTAACTTCAAAATGCTGGAGAACTGGGCCGAGATGTTCTGGCTAATGCTTTGCATTCTATCCTTCAGTACCAAGACTATGAAAAGATGTGTCCCAGGCCAATCGGTATCTTCAAGGTACCTGAAGACAATCTTTACAGGAATGTTTCTAAACACAGACTGTTTGGATTTCAATATGGAAATTCACACATCTATCATTGTAATTATTTGGCCAGAGTAGGTTCATTCCTTCTCTTTCCCTGTGGGGGTGAGGGACACTTTCAAAGTCGTTTCGTGTTATCTCTAAATGATTTCCGTGGCACCTACTAGATAAATTTGCTTTCTATTTACCATATCCCTTGGGCTTCCCAGGTGGCTCAGCTGGTAAAGAATCCACCTGCAGTGCGGGAAACCCCGGTTCAACTCCTGGGCAGGGAAGTTCCCCTGGAGAAGGGACAGGCTACCCACTGCAGTATTCTTGGACTCCCTTGATGGTTCAGATAGTAAAGAATTCACCTGCAATGTGAGAGACCTGGGTTAGACCCCTGGGTTGGGAAGATCCCTTGAAGAAGGGAATGGCTACCCACTCCATTATTCTTGCCTGGAGAATTCCACGGACAGAGGAGCCTGGTGGGCTACAGTCCATGGGGTCGAAAAGGGTCAGACACAACTGAGTGGCTTTCACTTTCACTACCATCTCCCTTTTTATAAAACAGAAGAGTGGGTTTCCAAAAGAAGAGAGACTGAAAAAGTGACCTATATTGTAATTTCTGAAATCTAACTCATCTCACCCAAAATTCTATGTTTAATCAAGACATTACAGTTGAAAGTTTTTCTATGAGTGTGGGTGTGTGTGTGTCTAAAATCATCATACTCTTCTATGTGAGGAAGGTTTTTCCAGATTCCAAAAGGCAGCCCTCAGTAACAAAGTTTAATGGAGATGCGAGAGGGAAAATTGATGGCTTATGTTTACAAGTTCCCCCGAAGGTGACTACCAGTCTATTCAATGAAGGAAGTGGCATCCCACTCCAGTACTCTTGCCTAGGAAATCCTCTGGATGGAGGAACATGGTAGGCTACATTCCATGGGGTCACAAAGAGTCAGACACGACTGAGCTACTTCACTTTCACTGAGTATAGGTCTTGAATCTCAGTGCAACATGAACGCTCTGTAAAGGCAGAGGTGGGCATTGTAAGTGACCGGTGCTCTGACGGTTTGGGGTACAGTCTGGTGCCATGCAGGCGGCCTGCCCTTGACACTGGAGAATGCTCGTTCTCTGTTGTTTCAGACAGGGTCTAGAGATGTGACTTGCTTTGTGCAGATCCCTTATCTGGGGGGCAACAACTTGCTTTAGACTTTCAAAGAAATTGTTACTCACTCCTGTTACTTCATGAGATGACATTTGTCAAAAATGGAAAAGGCACCTCAGAGTTTGCCCTGACTCAAACTATCCCAAGTGATAGTGATGTCAATTTAATATCACTCCTTATAAATCAATGACTACACACTCACCAAAACCAAGTTTTTTCTCAAGAAAAGGGCTTTTATGTATATGCAAATTGAGCCAAATATTTCTCTTGTCAAAAACTCAGCATCATTAGTAGCGGCAGGGGAGACCTCAGCAGTAATCCAGTAATCCCAAGAATTCTTAGCTGGTACTTTAACCTTCGAAGGAAAGAATTCCTAGAAAATCACTGGAGAGTAACCACTGAGGTCTGCATCTCAACTATTCTAGGATATGTTTCTGGGTTTCAAGATCAATTTGATCTTTCCAAGTGAATTCTTGGGAGTCTACAGAAAAATCTGTTGTCAATGTAAAAATAATCCTTTAAAAACATATGTGAAATTATATCCCCGCCTCGCTCAAAACAGTCCTCTGACTTCCCACGACATTCAGAAGAAACTTCAGTCCTTGCCATGCCTCCAGGCTTCCTCGCCCCTGGCCTCTGCCTAAGCCCGTGGCGTCCTTGCCTCCCTCATGGCTCCGGCTCACCACGGCCTCCCTGACACGGGCTCTGGCCTGGGCACTCGCTTTTCCCCTGCCGGAAACACTCTTCCCCGGGTGACTTGCCCCGTACCTGCGACTTGCTCCCTTATTTGGTCTCTGCTCAGATATCTCCCTTCCTCAGGACTTCCCTGAACCTCCACTATGGGCTGAATTGTGTCCTCCCAGAATTCACATTGAAGCTGTGTGTGTGTGTGTGTGTGTGTGTGTGTGTGTGTGTGTGTGTGTATGTGTGTGAGACGTGTCCAGCTCTTTGCGACCCCATGGACTGTAGCCCACCAGACTACTCTGCCCGTGGAATTTTCCAGGCATGACTACTGCAGTGGGTTGCCATTTCCTACTCCAGGGGATCTTCCCAAGCCAGGGATCGAACCTGCATCTCTGGTGTCCCTGGCATTGCAGGCGGGTTCTTTCCACTGTGCCTCCTGGGAGCTGTAGCCCTCAGCATCTCAGAATGTGACTATATTCATCAATAAGGCCTTTAAAGATGTAATCAAGTTAAAATGGGTTTGTAAGGGTGACCCAAAAGAGATGTCCTTTTCATTATAGGGGACTGGAATGCAAAAGTAGGAAGTCAAGAAACACCTGGAGTAACAGGCAAATTTGGCCTTGGAATGCGGAATGAAGCAGGGCAAAGACTAATAGAGTTTGGCCAAGAAAATCCACTGGTCATAGCAAACACCCTCTTCCAACAACACAAGAGAAGACTCTACACATGGACATCACCAGATGGTCANGGGACTGGAATGCAAAAGTAGGAAGTCAAGAAACACCTGGAGTAACAGGCAAATTTGGCCTTGGAATGCGGAATGAAGCAGGGCAAAGACTAATAGAGTTTGGCCAAGAAAATCCACTGGTCGTAGCAAACACCCTCTTCCAACAACACAAGAGAAGACTCTACACATGGACATCACCAGATGGTCAACACCAAAATCAGATTATTATATTCTATGCAGTCAAAGATGGAGAAGCTCTATATAGTCAACAAAAACAAGACCAGGAGCTGACTGTAGCTCAGATCATGAACTCCTTATTACCAAATTCAGACTCAAATTGAAGAAAATAGGGAAAACCGCTAGACCATTCAGTTATGACCTAAATCAAATCCTTTATGATTATACAGTGGAAGTGAGAAATAGATTAAAGGGACTAGATCTGATAGACAAAGTGCCTGATGAACTATGGATGGAGGTTCGTGACATTGTACGGGAAACAGGGATCAAGACTATCCCCATGGAAAAGAAATGCAAAAAAGCGAAATGGCTGTCTGGGGAGGCCTTACAAATAGCTGTGAAAAGAAGAGAGGTGAAAAGAAAAGGAGAAAAGGAAAGATATAAGCATCTGAACGCAGAGTTCCAAAGAATAGCAAGAAGAGATAAGAAAGCCTTCTTCAGCAATCCATGCAAAGAAATAGAGGAAAACAACAGAATGGGAAAGACTAGAGATCTCTTCAAGAAAATCAGAGATACCAAGGGAACATTTCATGCAAAGATGGGCTCGATAAAGGACAGAAATGGTATGGACCTATCAGAAGCAGAAGCAATTAAGAAGAGGTGGCAAGAATACACAGAAGAACTGTACAAACAAGATCTTCACGACCCAGATAATCATGATGATGTGATCACTCATCTAGAGCCAGACATCTTGGAATCTGAAATCAAGTGGGCCTTAGAAAGCATCACTACAAACAAAGCTAGTAGAGGAGATGGAATTCCAGTTGAGCTGTTTCAAATCCTGAAAGATGATGCTGTGAAAGTGCTGCACTCAATATGCCAGCAAATTTGGAAAACTCAGCAGTAGCCACAGGACTGGAAAAGGTCAGTTTCATTCCAATCTCAAAGAAAGGCAATGCCAAAGAATGCTCAAACTACCGCACAGTTGCACTCATCTCACACGCTAGTAAAGTAATGCTCAAAATTCTCCAAGCCAAGCTTCAGCAATACATGAACCGTGAACTCCCTGATGTTCAAGCTGGTTTTAGAAAAGGCAGAGGAACCAGNAGGTCAGTTTCATTCCAATCTCAAAGAAAGGCAATGCCAAAGAATGCTCAAACTACCGCACAGTTGCACTCATCTCACACGCTAGTAAAGTAATGCTCAAAATTCTCCAAGCCAAGCTTCAGCAATACATGAACCGTGAACTCCCTGATGTTCAAGCTGGTTTTAGAAAAGGCAGAGGAACCAGAGATCAAATTGCCAACATCCGCTTGATCATGGAAAAAGCAAGAGAGTTCCAGAAAAACATCTCTTTCAGCTTTATTGACTATGCAAAAGCCTTTGACTGTGTGGATCACAATAAACTGTGTATAATTCTGAAAGAGATGGGAATACCAGACCACCTGACCTGCCTCTTGAGAAATCTGTATGCAGGTCAAGAAGAAACAGTGAGAACTGGACATGGAACAACAGACTGGTTCCAAATAGGAAAAGCAGTGCGTCAAGGCTGCATATTGTCACCCTGCTTATTTAACTTCTATGCAGAGTACATCATGAGAAACGCTGGGCTGGAAGAAACACAAGCTGGAATCAAGATTGCCGG
>SJYB01002408.1:454334-464951 GCA_006408585.1 Antidorcas marsupialis | reverse complement strand
CTGAACTGAAGGGTGACCTTAATTCCGTATGACTGGTGTCCTTATAAGAATAAGAGATTCACAAACGGGAACTACCTTGGTGGCCCAGTGGCTGAGACCTCCCCTTCCAGCACAGGGGGTGAGGGTTCAGTCCCTGTTTGGGGAACTGCGATCCCACATGCTTCGTGGCCAAAAGACCGAAACATAAAGAGGAGGTGATATTGTAACAAAGTCCATAAAGTCTCTAAGAAATGGTTCATATTTTTAAAAAAAATCTTAAAGAGATTAGCACAGAGGACGGAAGAGAGACAATCAGGTGGACACACAGTGAGAAGATGGCCGTGAGAAAGCCAAGGAGAGAGGCTTCAGAGGAGACCAAAGCTGCCGGCACCTTGACCTTGTGCTTCTACCCTCTAGACTTGTGAAAACTATATTTCTGCGGTTTAGGCCTCTCCATCTGTGATGCTTTGCCGTGACAGCTGAGTTGACTGGGTTCCCCCACCTCAGGGTCCTTCCCTGCCTCCTTGCCCCTGCTCTGTGATTTGCATCTCTTCCCAGCCCTTGAGGGTAGGAATCCACTTATTTACTTTTTAAAATTGAAGTTCTATTGACAATTGACATATAAAATTGTATTAGTTTCAGGCATACACTATAATGATCTGTACGCCTGAAACTATAATCAGTCTTAGTGAATTCGCTCAGTCGTGTCCGACTCTTTGCGACCCCATGGACTGTAGCCTCTCAGGCTCCTCTGTCCATGGGATTTTCCAGACAAGAGTGCTAGAGTGGATTGCCATTTCCTTCTCCATGGGTCGTCCTGACCCAGGAATCGAACCCGGGTCTCCCACATTGCAGGCAGAAGCTTTACCATCTGAGCCCCCAGGGAAGCCCTGAAACTATATACATATACAACATATATGCACAGTATAGACGCTATATATATACGCACAGTATAGACGCTATATATATACGCACAGTGTAGACGCTGTATATATACGCACAGTGTAGACGCTGTGTATATACGCACAGTGTAGACGCTACATATATATGCACAGTATAGACGCTATATATATATATATGCACAGTGTAGACGCTGTATATATATGCACAGTGTAGACGCTATATATATACGCACAGTGTAGACGCTATATATATACGCACAGTGTAGACGAGACACTATATATATGCACAGTATAGACACTATATATATATGCACAGTATAGATGCTGTATATATACGCACAGTGTAGACGCTGTATATATATGCACAGTGTAGACGAGACACTATATATATGCACAGTATAGACACTATATATATATACACAGTATAGACGCTGTATATATACGCACAGTGTAGACGCTATATATATATGCACAGTGTAGACTCTATATATATATGCACAGTGTAGACGCTATTTATATACGCACAGTGTAGACGCTGTATATATACGCACAGTGTAGACGCTGTATATATATGCACAGTGTAGACGCTGTATATATATGCACAGTGTAGACGCTATACATATATGCACAGTGTAGACGCTATATATATATGCACAGTGTAGACGCTGTATATATACGCACAGTGTAGACGCTATATATATATGCACAGTGTAGACCCTATATATATATGCACAGTGTAGACGCTATTTATATACGCACAGTGTAGACGCTATTTATATACGCACAGTGCAGACGCTGTATATATACGCACAGTGCAGACAGCATCTACATCTATCTGTATGCATGTGTGTAGTATGGGCTTCCTCGGGGGCGCGGTGGGTAAGGATCTGCCTGAGATGCAGGTGCTGCAGGAGCCTCTCCCCTTGGCTCACCGCCGCCCGTCTTCTCACTGTGTGTTCACTTGGTTTGCNCACTATATATATATGCACAGTATAGACACTATATATACGCACAGTGTAGACGCTGTATATATATGCACAGTGTAGACGCTATACATATATGCACAGTGTAGACGCTATACATATATGCACAGTGCAGACGCTATATATATACGCACAGTATAGACGCTGTATATATACGCACAGTGCAGACGCTGTA
Organism: Antidorcas marsupialis; assembly: GCA_006408585.1. Lineage (NCBI taxonomy): Eukaryota > Metazoa > Chordata > Mammalia > Artiodactyla > Bovidae > Antidorcas > Antidorcas marsupialis. Next base: position 462,912 of record SJYB01002408.1, on the reverse strand, counting down.
TATATACGCACAGTGCAGACAGCATCTACATCTGTATGCATGTGTGTAGTATGGGCTTCCTCGGGGGCGTGGTGGGTAAGGATCTGCCTGAGATGCAGGTGCTGCAGGAGCCTCTCCCCTTGGCTCACCGCCGCCCGTCTTCTCACTGTGTGTTCACTTGGTTTGCCTCTGTGTCTTTCTCTGTGCTCATCTGCAGAGAGAAGATTTCATTTTTTAAAAATGTGAACCATTTCTTAGAGACTTTATGGAATTTGTTATAATATTGCCTCCACTTTATCTTTTGGCCTTTTGGCCATGAGGCATGTGACCAATCAGATTAAAATTTCAGACCACAGGTTGTAGAAATACAGACTGGGGTCGGGGGGAGGCGGGAAGACAGGCTTCTTTCTTCTTCCTTTCCCACGCACACTTACCACAGCACCGATGATTATATATACATATACATATGCTCTAGTTAATAGGCATCACTGCACATAGTTAAAAATTATTTTCTTGTGATGAACACTTCTAAGATCTGCTCTCTTAGCAACTTTTCAAGACACAGTGCACCTTTATTACCCATAGTCGCCACACTTCGTTCCATCCTCAGGACTGACTCATCACTGGAAACTTGTACCTTTTGGCCACCTTCATGCATGGCAGGTGTTCAGTAAATATTAATTTAATGAATTAATAAATACATCAAATAATGCACACTGGTCCAGTTCTGTAATAACTCTACTAGGAGACTTAAGCCACGTATGCAAACAGATGTTGAGGTCCTGCACTTAAATCAAATGGACTGACTTATCCCCTAAATGTACAGAAACTTGGGTTGAAATGATTATAACTCTGGCAGCCACCTTGGAAATGACATTGAAATGAATCTAATAACTAGAGAGGTGCTAAGTGAAAGCTGTATGAAATCAAGTTCAAGAACGTAAAATGGTTTTCCTTTCTGCTTTCATAGTCATTATACTATATTTGGAATAATTAGGGAAAAAACACACCACAAAGAAGCTAATGTTCAAAAAGGCAGAGACACTTGAAAGTCTTTGAACATCTCACCAGAAATAACTTAACCCAATGAGATTAAAATTCCAGATCAAAGGTAGCAAAAATACAGAAAGGGAAGAAAGACAATTGTGAGATCCCTCATTCCCATGCACATTTACCACGACACCAGTGATCAGTAGACGTGGGGTTCCCATGGCAAATAATTTTCATTTCCCCCACATATAAGGAATAGCATGACATCGATGTTCTCAGAAACATAGCTGGTAATTTTTACCACTTATGATCTGATTGGTCTAGGAACAGATAAACAATAGAGAAAAAAATAATAATGAGGCAGGAGGGTGAATCTTTATCATCATATAATCAGTCAGCAAACAGGTATTGACTGGTTGGTACCATTTGAAATTCTGTACATGGTGTCATGAGAAAAATCCAACATCATACACCAAAGCTTCATGTGATTGATGCAGTCAAGAAAACCTATATTAAATGGCAATAAGCAGTAGGCCCCACCTGGGGATACAAACCCAGCCCGTGGCACTGACTCACCTCTGCGTTTCAGGACCCTCACACCCAGCTAGGGCTGCGTTACTATCTGCTGAAGGAATGAATGAAATCAGAACAGAAGTGAAAACTACGGCAGTGGCTCAGCTTCTTAAGGGATCCGTGAGCCGTGAATTCAGAACTGTCCGAGTCTTTACAAGGACTTTGGCCAGCAAGCTTTGTAGGGGGAAATCAGGCTCCTGGACATCCAACCCAGTGACGGAGCTTCCCTAAACTCCACGCTGTGGGCTGATGACTTCCAGTGGGTACGGCGGCTGCTTTACTGGCCAGAATGCCTGTTATTTTTGTCTCTCCTGCATGTGCTGCCTCCTTCTTTGAACACTGACATCTCAGTTTGCCTTTTCATTCTTGGTCCACACAGTTTAGATGGCACCACCAAAAAGAGTAAAAAAATGGACAACTGGCTCAGGTCAGGCCAATCTGAGGTTTCTTTCCCCTTGACCACAGGGGTGGGTTTAGGGATATTAGGCCTGCAAGGCTCAAGACCAGGTTCAGGCTGGGACTCTAGAGAGGGGGAAAAAAGCTGTCTTTCTACCAAACGCTAGGCTTTCAGACGTAGGTCTGATGCTAGCTGGTTTAGCCGGGTTGGCACAGAGGTAAGCAACTCTAGAGGTGGAGACGGTGTGTGCATGTGTAGGTGTGCACGTCTGGGTGAGTGCACGTGTGAGCACAATGCAGGGAGAGGAGAGAGAGGAGGGAAAGAGAGCACCAGAGAGAGGGCCACCGTGGCTCACCCGGCCCGGCCGCGCCCAAAACCGCGCACACAGTGCTGATAAACCCCCGTGGTGCCTCAGTGAATATGAGCTGGCTTCCTGGGCTTTATCAGGGTTACTCTGGCCGCCGGATGCACAGAGCCGACTCGTTGGAACAGACCCTGATGCGGGGAAAGACTGAAGGCAGGAGGAGTAGGGGGTGATAGAGGACGCGAAGGTTGGATGGCATCACCAACTCAATGGACATGAGTCTGAGCGAGCTCCGGGAGTTGGTGATGGGGGGCCTGGCGTTCTGCAGTTTAGAGTCAGACATGGCTAAGCGACTGAAAAACAGCAACCTGAGCTTTCTAGAAAAATAACTTGGATAATACAGCAACTGGTCTGCCTCTCAGTATTCTTGCCTGGAGAACCCCATGGACAGAGGACCCTGGTGGGCTATAGCCCCTGCAGTGGCAAAGAGTCCAACATGACTGAGTAACTAACGCTTTCACATGAAACTGAGAAAGCTTCCGTGGCGGCTCGGCTGTACAGAATCTGCCTGTCAAGCAGGAGATACAGGTTCAATCCCTGAGTTGGGAAGAACCTCTGAAGAAGGAAATGGCAGCCCACTCCAGTGTTCTTGCCTGGGAAATACCGTGGGCCAAGGAGCCTGGTGGGCTATCGTCCAAAAGTCGCAGAGGTGGGCATGACTGAATGACTAAAATGAAGTGAAAGTGAAATTCGCTCAGTCGTGTCTTACCGGAGCCCAGCCCTGGTTGGACCCAGGGTATCCGAAGCATGACGGTGTCGGCGACTGAGAGAGATAGATAAAGGGATAAGGAAACAATTTTGCAGTTAAGAAAATGAAGGAGAGAAAGAGGCTGATATTCTTGGTTTACACAGAAAGCCAATAAAGCCCCAGAACAGGACTTGCTCTGTTCATGTAGGCCACAGGAGCCCTCCCAAATAACGGAGGGTGCCCCACCTTGGGCACCCTCTTGAGTGGGTCTTAGAAGCCCGGGCAGGAAAGTGAACTCAGAGGGCTCCTATGCTCCCGGGGATCAACCTGAAAAGGAAAGAGAAGAGAGAAAGAAAGGAAGAGAAAGAGAGAGGAAAAGAATGACATGGGGAGACCAAGCTTCAGTGAGCAAGGCCCACAACTTTATTTTCCAAAGAAGCTTATATACCTTAAGCTGTACATAGAAAATAATGGAAGATGCATAGTCATGTAGGGTCAGCAGTCCTGACCAGTTGAGACCAGGCGTTCTTTCTGCATTCCTTCCGATATACAAAGGTCTCGGGTGATTTACATCATCTTCTGGCCAGGAGGCCTGCTAACATTTTATGACCCTTTCTGATGATGGTTAGTCAACCAAAAAACTTATTTTCTCCAAAGGTGATTTTTCTAAAGTCAGGTGCCACTCTCCGAAAGCACTAAATAAGGTTGCAAAGGCGAATAGGGTAAGGGTGTAGTGGGCTACAGCATGGAAAGAATTTATTAACTCAAGGTCTAGTGTGGTTAAATCAAAGAGTACTACTTATTTTTCCCACATATCAGCTATATTAATAATATATTCTCAGGGACACAATGGGTAAGGGATATGGAAACTTTAGCAGCAAATATTGGCTCAACAATGTAACCCTCCACCAGTGCTATTCTAATAATTTCTTAACTCCCTGAAAGGCTCTATAATTTTAGAATGTTTTAGGCTTCCCATGCCTCTCATGGCTGGGAGGCCGTAAACAATCACACACGTAGCTGCAGGAGTCTGGACAAGCCTGTCAGGCAAGTTAGAAAGTCATCAGAGGAGTTTGGATTGGAACACTCTATTATGCCCAGGAGATTTATTAACTGGAGCTCTAAGTTGATTTTCTTTAGAGAAAGGTGGTCAGGGATAGCCCCCTGTCAATGTTGGAGGTGTTGGTGAGAGGCATGAAATAGTAAGACAGACAGATTCTGGTTTTGGGGTAGATGCTTGAGCAGGTCCAGGGGGTTCCTTGAGTCCCGATTTGCCTTTGCCCGTCAGGTCTCCCCCTCATGACCTTTGCCATGGGTGGGATCTCCCATGCTGGCTCCCAGCAGTGTCTGACTCTTTGCAACCCCATGGTTATAGTCCATGGAATTCTCCAGGCCAGAATACTGGAGTGGGCCACCTTTCCTTTCTCCAGGGGATCTTCCCAACCCAGGGATCTAACCCAGGTCTCCCACACTGCAGGCGGATTCTTTACAACAAAATGGAACTGGGAAAGTTATCTCCCCTCTCTGTGCCTGAATTTCCACATCTGTGAAACAGGGATGACAATAAAACCTCCTTCATGGCATTACTGTGATTAAACAAGTCAATAAGAAAGTGTTACAGGAAAGGATCCCAAGTGTTAGCCAGTGCTGGTATTACCATCGTTACTCTCATCCTGACAGTGGTCACATCAGTGCCAGAGCTCCGTTGCTCTGTGTGAAGGAACCACTTTGGCATCAGATTTGAGCTGTTACAGAGTTGAATATCCGTAAGATTTTTTTTTAAGTTCCTTATTGTGGCTTCTTTGGGCCTCCATTGCTGCCTGCAGGCTTTCTCCAGCTGCAGTGGGCAAGGGCCACCCTGGGCTGCAGTGCCCGAGGGCTCCTCCTGGTGCCCAGGCGCTGGGCTTCAGTAGCTGTGCGGTTGGGCTCAGTTGCCCCATGGCAGGTGGAGTCTTCCCAGACCAGGGCTCGAACCTGTGTCCCCTGCACTGACAGGAGGATTCTTAACCACTAGGCCCCCAGGAAAGTCCCCCACAGCATCTGTTATTGGATGAATTGGTCATTTATTCAACATTCAGGAAGGAAAGCCATGTCCAAGTCTGGGATCTGGCCTGACCCGTGAATCCATAGGTGGCATGCAGGAAAAAGCAGGAGCCCCGGAGGAAGGGTCCTTATCCTCATGGGAGCCTGTGAGGGCCGGGCCACTGGCTCCGCCGGCACCTGTGGGATCAGCCCGACATCCCTTCTCTGTGGAATCCAGTAGGGAAGTGAGGCTTTTAAGGGAACTGAGGACAGGGGTAATGGTAGCGTTAGCTTGAATCTGAGGCTGTTGTAAGAGAGAATAAGCGTTGGTAGTTTCTCCTTCCTGTGTGAGCACTTTGGTGAAGTGCCTTCCCCTAAATTAAACCGGGAAGTAAGAAGAAAACTAGTTCCCATGCCACCATACGGACCCACAGGCCCACGTGGCCACAGATTTCCAGCGCACAGGAGTTCTCTGCGAGGAGAACTGAGGAGGCAGGCCAGACTGCAATCCCAGAGTTCTCCTCTGCTGTGGAAAGAAGAAAAGGACCTCCAGTCATCTCAGCCAAAAGTGCTTTGAGCTTTTTTCCCAAATCCTGCATCTTTCTCCTCATTCTCTTCTTCCTCCTTCCTCTCCTCATCTTAAAGAAAATATCGTGGGCACACACGCATATGAATTGCACCGCGGCGGCACTTCCACAGCCTGCGTTCACACTGAGCGCATTCCCACGGTGCAGCCTTCGCGCCGCCTGCCTCCAGGGCCGCCTCCGGCTTCTGAAGCCGACTGCCTCGCGCCCCCCCAGCCTCTGCTCACGCTGCCCTGCTGTCCGTCTGTCCCTGAGTTTGCCTGCGCTGGGCCTCCAGCAGGAGAGGAGTCTCGCAGTGTCTTCAGCATGTGACTGGATCCTGCACGGCACAGCACTTCGCGGTGGTGTTGCAGCCTGTGTCTGAGTCTCCTTCTTTTAAAGACTGGTACTGTTCCGTGGTATGTGGCACTGCATTACCCACCTCCCTGTGGATGCTCACCGGGGCTGCCCCTGCCTTTTGGCTGTTGGGAGCAAGAACTCCTCTGAACGTGGGTGTACAACACCTGTCAGAGTCCCTGATTCCGATCCATCTGGCTGTGCGCCCAGAAGTGGGGCTGCTAGGCCACAGGGTAAACCCGTGTGTAACTGAGGAGGGCCCCACCGTGTTCCTTAGCGGTCATCCCGCTAACTATGCGCAATGGTTCAATTCCCCCACACCTTCACCAGGGTTTACTTTCTGTTTTTTTATTTTTAAATAATGGGCATATTAATGGGTGTAAAGTGGCTTTGATTTGCATTTCCTTAGAAATGGCAGCCCACTCCAGCGTTCTTGCCTGGAGAATCCCAGGGACGGGGGAGCCTGGCGGGCTGCCGTCTATGGGGTCGCACAGAGTCGGACACGACTGAAGCGACTCAGCAGCAGCAGCAGTGATGTTGAGCTTCTTTCCGTATGTTTATATCTTCTTTGAAGGAATGTCCATATATTCAAGTCCCTCACTCATTTTAAAATTGAAGTGTTTGGTAGTTTATTGTTGGGTTGTAAAAATTCTTTATATATTTTTAATATTAACCCCTTGTTGATACGATTCTAAACTCTTTTCTCCTGTCGCGCAGGCTGCCTTTTCGCTGTGCTGCGTTCCCGCGCTTCCTTTCCCCCCCTCCTGAAGCCGTGCCGCGTGGACCGTGCAGCCTCAGTGCCCCGCTNGTTCCTTAGCGGTCATCCCGCTAACTATGCGCAATGGTTCAATTCCCCCACACCTTCACCAGGGTTTACTTTCTGTTTTTTTATTTTTAAATAATGGGCATATTAATGGGTGTAAAGTGGCTTTGATTTGCATTTCCTTAGAAATGGCAGCCCACTCCAGCGTTCTTGCCTGGAGAATCCCAGGGACGGGGGAGCCTGGCGGGCTGCCGTCTATGGGGTCGCACAGAGTCGGACACGACTGAAGCGACTCAGCAGCAGCAGCAGTGATGTTGAGCTTCTTTCCGTATGTTTATATCTTCTTTGAAGGAATGTCCATATATTCAAGTCCCTCACTCATTTTAAAATTGAAGTGTTTGGTAGTTTATTGTTGGGTTGTAAAAATTCTTTATATATTTTTAATATTAACCCCTTGTTGATACGATTCTAAACTCTTTTCTCCTGTCGCGCAGGCTGCCTTTTCGCTGTGCTGCGTTCCCGCGCTTCCTTTCCTCCCCTCCTGAAGCCGTGCCGCGTGGACCGTGCAGCCTCAGTGCCCCGCTCAGGGACTCAGCCTCGGCCCTCAGCAGCTCAGCAGCGGAAGCACGGGCTCCTAAGCACTGGCCGGCCAGGAAATTCCCCAGCTGCACTCTGAAAGTGTCTGTATTTAATGTAGTTACTGCTATGGTTGGATTTAAGTCTAACACCTTAGTCTAACACTATTTTGTTTTCCATTTGGTTGTTGGTACTTTTTTCCTCTCTTCATGCTTTCTTATGGAATATTTCTAGATTCTGTTTTCTCTCTCTACTGGCTTATTATCATTATCTGCTTTCTTTCTTTATTTTTTGATGGGGTATAGAGTTCACAGCATGCGCCTTTAACATCAGTCTACTCTCAAATGGTCACACACCACGTAATACGGACCCTACAAACCACACAGAAGCTGTACTTCCATTTCTCCCCAGGTCCTTTGAGTAATAGTTGCTCTTCACTTTCCTTCAGCACACCCCACAATGCGTTGTTATCACAGTAAGTCCGCTACATATGAATGAATTCCATTCTGGGAGCACATTGGTAAGTCCAATTTGTAGGTCCAACAGAGTTAGCCTAAGTCCCCGACTAACACAACTGGCTACGCAATACTGTGCTGTAATAGATTTAGAATACTTTTCACACAAATGATACATAGAAACAAACACAAGAAATAAAAAACATCTTGAACCTTATGGTAGAGTACTGTGAAAGGCCGGTAGCAGAGTACGGCAGCCGGCACACAGGAGCTGGCATCAGCGAACAGGCAGGGAGAGCAGCTGCCAGGAGAGGGGCGGCGGGAGGCGGTGCGGCTAAGGGGTGTCCGCGACGGGAGGCGGGGCAGGGGCCCCAGACACGGGGGCTCACTCTCCTGATTGTCACACGATCGGACGAGCGAACGCACGTTCCCATCTTTGAAAGTTCTCACCTTGACAGTGCCTATGCAGGGGGGCCACTGTATTTTTTTCTTTTTTTGTTTTTCCTTAAACGTTCAATTGTTTTTTTTAAANTAAACCTTATGGTAGAGTACTGTGAAAGGCCGGTAGCAGCGTACGGCAGCCGGCACACAGGAGCTGGCATCAGCGAACAGGCAGGGAGAGCAGCTGCCGGGAGAGGGGCGGCGGGAGGCGGTGCGGCTAAGGGGTGTCCGCGACGGGAGGCGGGGCAGGGGCCCGAGACACGGGGGCTCACTCTCCTGATTGCCACACGGTCGGACGAGCGAACGCACGTTCCCATCTTTGAAAGTTCTCACCTTGACAGTGCCTATGCAGGGGGGCCACTGTATTTTTTTCTTTTTTTGTTTTTCCGTAAACGTTCAATTGTTTTTTT
>SJYB01002408.1:413708-439851 GCA_006408585.1 Antidorcas marsupialis | reverse complement strand
CTGTATAATCATAAGGGATTTGATTTAGGTTATACCTGAATGGTCTAGCGGTTTTCCCTACACTCTTCAATTTGAATCTGAATTTTGTAATGAGTTCATGATCTCAGCCACAGTCAGCTCCTGGTCTTGTTTTCGTCGACTGTATAGAGCTTCTCCATCTTTGGCTGCAAAGAATATAATCAATCTGATTTCGGTGTTGACCATCTGGTGATGTCCACGTGTAGAGTTTTTTCTTGTACCCACCCTTTTTTCCTGCCCATGGGTTTCTTTCTGTCATCTTATTTCTCTTTGTCACTTTTGCTTTTTCTTCTAGATGATTGTGGGTTCTTTTTACATATGAAATAAATGACATATGATTATTCTAGAAAACACAGGAAAGCAAAGAAGTGGGGGATGTGACCCCACAGTCTTCGGTGTGCATTCCCTAAAGCACCTGGGCGTGAACACAGTTTTGTCTCTGTGAAGATAAAGTCATACAGGAGAGACTGATGGTTCCCCATCAGGGTGATTTTTATCCCTCTTTCAGGGGATGTTCAGGGTTTCCTTGGTGGCTCTGTGGGAAAGAACCTGCCTGACAGCGCAGGAGATGTGGTCCAGTCTCTGGATCAGGAAGATCCCCTGGAGAAGGAGGTGGCTGCCCATGCCAGCATGCATGGGCAGGGGAGACTGGCGGGCTACAGTCCGCGGGGCCGCGGAAGAGCCGGACTTAGCCGTAAGGGCGGAGATGTTCTAGCTGCTAGAACCGGGGCAGGTGCTGCTGCTGCATCTGGAGACAGCGGCCGGGGACGCGGCTGCCCCGGCCGCACAGGACAGCCCCACACAGCCGGCCGCCCAGCCTCAGCAAGCAAGGGGGCCGAGGCTAAGGCACGCGGGCTGGCCTGGCTTCAGCAGGTCACGGCGCCTGCTGAGCATCGGCCTGCTCTTCTGACTGAACTTGTCCTGGGACGCGGTGGTGTCTGCCTGTCCACATGCTGTCTCTGCCCGCTTTGGCCTTACCAGGGCAGCTGAGGACTTGTCACGGGGACGGTGTGGCCCCCAAAGCCTAAAGCAGATGTGAACCACACGTGAACGTTTAAGTTTTTCTAGTATCCACAGTTCTTTAAACTACCAAGACTACTCAATAGCAAAAGAAGCAACCCATCTAAAACAAAATGGGCTAAGTTAGGAACAGACATTTTTCTAAAGAAGACATGAAAACGGCCACCCGGTTTGTGAAAATATTCTCAACCCTAATCATCAGGGAAATGTAAACTGAAACCACAACGAGCTATCGCCTCGCACCTGGTAGGAGAGCTAAAAGGAAAAAGAGAAAAGGAAAGTGGTCCTGATGCAGAGAAAAGGAAACACCCCTACCCGGGTGATGGGCAAGAAACTGGTGAAGTCACTATGGAAAATGGAGAAGGAAATGGCAGCCCACTTCAGTTTTCTTGCCTGGAGAATTCCATGGGCAGAAGAGCCTGGCAGGCTACAGACCATGGCGTTGCAAAGAGTCAGACACGGCTGAGCAATGAACACTTTCACTATGGAAAACAGCATGACGGCTCCTCAACGATTAAAAATAGAACTACTGTGTGAGCAGCAGTCCCTCCTCTAGACAAACACAACCACTGGTAGGTCGTTCAGCCTAGACCCTGAAATCATCATTGCCTCGAGGAGAGGTCTGTGCGCTCATGTTCACTGTAGAATTATTCACAGTGACCAAAATATGGAAGCAACCCAAATGCCCACCGACGGATGAACGAACACACCAAGTGTAGTGTAAAGTCACCCAGCCTGAAAAAATGAGAACTTGCCATTGGCAACAACATGGATGTGCCTGGAAGACATTTTGCTAAGTGAGATGACACAGATCTGCAAAGAAAGTTACTGCACAATCTCATTTGTATGTGGAATCTCAGAGAAGTCAAGAAACAGGGAACAGAACGGTGGTCACAGGGTNTGGCAACAACATGGATGTGCCTGGAAGACATTTTGCTAAGTGAGATGACACAGATCTGCAAAGAAAGTTACTGCACAATCTCATTTGTATGTGGAATCTCAGAGAAGTCAAGAAACAGGGAACAGAACGGTGGTCACAGGGTCGGGGAGGTGGAGGGAATCAGGAAACGTGGGTGAGACGGTGCATAGTCGCATCAGAGAGCACACATAAACGTTCAAGCCTCGAAAGACACTGTTTATAATAACACCTTCCTCACCAGCTCATCACGAGGATTAAGTGAGCTAGTACACGTAACCAGTGTTATTAAGAGAGTCCCAGGGACAGGAGCAGAGAAGGCAAAGGCACCCACTCCAGGACTCTTGCCTGGAAAAAAATCCCATGGACGGAGGAGCCTGGTGGGCTGCAGTCCATGGGGTTGCTAAGAGTCAGACACGACTAAGTGACTTCACTTTCCCTTTTCACTTTCATGCATTGGGGAAGGAAATGGCAGCCCACTCCAGAGTTCTTGCCTGGAGAATCCCAGGGACGGGGAGCCTGGTGGGCTGCCATCTGTGGGGTCACACAGAGTCGGACATGACAGAGTTGGACAGCAGCAGCAGTATTACGTCTGAATCCGTCTCCGGCACTGTTATATCAATTTAAACATACTGTTAAATGTCCACAAATGCTGACGCGTATGCAGAAGGGGCCTCCTGCTACTGCTGGTTTAGTCTGACGGTGACTCATCAGCCTTCTCAGGCGCAGGGCTGGCTTCCCTGACAGACTCGTCCCAGCTTCAGTCTGTGTCCATTATGTGTAATGTATGCTCAGTCCCTTCAGCCGTGTCTGACTCTGTATGACCCTCTGGACTGTAGCCCACCAGGCTCCTCTGTCCATGGGATTCTCCAGGCAAGAACACTGGNGGACAGAGGAGCCTGGTGGGCTGCAGTCCATGGGGTCGCTAAGAGTCAGACACGACTGAGCGACTTCACTTTCCCTTTTCACTTTCATGCATTGGGGAAGGAAATGGCAGTCCACTCCAGAGTTCTTGCCTGGAGAGTCCCAGGGACGGGGAGCCTGGTGGGCTGCCGTCTGTGGGGTCGCACAGAGTTGGACATGACAGAGTTGGACAGCAGCAGCAGCAGTATTGCGTCTGAATCCGTCTCCGGCACTGTTATATCAATTTAAACATACTGTTAAATGTCCACAAATGCTGATGCGTATGCAGAAGGGGCCTCCTGCTACTGCTGGTTTAGTCTGACGGTGACTCATCAGCCTTCTCAGGCGCAGGGCTGGTTTCCCTGACAGACTCGTCCCAGCTTCAGTCTGTGTCCATGCATGTGTAGTGTATGTTCAGTCCCTTCAGCCGTGTCTGACTCTGTATGACCCTCTGGACTGTAGCCCACCAGGCTCCTCTGTCCATGGGATTCTCCAGGCAAGAACACTGGNGGTGACTCATCAGCCTTCTCAGGCGCAGGGCTGGTTTCCCTGACAGACTCGTCCCAGCTTCAGTCTGTGTCCATGCATGTGTAGTGTATGTTCAGTCCCTTCAGCCGTGTCTGACTCTGTATGACCCTCTGGACTGTAGCCCACCAGGCTCCTCTGTCCATGGGATTCTCCAGGCAAGAACACTGGAGTGGGTCGCTGTGCCCTCCTCCAGGAGATCTTGCCAACCCAGGGATCGAACCCATATCTCTTATGTCTCCTATATTGGCAGGGTTTTTTTTAACCACTGGCGCCACCTGGGAAGCCCAATCAAGCGAAGTGAAGTTGCTCAGTTGTGTCTGACTCTTTGCGACCTCACGGACTGTAGCCTACCAGGCTCCTCTGTCCGTGGGATTCTCCAAGCAAGAGTACTGGAGTGGGGTGCCATTTCCTTCTCATATATATATATACACACACATACATATATATATAGGTGATCTTATTTTTCACTGAAACGTTTAGGACAATTAATGATCATTTGTATCCGTTAGCTTTCACTTGGTTGTTTCGTTGTAACAAACAGCCCGATACTCTCGGGGCTTACAGACATATATTTCTCACTCTCATCCAATGTGAGAACCTGGGCTGCAGGAGCAGCACCTACTGGGACCGTGGCTTTCTCAGGCAGACAGAAAGAGAGGAGTGATCAAGAGGAAGGGTGAAGCCCCCCATGGCCTCTGCCCTCACCTGGCACCTGGTCTCTTCTGTCCACATGTCAGTTTGCGCAAATCATGGCACCAAGCCCGGTATCAAGGGGTGGAGAAGTGCCCTCCAAGCACAAGAGACACGGCAAGCCACCCGGCAGTGGGCGGCGGCAGAAAGGGGGAGCGAACGATTGGGAACAGCACTATAATCTACTGCCTCAGTCAGATCAACCCAGCTAAGTCAGACTAGTCACGTGCTTTCAGCTACCTGAATTCAGGGGTCCTTCTACAGGACTCACTGTAGTGCTTATGGGAGTGTCACGGCTCCTGCCCCCTAAGAGGCCAGACGGCAGATGCTGAGCTGCTCTCAGGATGACATGCTCTCAGGACAGACTGATCTGGAGAGACTAAGCTTAAGGCAAACATGGCCACACCTCCACTCCCTACATGAAGGTACAATCAATGAAAAAACTTTGCACCCAAAGAAATCATTTCATCATCAACCAGCTAGGAGATGGTAAATCCCTGGATGCTCTTGCAGACATCAGGGAGGTGAAAGGGACCTCAGTTCTCCAGGCAAGATGGTATGACAGCCCCCTCAGAACAGGAGGAAGCGGGGCTCACATGTGAGCTGCATCCCCTGTGTGATCAGTGTTGCTGCTGTGCAGTTGCCAAGTCAGGCCCAAGTCCATGACCCCTGGACTGCAGCACACCAGGCTACTCGTCTTTCACTGGCTCCTGGAGTTTGCTCAGATTCATGTCCACTGGTGAGTTAGTGATGCCATCCGACCATCTCATCCTCTGCTGTCCCCTTCTGTGTGATCAATAGTAGCTATCATCACCATCACCACCATCACCACCGCCTTTTAATGCCCAGCCAGCTGCCATGCTTCAGAACCAGCCAGTGGCACCCTGGTTGCTCACAGGGCTGTCTCCATTGCAGAGAACGCATCCTTGCCTGGAAGGAATGGGCCACCGGCTCTGGCTGCCTGAGCAGCTGGAAAGCCACTAGGCTGCTTGCAACTGCATAAAAGTGTGCTTGTGAAATCCAACACGCGTTTTGGAATTAATAAACATGTAGTAAATTACAAGCCTATCCCACTCAAATGTAAAAGAAACCATTCTAGGAACACGAAAATCAAAAAGGAGAAACGCCTGTTTCCTGCAGTAAGTCACTTTAGGTTTGAATCACTTATTTATATAACAAGCCTTTCTGGACTGATTAAGGGAACTGCCAGTTACACTTACCAACCTTTCTTCAGCGTACGGAGAGGCACGTTCCTTCTTGTTTCACCTGGGAGTGCCTGGCTGCAGACTCGTGTCCTGACCACCAGACTCTCCCCCTCATTGTCAACCTCTGGAAGGATCCAGGGCGCAAAGGGGAACACGCTCATCCCAAACCAACAGCAGAGGAAGAAAAGCAACGGGATCCTTTCCATCCCACGGGGCCGCCAAGCCTGCCTGAGCCTTTGAAAACGGTCAGGAATGAAAGTCCAGTATTCTCTCCTTCATCCATTTTTACAATCTCAATCTTTCAAGGCCCACTTCAAACCCCACCTCTGCTGTGAAGCGTTTCCGAACTGCCCCAGGTGAGCGTCATTTTCCTTCCTCTGAGCCCCAGCTGCTGTTTCCTGACTTTGCCCGTCTCGGCGCTGTCTCCACTCCGGGTCATGCTGGTTAATTTCCCGAGTAGACTGGAGCAGGCAGTGACTGTCCAGATCCATTCCAGTCTCCTTCTGGGGTCCAGAGCTGTGACTTCCGGGTGAGCCTGTGACGCCAGGAGGCCCACTCGCATCTGCTCTGCATAATTAAAAATGTAAAAATGCACCTTGGAAGAGAGGAGCTCCTGTCTCCTCCTGGGTCGGGAGCTATAACGAGATCTTAAATCTGCACTTTTTGAGCCCCATCTTCTCCAGATTGCCTCAGAACGCCCAGACCGAGAGATGGAGAGCTCCAAGGACACGGTGTGAACCACATACAGGTGCCGCTCCACCTGAAATTCCTACCCCAGACTGGCCAATCACGAGAGCAAATAGCTTCCTTTCTCTGCGTCAGTGAATCTGAGTTGGCTTTTATCATCTGCAACCTCAGGGACTAATATGGTCGCTCAGGCCTCCTGAAGAAAAAGGATGCTTAGGGACGTGCCTGGTGGTTGAGAATCTACCTGTCAATGCAGGGGACGCAAGTTCGATCCCTGGTCCGGTTAGATTTATTGTTATTCATTGTTATACTTCCTTTGACTAAGATCGGAGCTCTTATGGGCTCCTGAGCGGCACTGTTTGCTGGGGTCGGCCTGGGCCTGCTTCTCCCCCGGACCCTGCTAACACGGGCCCCCGCCTCCCACAGTCGCCTTCTTTGTAAGCAGGGACTGGCTTCTTTCAAGCCCCACCTGAGTTCAGGGGAGGAGCCCCAAGCACTGGAGGCCGCCGTGGACAGGAGCAGGGTGAAACTGGGGGCGTGGCGGGGAGAGTCCGCTTCTCAGTCCAGGAGTTGGACCAACAGAAATGCCGGTCATGATGTAGGGAATTTTCTGGGCAAAAGATGAGTGTGAAATAGAACTCCCTTTTAAAAATACATCAAAGAAAACAAGTGTGCTCAAGCCGAAATTGTAGACTTGTGTTTTCTATGTATTTTCCATTAGATGGTGAATAATCGGATATAAATCATCGGGTGCAATCACATGGATCAATCCCAGGTCCCCTTCCGCGCCCAGGGACGGCTGTTTCTGATTAGCGGGAAGCCCACTGCCCCGCCAAACAATGGGCTCCTCTCCGCCCGCCGAGGACAGGAAATTAAGCCATCAGGCGTCTTGCCTACTTTCCTCATGCAACCCTCAATCTGGAAATCCATCAAATATGAAAGGCAGAAATAAAAATTGGGGCCAAATGGGAGGAAGTCGGAGATGCAGTTTAATTCCACATGTCTCTCAGTTTGTCCATAAATGTTCAGCATTTACTTTGGAATTAAAATCTCTGCTTTACAGCAGATAGTATATAGATTGGCAGTGCTCGGGGTGGCAAGAAGTTTGTGTCAAAGCACCAACTATTTCCTTTAGCAACAACTCGGCTTTTATCTATGAAAATATCAGGAAATCATTTTGAGTCAAACAACCAAAATAAAGGCAGCAGAGTTTGAAATAAATGTTAGGAAAATTGTGTGAAACATTACATCAACACCCTGGGCACTGCCGAAAAGCAAGATTTCTGAATCCAGTGAGTAGCTGAAGAAGAAAATTCAGTTCCATTTTTCCACTTTGCCAACTGTATAGCACTTCATTTAAAACAGACTCTCTGAAGAATCCATTCAGATTAGCTGTACAGTTTTCCCTCAAAGAATCTGCTTTAAAATAAATTGAATTGGAACATGTGACATGATAAGTGAGCGTAAAATTCATGCTAACTAGTCTGATGGAAAAGAGTTCTCACAATGAGGAAACAGATAATCTCACATGACTGAGCTAAAAATAGTCTTTAGATTGTCAGTCTCAGAATTGAACAAAAATAGGGAGAGCTGTTATGATAATGATATGGCACATTTCCTCCTAATGAAATGCCCTTGAATTTTGTAACAAATTACATAAAGAGAATCCTCTGGGCAAAAAGAAAACACTAGACGTGAGTTGCTTTCATAACTAGAGCGACAGCGATACGAATGCCTTTCATACGGTCTCGGCCCGAGCCGTCTCGGCTGGCGGCTTCATTACCGGAGGCCGGCTGGACTCGGGTGAACGGTGGCCTGGGCTTAGGATGCTCCTTCCCGGTCTACCGCCCAGGTTAGAGAATTGCCTTGGGGCTGTGGTTGCTTTCTTTTTCCAGGTGTCAGGGGTATAAATATCTATTTGAAATCACTTTACAAAGTTTATTAGGACTCTCAGGAGTCCAGGTGGCATTAGTGATAAAGAAATGTAAGAGACACGTGATCAATCCCTGGGTGGGAAGACTCCCGGGAGGAGGGCATGGCAGCCCCCTCCAGTGTTCTTGCCTGGGGAATCCCATGCACAGAGGAGCCTGGCCGGCTGCAGTCCATGGGGTCACCAAGAGTCGGACACCACTGAAGTGCCTTAGCAGGACTCTCAGGCCCCCTGAGGACAGGGATAATAGCTTAGGTGGCTTGTAACCACCTGTGCCTGGTGCAGCATCCGATCCACAGTAGGAGTCCCTCGTGTGTTTGAGGGGCATAAGAATAAATACATCAACGAGTCAATCTATTGTTTAAATCAGATTGAACTTATTTTTAAAATTATACCTTTTAAAGAAATTTCACAGTTAAGTTGGAAAATGTGCAGTCAGTTTAATTAGAGGATAGTTGGGTTGTATTGATATTTCTTTTTCTATTGAAATTAAGAAACAAATCCTTAGGTTTATCATTGAAGAAGGCTTGATGGAGATTCTTGTTTTAAGTTTTCTTTTTTCATTTATTTTGCAGTTAACTTGGCGTGTTGGGTTAGTTTCTGATGGACAGGAAGTGAACCAGTTACACGCGACAGTTTGTGCCCGCTCACTCCAGACTCCCGGTCCACGCCTCCATGGGCCTCCTTGGCGACCACGGGCTCCTCTATGCCTGCGAGTCCGCTTCTGTTTCAAAGACAAGTTCGTCTGCGTCACGTGAGACTCCACATAGGGGCTGTCATATGCTGTCCGTCTTTCCCCTTCCTACTTGCTTCACTTGGTGTGATCGTCTCTGGGTCCACCGGGTTGCCGCCACTGGCATTATTTCATTCTTTTTATGGCCATTGTGAACACGTGCACCATCTGCTTTATCCAGTCATCGATGGACCTCCGGGTTTCTCCACGTCTTGGCTATGGAGAACACTGCCGCTATGTACATTGGAGTGCACGGATCCTTCCAGATTACCGTTTTGTCTGGACATGTCCACAGGAATGGGGTGGCTGGGTCATCCGGCAGCTGCGTTTTCAGGTTTTTGAGGCACCGCCACACTGTTCTCCGTAGGGGCTGCAGCAACGCACATTCCCACCAATAGCGAAGGAAGGCCCTCTTTTCCCCACGTCCCCTCCCGCGTCTGCCAGCTGTAGGTTTTTAATGATGGCCATTCTGACCGGGCTGAGGGGCTGGCTGCTGTTCAGTCGCTCAGTCGTGTCCGACTCTTTAGGACCCCATGGACTGCGCCCGCCCGGCCTCCCTGTCCTTCACCATCTCCCGGGGTTTGCTCAAAGGCGTGTCCACGAGTCGGTGACGCCATCCAGCCGTCTCATCCTCTGTTGCCCCCTTCCCCTCCCGCCTCCAGTCTTTCCCAGCATCCGGGTCTTTTACAATGAGTTGGTTCATTGGTGTGAAGTGGTATCTCATTATAGATTTGATTTACATTTTCACAATAATTAGTGGTGTTGAGCATCTTTTCGTGTGCCTGTGTACCATCTATGTATCTTCTTTGGAGAAATGTCTATTTTGGTCTTGATGGAGATTCTTTCAGGTCCTGCCTGGAAATAACCATACAGAAGTTTATCTTAGTAGAACCCACTTATCTTGGAATTTAGCTATGTCTTGAAGTATGGGCAAGCCCCTCTTTCCACAATACCCATTTGGGCTTCCTTGCCTTTCCACTGGGCTCACTCACTTTAGCTTGATTTCCTGTCACCTCACCTATTCTCCCGTTCTTCACTTCATCCATGCATCAGTCTGTCCATCTATCTGATCATCTGTCCATCAAACCTTAGGAATACAGGTATGAACAGTAACAAGAGCCAGCACTTACTGAGTGCTTAATCTATGTCAAGCACCGTCACTAGTACTTTCTGCTAATTAACTTGTTTAATCGTCCAGCGTTTCTCTGGAAAATGCACTGTGGTCATCCACACTTAGCACTCAAAGCAACTGAGGCATGGTGAGGTGTGGCGCCCTGTCCAAGACCACAGGACGAGGAAGCGGGGGAGTTAGGAGTGGACCCCAGAGGCTCTGCCTCTAGAACCACCAGCCTGCATACAGTCTTGGCCTCTAACAAGCTGTGCATTCCAGGGGGAGAAACAGAATTCAAACACATAATCGTGTGCTTTTGACTGTAACGACTTCTTTGGAGAAAAACTACTCATGCTGCAAGAGAATGTAACAGGGACACGCAGCCCACAGTGAGGACTTCAGGGAGCCTCGCTGCTGAGGAGGGGGACCCTTGGCTTGAACCGTGAAGGTTGGTGGGGGGGAAGCAGAAATAGGAGAGACGTTCTAGGCAGAGCAGCATGGCAGGGGAGAGGCATCTGAGTTGAGGCAGAAAAACTGCCCAAGGGGCCTCTGGTACCTACTGATGTCAGTTCAGTGCAGTCGCTCAGGCGTGTCCAACTCCCTGCGACCCCGTGGACCACAGCCTGCCAGGCCTCCCTGTGCATCACCAACTCCCGGAGCTTGCTCAGACTCACGTCCATCGCGTCGGCGATGCCATCCGACCACCTCATCGTCTGTCAGTATGATCCACGCTCTAGCACGAGCCTCTTCCACTGTTCTTCATCCTGCTGACTCGCCCCTCGGTCACCCAGTCATAGAAGTCAGGTGTCCAGGAGACAGCCTTATCATCTTCTCCCTCACCCAGTGCCCAGCATGCCCACTCCTGCCATCCCGCACCATCAAATGTAACTCATTGTCCCCCCCCGATCTATCAAATCCACTGGTTTCTTTCTGACCCCAGCCCGCCTTCTGAATCCAGACCACTTTCACCTCTTGCCTGGATGTCTGCAGCGTTCCCTTCTATCTAGCATACTCTTCCAGGCTGCACCCCAGAATTCCTCCTGTCTGGCCTCCACAAGACAGCTGGGGTCCTCACCAAAAAAAAACCTCTGGCGGCCTCCCAGTGCTGTCAGGAAAGGACAGAACCCCCTGCCCTGGCTGAGCGGCCCCATGTGGCCTGGCCACGCGCTGTGATGTCAGCGCCCTACTGGCCGCACACTGCGCCGCTCAGCCCTGCAGCCCCCACGCACCCTCCCTAGGTCTGCTCTCCGTCTTCCCGGAGCTCCCTTCCCCTCCACTCTGCTTGGTTAGCTCTTAGTCTGCTGGCTCAGCTGGTAAGGAAACCACCTGCAATGCAGGACAACCCCAGGTTCAATTCCTGGGTCGGGAAGATCCGCTGGAGAGGGACAGGCTACCCACTCCAGTGTTCTTGGCCTTCCCTTGTGGCTCAGCTGGCAAAAGAATCTGCCTGCAGTGCGGGAGGCCTGGGTTCAGTCCCTGGGTCGGGAAGACCCCCTGGAGAAGGGACAGGCTCCCACTCCAGTGTTCCTGCCCGGAGAGTCCCATGGGCTGCATAGTCCACGAAGCGGCAGAGTTGGACACGGCTGAGTGGCTCTCACTTTCACAGTCGTCCTTTAGGTCTCACTAGCCTCAGCAAGCCCATCCTGTGACCCAGCTGGGGCATCTGGCCTCATTAACCCCTCCATTTGAACAGGACGCCTCCTCTAGTGACTGCATGGTGCCCACAGATTCATACAGTGAAG
Organism: Antidorcas marsupialis; assembly: GCA_006408585.1. Classification (NCBI taxonomy): domain Eukaryota; kingdom Metazoa; phylum Chordata; class Mammalia; order Artiodactyla; family Bovidae; genus Antidorcas; species Antidorcas marsupialis. Next base: position 428,368 of record SJYB01002408.1, on the reverse strand, counting down.
CTCTAACTCCCAGCACTCGGAAAGCGACTGAGTTTGAAGACAGGGCCTTTAAGGACCCAATCAAGTTACAATGAGGTTGTTAGGGTGGGCCCGATCCAGTGTGACCAGTGCCCTTGTGAGAGGAGGAAATGCAGACACACACACGCACACACAGGGGAGAGGCCCTGTGAGGGCTCCCTGGGAAGGCTGCGATCAGCATGCCATGAAGAGAGGCCTCAGATGGAGCCACACCTGCTGAAACCCTGATCTTGAACTTGCAGCATCCAAAACTGTGAGGCAATACAGTCATTCCTGTTGTTTAAGTCACCCGGTCTGCAGTCATTTGTTATGGCGGTCTGAGCAGATTAATACACTCTCTTTCATAGAAACTGTCAGAGCTACAGTTCAGTTCAGTTCAGTTCAGTCACTCAGTCGTGTCCAACTCTTTGCGACCCCATGAATCCCAGCATGCCAAGCCTCCCTGTCCATCACCAGCTCCCGGAGTTCACTCAAACTCATGTCCATCGAGTTGGTGACACCATCCAACCATCTCATCCTCTGTCATCCCCTTCTCCTCCTGCCCCCACTCCTTTCCAGCATCAGTCATTTCCAATGAGTCAACTCTTCTCATGAGGTGGCCAAAGTATTGGAGTTTCAGCTTTAGCATCAGTCCTTCCAAAGAATATCCACGACTGATCTCCTTTAGAATGGACTGGTTGGATCTCCTTGCAGTCCAAGGGACTCTCAAGAGTCTTCTCCAACACCACAGTTCAAAAGTATCAATTNAGAGGGTTCCCTTTTCTCCACATCCTCTCCAGCATTTATTGCTTGTAGACTTTTGGATCGCAGCCATTCTGACTGGTGTGAAATGGTACCTCATTGTGGTCTTGATTTGCATTTCTCTGATAATGAGTGATGTTGAACATCTTTTCATGTGTTTGTTAGCCATCCGTATGTCTTCTTTGGAGAAATGCCTATTTTTATGAGCATATCCCTAATTATATTTGTTAAACAACATAGAAGTATTGAATTTCAGTTGATTTCTTTGTGAACTGAAATTTTTTATGGAATAAGAACTTGTGACCAAATTGCTTAATTTTAATCAATTTTATGACTAATTTAATTATAGATACTCAGAGATAGCAATAAATATATTTGTAAGAGAAATAAATATTTCTTTAGGGAAACCATTTTGTAAACTGAAAATCCTCCAATACACTGCCTCTAAGGAAATCTGTTTGACTCCAGCAATTCAAGTGCTTAAAATACTTAGTTGTGCATTAAGTTTAATTTCTTTTTTTATTTTATTTTTTTAAAATTTCTCTTAAAACACAGTGTTTTGATTTTTGGTGTGAAAAGTCAGATATGCTGACAGATTATTTCAGGTATTCGGAATTTATTTTGATACTACGTGGGAAGAAATCTATCAGTGGCTAGGTTCTCTGAGAAACAGACTCTGAGAAATCTGCTTGCAGATATTTATTGGGATGCGTTGTTTTAAGTCAACAACTGGCAAGATGAAGAAAACAGGATTGAGCCAAGGGAGAAGTTGAGGTTCAGTTATGTTCAAAGAAGAGCTTCAGCCAATTCCATGGGAACTGAGATGACTCTACAAAATTGAATAATATAAAACCAAGAAAGGTTGAGCCCCACAGCCCTCCAGGAAGCAACCATTAGGTGTGGAGTTTTTCCAGGAAGGGCAACATGATTTTCAGTATCAATGAAGTGGCTTTCTTTAACTCTCCAACATTGCAGAAGTGCCCAGATAAATTATGTTAGTAGTTGATAAGTTCAACAGATGAAGGAATGAGTGTTGGAGAGGGGACATTGGTGAAATACCATGGCACCCATTAGTATAAATAAGCTAGAAATATTCTCCCATATTGCACAGCTCAGAAGTAAAAATATGTTTCAGACTATAGCACCTCTACAGCAATAGGCATTAATGGGCTTTCTCATCACATACTTAGTATTTTTTACTTTTTATTTTTTTTCCTTTCCTGCTTTGTACTTTTTCAGCTGTGCTCTGTCCCTGGTTTTCATTGCTGCAGCTATTGCTGTTACTGGCTAGCTTGTCTTTTAAATCATTTAATTCTTCAGAGACACATAGAGTTCTTTTCATGGGTCGTTCCCTTTCCTATATACTCTACTGTCTGCTTATCTCACATCTAATTCCCTAGAGAGAGAACGTTATTGTTTTAGCCTCTCACCATTCAATAAAATGTGCCTCTTGGGCAGATTTCTTGTGCCAGGACCTATTATGAGTTGATCTATATAAATGACTCCCTTTGAGTATGTGATGTGGCCAAATTAGTGAGATCACAGGGCATACAACATGATGATCTATTTAGAAAGAACTTCCCAGAAAGAAGGTCTGAGTAAGGCAGGGAATAAGGGGCTACTCAACAGAGGTTGATTTAAACTGAAGCTTATTATCTGAGTTACAAATTCATAGTAGTAACTCCCTTACAGGGGTTTAACACCCCATAATGTTAGACCCAGCCAGGATTGCCAAATTTCAGTCTGCACTTTATACTCTAGGAAGAGAATTTAAAATGAAGATTATTAGGATAACAATAAACATTCTATACTCATTAAGTAACAGATAATAAAACTACTCTAGTTAGTTTCAGAAGAAAGAGCTTTATAGGAGGCAACCAGATGCTTACAAAACTTGGGGGAGTGTTGGCACACCTGGCTGCTAATTTGACTTCCAGTAATAACTCTCAATATAACACTATAGAATTGGTGTATCAAAAGAGTTCCTTTCCTTTCTGTGATTAGGTCATTAGGGAATAAGGCTGTCTCTGACACAACACACAGCAAAATGAGCAGCACGCACCTCTGCTGATACCAAAAAAAAAAGGTATGAAAAAAGCACAGGGATGTCTTCTATAGCTGTCCCTGGAAAATCTGACCAACTCTAAATGCAGCAGAAATATGAGAAGCAGAAGAAATAAAACCTCTGCTTCATGATATTCACTCTCATCTTGCAAAATGTGGCAGGTGTATCTGCCAGCAGAAGATAATCCCACATGGAATCAAGAGGAAGGCAGACTTGAGAAAGTTTCTCTATCTTTTAATCTACAATGACTAAGATAATCTGAATCATCTGCCAAATACTCTCAGTGAATTTAATGCTGGTGTCTACAGACACATACATCAGGGGAATAGAAGAGAAGCTCCCCAAATAATAAACCTAAGCATATATGGTCAATTAATTTATAACAAAAGTCTCTTTGAAAAATGGTGCTGGGAACTGGACAGCCACATGCAAAACAGTAAAACTGGGCCACTATATTATACCAAACACACGAAAAAAAAAAACACCAAATAAATGGAAGATTTCAATTTAAAGCCTACAATCATGAAACATCTAGAAGAAAACAAAAATGGTACATTTCTTGACAAAAGTCTTTGAACTTTTAACATCTATACCATTAGCAAAAGCAACAAAAGCAAAAACAAATATCATACTAAACATATTCTACAGAGCAAAGAAAACCATCAACAAACTGAAAATACAACCTACTGAATAGGAAAAAAAGAAAAAAAAACAGAAGATTTGAAAATCATTTATCTTCAAATGGGCTAATATCTAAAATATGTAAAGAAATCGTACAGGTCAATAGAAAAAGCAAACAAACAAACAAACAAAACAACTGGTACTAAGCCCAAGCTTGTACTGCTCACCATACAATAGGCCAGCAAATCAAGAGACAAGTTGTTTGGGGAAGGAACGTGGACTTTATTTGGATAGCCAGCAGACAGAGAAGAAAGTGAACTAGTGTTCCAAGGAACCATGTTACTGAAGTTAGAATTCAAGCTTCTTTTATTAAAAAAATAAATAAATAAAAGAGAGGAAGAGGTGTGGTTTGTTGTTGCAAATTTCTTGGTGTTGTAATCCTTTCCTCTTGGATTTGTCCAGGTAGGTCAGGTCACAATGTTCCTTTAAACCTCCAATGATACAACTGGTATTCTCTGTTCTGCAAACTTTTATCTCTGAATGAAAAAAGTGAAGTCGCTCAGTTGTATCTAACTCTTTGTGACCCCACGGACTGTAGCCTATCAGGCTCCTTTGTCCATGGGTTTCTCCAGGCAAAAATACTGGAGTGCGTAGCCATTTCCTTCTCCAACATATGAAAATAACAGTGCTAAACCTTTAAAGGTTAAAGCCCTGAAAATGGCCTATCATGTATGTTTCAGGCTATATGCATCATTCTTAACTTGAAGCAAAAGGAATAGAACACAAAGGTTAAAGTAAAAGACAGATCTAATATAAAGTCAAATTCATCCTTTCCTATTAAAAAACTATTCAATTAAAAAGTGGACAGATCTGGATAGGCATTTTTCCAAAAGAGACATACAGATGACTGACAGGTACATGAAAATATATTCAACATTGCTAATCACCAGGGAAATGCAAATCAAAACCACAATGAGATATCACCATATATTTGTTGGAAAGGTTATTATCAAACAGATAAGATATAATGAGTGACAAGGATGTAGAGAAAAGAGAAACCTGTGCTATATTGGTGGGAATGTATCATGGAAAACAGTGTGAATTTTCCATTAAAAATTAAAAATAGAGCTACTATGTGATCTAAAAGATTTGCTTCTGGACTATTTGTTCAAGGAAAATAAAGCACTAATTTCAAAAGACATATGTACACTTATGTTCATGCAGCATCACTTACAAAAGCCAAGATATGGAAACAATCTAAGTGTCCTTTGGGGAATGAATAAAGAAACAGGTATGTATATACAATGGAATATTACTTAGCCATAAAAAGAGCCATGTCTTGACATTTGCAACAAAAAGAGTGGACTTTGAGGGTATTAGGTCTAGGAAACTAGGTTAGACAGAGGTAGTCTAATATCATAAGCTATCTCATATTGAATATTAAAATAATATAATAAAAAATTATAGATATGGAGAATAGAATGGTGGTTGTCACAAATAGGGAGTGGGGCTTAGAGAAATGAGAGAAGGTGATATAAATTTATTACAAGGTAAATAATAGTAATTTTTTAAAACAGAAAACTTACCTGATGGTTATCTTAAAAAATAAAAGAAATATTGTGAATATTTTAAATTATTGATATATAAAAATACCATATGTACCATATATTCAGTATGCCATATTTGTCATATTTATTTTCTATCATTTTTCTTAAATGTAATAACATTATGGATACAAGTAGAAACTTAACCTTATTCTTTCCTTTCTCTTACTTGCTTGAATAAAAAGGAATAGCCTTTCAAACATGTATGGATTTCACATTGTTATTAAATATGTCCTAATTTCTTTAAAGTACATGAAGACATAGCCCCTGATTTTCTTTTTTTCTTTTTGTTAAATATTTGTAAGCTTTTAAATTGTTGTTGTTGATGTTCAGTCACTAAGTTGCATTTAACTCTTTGCAATCCCATGGACTGCAGCACTCCAAGCCTCCCTGTCCCTTTCCTAGCTCCTGTAGTTTCCTCAAACTCATGATCATTGAGTTGGTGATGCCATGCAAACACTTTATCTTCTGTTGTCACCTTCTCCTCCTGTCTTCAGTCTTTACCAGCATCATGATCTTTTCCAGTGAGTTGGCTGTTCACATCAGGTGGCCAAAGTTTGGGAGTTTCAGCTTCAGCATCAGCCCTTCCAATGAACAATCAGGATTGATTTCCTTTAGAATTGACTGGTTTGATCTCCTTGCAGTCTAGGGNAATGTAATAACATTAATGGATACAAGTAGAAACTTAACCTTATTCTTTCCTTTCTCTTACTTGCTTGAATAAAAAGGAATAGCCTTTCAAACATGTATGGATTTTACATTGTTATTAAATATGTCCTAATTTCTTTAAAGTACATGAAGACATAGCCCCTGATTTTCTTTTTTCTTTTTGTTAAATATTTGTAAGCTTTTAAATTGTTGTTGTTGATGTTCAGTCACTAAGTTGCATTTAACTCTTTGCAATCCCATGGACTGCAGCACTCCAAGCCTCCCTGTCCCTTTCCTAGCTCCTGTAGTTTCCTCAAACTCATGATCATTGAGTTGGTGATGCCATGCAAACACTTTATCTTCTGTTGTCACCTTCTCCTCCTGTCTTCAGTCTTTACCAGCATCATGATCTTTTCCAGTGAGTTGGCTGTTCACATCAGGTGGCCAAAGTTTGGGAGTTTCAGCTTCAGCATCAGCCCTTCCAATGAACAATCAGGGTTGATTTCCTTTAGAATTGACTGGTTTGATCTCCTTGCAGTCTAGGGGACTCTCAAGAGTCTTCTCCAGCAACACAGTTCAGAAGCATCAATTATTTAGCACTCAGCCTTTTTACGGTACAGTTCTCACATCTGTACATGACTACTGAAAAATCCACAGCTTCAGCAAAGTGATGTCTTTGCTTTTTAATATGCTGTCTATGTTTGTCATAGCTTTTCTTGCCATTCATGGGTCGCAAAGAGTCAGACACGAGTGAGCAACTGAACTGAACTGAACTGATGAGACCAGATGCCATGATCTTAATTTTCTGATCACTGAGTTTTGTCAGCTTTTAAATAGATACAAATATAGCATTGAATGTTATAGTTTACCAGTTTTTGACCTTAAATATTAAAATTTAAACTAATGGATAATATTGCCAACTTACATTAAAACAATGGGTTGATCAGTTAATAAAATCTTAGTTAATATGGTCCCAAGGCATATCACCCAGAATGACTCTTTAGTGCTATTTCCTGTCTTGCTTCTCAGGCTGATAAAGCAGAGTAGAGACAAAGGTGAATAATGCATGAAGCAGCAGCGCTGAGGGCAGCCAACGCATCACTTAGCAATTGCCACTTGCTCAGGTGATTTTCCACTTGCTCAGTGCTACTTGCCTCTCTCACTGCACCCTCTGCCATAGGTGAAATTATATATTTTCTTTTAATGTGTAAACTAAGAAAAATGGATAAAACATATTGTGCTGTCACATGTGTTTTTGTAACACGAACTAGCTAACACATTTGGTAAAAACAAGCATATCATAGTAGCATTTATTGATTTGTACTTGATTTTCCCCACACTATTTCATAATTAATTAATCCAAAGGATTTAATTTAGGGGTGGAGGGGTTGGAAGAGATAGCACTCATTTTTGCCAACAAAAGTTAATTACTAGATTCTACCCCCTTCTTCCATAACTCTTATCCTGACAAGGGCTCCGACATTCATTCCTTCTACCACTCTGGACATCGACTGATGATGTTCAGAGGTGACTCTGAGTCTCAGTGAGACTCTCCCCTGACACAGACAATTCATTATGTGCCTGAATTTTTGTTGTTATTGCAGGAAAGGAAATATCAAATGCAAGGGACTTAGTCCACAGTTGTTTAAACATACCATTCTTCACATCCTTGATGTGAAAATGCAGTTCTCTGCTTGTTGGAAGATTTTCCGCATGCTCCTCTGTTCATGATATCTGGTTTGTAAATCTGCTCTTTGGATACTTGCAAAATCAGTAAAACATGCCTAATAATTTTTAAAGTAATTTTTATTGGAGTATAGTTGCTTTAACAATGTTATGTTAGTTTCTACTGCCCAGTAAAGTAAATCAGGTATCAGTTCAGTTCAGTTAAGTTACTCAGTCCTGTCTGACTCTTTGCAGTCCCATGGACTGCAGCACACCAGGCCTCCCTGTCCATCACCAAGTCCCAGAGCTTACTCAAATTCATGTCCGTTGAGTCAGTGATGCCATTGAACCATCCCGTTCTCTGTTGTCCTCTTCTCCTCCCACCTTCAGTCTTTCTCAGCATCAAGGTCTTTTCAAATGAGTCACTTCTTTGCATCAGGTGGCCAAGTGTTAGAGTTTCAGCTTCAGCATCAGTCCTTCCAATGAATATTCAGGAATCAGTTCAGGATGGACTAGTTGGATCTCCTTGCAGTCCAAGGGATTCTCAAGAGTCTTCTCCAACACCACAGTTCAAAAGCATCAGTTCTTTGGCTCTCAGATTTCTTTACAGCCCAACTCTCACAGCCATACATGACCACTGGAAAAACCATAGCTTTGACTAGACGGACTTTTGTTGGCAAAGTAATGTCTCTGCTTTTTAATATGTTGTCTAGGTTGGTCATAGCTTTTCTTTCAAGGAGCAAGTGTCTTTTAAATTCATGGCTGCAGTCACCATCTGCAGTGATTTTGGAGCCCCCCAAAATAAAGTGTTTCACTATTTCCATTATTTCCCCATCTATTTCCCATGAAGTGATGGGACTGGATGGCGTGATCTTCGTTTTCTGAATGTTGAGTTTTAAGCCAACTTTTTCATTCTGCTCTTTCACTTTCATCAAGAAGCTTTTTAGTTCTTCACTTTTGACCATAATGGTGGTGTCCTCTGCATATCTGAGGTTATTGATATTTCTTCTGGAAATCTTGATTCCATCTTATTCTTCATCCAGCCTGGCATTTTGCATGATGTACTCTGCAAATAAGTTAAATAAGCAGGGTGACAATATACAGCCTTGACATACTCCTTGCCCAATTTGGAACCCGTCTATTGTTCCATGTCCAGTTTTAACTGTTGCTTCGTGACCTGCATACAGATTTCTCAAGAAGCAGGTCAGGTGGTCTGGAATTCCCATCTCTTTAAGAATTTTCCATAATTTGTGTGCCTTGTGAGCACCAGGACCCAGGAGAAAGGACCAATGACCCTGAAAGAGACTGACCCAGATGCCTGTGAATGTCCAGGAGTCTCAGGCAGAGGTGTGGGCTGGCAGTGACCTGCTGCAAGGTTGGGGCACTCAGTGCCACAGTGTATGCATGGGACCTTTTAAATGAGGTTGCCACTATCTTCATTACCTCCACCATAGTTTGGCCTCAGGTCAAACAACAGTGACAGAACACAGCCCCAACCATCAGCAAAAAGTTGGATTAAAGATTTACTGCTCAAAATTCTCCAAGCCAGGCTTCAGCAATACTTGACCCATGAACTTCCTGATGTTCAAGCTGGTTTTAGAAAAGACAGAGGAACCAGAGATCATGCCAACATCCACTGGATCATTGAAAAAGCAAGGGAGCTCTAGAAAAACATCTATTACTGCCTTACTGACTATGCCAAAGCCTTTGATTGCGTGGATCACAATAAACTGTGGAAAATTCTAAGAGAGATGGGAGTACCAGACCATCTGACCTGCCTCTTGAGAAATCTGTATGCAGGTCAGGATGCAACAGTTAAATGTGGACATGGAACAACAGACTGGGTCCAAATAGGAAAATGAGTACGTCAAAGCTGTATATTGTCACCCTGCTTATTTGACTTATATGCAGAGTACATCATGAGAAATGCTGTACTGGAAGAAACACAAGCTGGAATCAGATTGACGAGAGAAGTATCGATAACCTCAGATATGCAGATGACATCACCCTTATGGCAGAAAGTTAAGAGGAACGAAAAAGAATCTTGATGAAAGTGAAAGTGGAGAGTGAAAAAGTTGACTTAAAGCTCAACATTCAGAAAATAAAGATCATGGCATCCGGTCCCATCACTTCATGGGAAATAGATAGGGAAACAGTGGAAACAGTGTCAGACTTTATTTTGGGGGGCTCCAAAATCACTGCAGATGGTGACTGCAGCCATGAAACTGAAAGACGCTTACTCCTTGGAAGAAAAGTTATGACCAACCTGGATAGTATATTCAAAAGCAGAGACATTACTTTGGTGACGAAGGTCCATCTAGTCAAGGCTATGGTTTTTCCTGTGATCATGCATGGGTATGAGAGTTGGACTGTGAAAAAAGCTGATCGCCAAAGAATTGATGCTTTTGAACTGTGGTGTTGGAGAAGACTCTTGAGAGTCCCTTGGACTGCAAGGAGATTCAACCAGTCCATTCTGAAGGAAGTCAACCCTGGGATTTCTTTGGAAGGAATGATGCTAAAGCTGAAACTCCAGTACTTTGGCCACCTCATGTGAAGAGCTGACTCATTGGAAAAGACTCTGATGCTGGGAGGGATTGGGGGCAGGAGGAGAAGGGGACGACAGAGGATGAGATGGTTGGATGGCATCACTGACTCGATGGATGTAAGTCTGAGTGAACTCTGGGAGTTGGTGATGGACAGGGAGGCCTGGCGTGCTGAGATTCATGGGGTCGCAAAGATTTGGACAGGACTGAGTGACTGAACTGAACTGAACTGAGTATGGCCCCTCTCATCAAAACAAATCAGCTATATGTATTTGCCCTCTGTTTGGGCTTTCCTTCCAATTTAGAACACAATAGAGCACTAAGTTCCTGAGTTATACAGTAGGTTCTTATAAGTTATCTATTTTCAGTTCAGTTCAGTTCAGTCCTTCAGTCGTGTCCCACTCGTTGCGATCCCATGAATCGCAGCATACCCGGCCTCCCTGTCCATCACCAACTCCTAGAGTTTACTCAAACTCATGTCCATTGAGTTGGTAAAGCCATCCAGCCTTCTCATCCTCTGTCATCCCCTTCTTCTCCTGCCCCCAATCCCTCCCAGCATCAGAGTCTTTTCCAATGAGTCAACTCTTTACATGAGGTGGCCAAAGTATTGGAGTTTCAGGTTCAGCATCAGTCCTTCCAATGAACACCCAGGGCTGATCTCCTTTAGGATGGACTGGTTGGATCTCCTTGCAGTCCGAGGGACTCTCAAGCATCTTCTCCAATACCACACAGTTCAAAATCATCAATTCTTTGGCGCCCAGCTTTCTTCACAGTCCAATTTTCACATCCATACATGACCACTGGAGAAACCAAAGCCTTGACTAGATGGACATTTGTAGGCAAAGTAATGTCTCTGCTTTTCAATATGCTATCTAGGTTGGTCATAACCTTCCTTCCAAGGAGTAAGCGTCTTTTAATTTCATGGCTGCAATCACCATCTGCAGTGATTTTGGTTTCCAAAAAAAAAAAAAAAGTCTGACACTGTTTCCACTGTTTCCCCATCTATTTCCCATGAGGTGATGGGACCGGATGCCATGATTTTTGTTTTCTGAATGTTGAACTTTAAGCCAACTTTTTCACTCTCCTCTTTCACTTTCATCAAGAAGGTTTTTCATTCGTCTTCACTTTCTGCCGTAGGGGTGGTGTCATCTGCGTATATGAGGTTATTGATAATTTTTCCCAGCAATCTTGATTCCAGCTTGTGCTTCTTCCAGCCCAGTGTTTCTTATGATGTACTCTGCATGTAAGTTAAATAAGCAGGGTGACAATACACAGCCTTGACATACTCCTTTTCCTATTTGGAACCAGTATGTTGTTCTATGTCCTGTTCTAACTGTTGCTTCCTGACCTGCCTATAGGTTTCTCAAGAGGCAGATCAGGTTGTCTGATATTCCCATCTCTTTCAGAATTGTCCACAGTTTATTGTGATCCACACAGTCAAAGGCTTTGGCATAGTCAATAAAGCAATAATAGATGTTTTTCTGGAATTCTCTTTCTTTTACCATGATCCAGCGGATGTTGGCAATTTGATATCTGGTTCCTCTGCAATTGAAATCAACTGCATATATATACCTCAGTCTCCCAATTCATACTCTCCCCCTTTACCTCCTTGGTGTCCATACATTTATTCTCTACATCAGTATCTCTGTTTCTTTTTTTGCAAATAGGTCGTCTATACCTATTTTCTAGATTCTACATATATGCATTTATGTATCATATTTATTTTTCTTTTTCTGACTTGCTTCACTCTGTATGACAGTCTCTAGGTCCATCCATATCACTACAAATGATTCAATTTCATTCCTTTTTATGGTTGAGTTTGTAGATATTTTAAATGATGGCCATTCTGACAGGTGTGATGTGATACCTCATTAGAGTTTTGATTGGCATTTCTTTAATAATTAGTGATGCTGAGCATCTTTCCATGTGTTTGTTGGACATCGGTGTATCTTCTTTGGAGAAATGTCTGTTTATGTCTTTCACCCATTTGAGTTTTTTATATTGAATTGCATGATCTCGTGGTGTGGGTTTAAGTCGCTTCAGTTGTGTCTGACTTTTGTGACTCCATGGGCTGCAGCCTGCCAAGGATCCTCTGTCCATGGGATTCTCCAGGTAAGAACACTGGAATGGGTTCCCATGCCCACTTCCAGAGGATCTTCCCCAACCATGGATCAAACCCATGTTTCTTACATCTCCTGCATTGGCAGGCACATTCTTTACCACTAGCACCACCTGGGAAGACTGCGTGATCTGTTTCAAGCCTATTAATTGTTATGTGAAAACAAAAACCTTCTTATCTGTTGCAAGTGGCCTTGTTAATTTTAAAGTCTAAATTGGGAGTGAGTCCTCATTTTCCCTTACAGTAGACCCCCATGTGGCTTGCACTCAAAGGGGATTTCATCTGGGTAATGATCAAAACTGGCTACTTTCCAAGGGCTCCCTTGAACTGAATTCATGCTGGAAGAATCTTGAAGGAAGGGAACTTTTTGCAGTAGTGATTTCTCTTTTCTTTTTCTTTGAATTTGAGCTAAGTTTTCCATCTTTTCACCAAAAGCAAATTCAAGTCCTTAGTGCTTTTGTCCCCTTTGGCTTGTATCTCACCAGATTTGTTTCAAATGTTTCTCTGTTTAAAGTTATTCTCTCTGCCTGTTGCAGATCACAATCCACCAGCTGATCATTGCTTACTGTTGGCTAGTAGAGTTAGGGAGTGATAAAGCATCTTTTCCCAATCATCCAGAAAGTCTCTTCCTGACCTTTGCCTTATAATACTGTTTCATCCACCTCATATACCTTAGTCATGACTTCAGGAATTATCCTAGTTTTGTGACAGATAGATATGTGATAAAGTAACACTGCTGAATTTGGCAATAAGGAGTTCATGATCTGAGCCACAGTCAGCTCTTGGTCTTCTATTTGCTAACTGTATAGAGTTTCTCTATTGTTGGCTGCAAAGAATATAATCAATCTGATTTTGGTGTTGACCATCTGGTGATGTCCATGTGTAGAGTCTTCTCTTGCGTTGTTGGAAGAGGGTGTTTGCTATGACCAGTGCATTCTCTTGGCAAAACTCTTATTAGCCTTTGCCCAGCTTCATTCCTCATTACAAGGCCAAATTTGCCTGTTACTCTAGGTGTTTCTTGACATCCTACTTTTGCTTTCCAGTCCTCTATAATGACAAGGACATCTTATTTAGGTGTTAGTTCTCAAAGGTCTTGTAGGTCTTCATAGAACCATTCAACTTTCTTCTTTAGCATTACTGGTTGGGGCATAGACTTGGATTACTGTGATATTGAATGGTTTGCCTTGGAAATGAACAGAGATCATTCTGTCATTTTTAAGATTGCATCCAAGTACTGCATTTTGGACTCTTTTGTTGACCATGATGGCTATTCCTTTTCTTCTAAGGGATTTCTGCCCACAGTAGTAGATATAATGGTTGTCTGAGTTAAATTCACCCATTCCAGTCCATTTTAGTTCACTGATTCCTAGAATGTTGACATTCAGTCTTGCCATCTCCTGTTTGACCACTTCCAATTTGCCTTGATTCATGGACCTAACATTCCAGGTCCAGTCACATCCACAACTGGGTATTGATTTTGCTTTGGCTCCATCCCTTCATTCTTTCTGGAGTGATTTCTCCACTGATCTTCAGTAGCATATTGGGCATCTACCGACCTAGGGAGTTCTTCTTTCAGTATATTATCATTTTGCCTTTTCATACTGTTCATGTGGTTCTCAAGGCAAGAATACTGAAGTGCAATAAACTGTGGAAAATTCTGAAATAGATAGGAATACCAGACCACCTCTGCCTCTTGAGAAACCTATATGCAGGTCAGGAATCAACAGTTAGAACTGGACATGGAACAACAAATTTGTTCCAAATAGGAAAAGGAGTACGTCAAGGCTGTATATTGTCACACTGCTTATTTAACTGATATGCAGAGCGTATCATGGGAAACACTGGGCTGGAAGAAGCGCAAGCTGGAATCAAGATTGCTGGGAAAAATATCAATAACCTCAGATATGCAGATGACACCACTCTAATGGCAGAAAGTGAAGAGGAACTAAAAAGCTTCTTGATAAAAGTAAAAGAAGAGAGTGAGAAAGCTAGCTTAAAGCTCAACATTCAGAAAACGAAGATCATGGTATCTGGTCCCATCACTTCATGGGAAATAGATGGGGAAACAGTGGAAACATTGTCAGACTTTAGTTTTATGGGCTCCAAAATCACTGAAGATGATGATTGCAGCCATGAAATTAAAAGATGCTTACTCCTCGGAAGGAAGATTATGACCAACCTAGATAGCATATTCAGAGAAGGCAATGGCACCCCACTCCAGTATTCTTGGCTGGCAAATCCCATGGGCAGAGGAGCCTGGTAGGATGCAGTCCATGGTGTCGCTAAGTGTCGGACATGACTGAGTGACTTCACTTTCACTTTTCACTTTCATGCGTTGGAGAAGGAAATGGCAACCCATTCCATTGTTCTTGCCTGGAGAATCCCAGGGATGAGGGATCCTGGGGGCTGCCATCTATGGGGTCACACAGAGTTGGACATGACTGAAGTGACCTAGTGGAAGCAGTAGTGGTAGATAGCATATTGAAGAGCAGAGACATTACTTTGCCAACAAAGGTCAGTCTACTTAAGGCTAGTCTGTCTAAACAAGTTTAGTCATGGTTTGTCCAGTGGCTATGTATGGATGTGAGAGTTGGACTGTGAAGAAAGCTGAGTGCCGAAGAATTGATGCTTTTGAA
>SJYB01002408.1:385544-413065 GCA_006408585.1 Antidorcas marsupialis | reverse complement strand
GAGTCAGACATGACTGAGCACTGAACTGACATGAACTGAACTGAACTAAAGCACTGCAGAAAAGGGCCTAGCTTCCAGGTCCCAGGTTATCTCAATACTACCATATACATATTAGTGGATGAAAATATTTATGAAGAACATTTGATGGAACATTATTTTAAGGCATGTTATTGATGCATTATTAAATGATTATCTAATTGAACTATAATCATAAGCAACTTTATGAGGCATTGTTAGACTTGTAATAAAAATAAAGATACAAAGGCATTAAGTTTAGATAATATTTCTGATGTCACACAGCTAGAAATTGGAAGAGTTAATGAAATTCAATTTATCCTGCTTTACAATCATTCTTTCAAAAATCTTTCCATTATACCTGTCTACTTATTGCTTTGATATACACATTAAATAATCATGAAATTATATTACATATATATTTATTACAAAAATATTAATATTCAGCTTGGCACTTTAGATCAATGTTTTATGAACTTGAATGATGTTTTAAAGCACAAGCAATTCCATCAATTCTCATTGCTGTTTTAAGCTCTTTTTAATTTAAAGTTCTTCAATATATGAAATATAAAAGAACGATAATTTTTTTAACTTATAACCTCAAGAACAAAACAATTTTATATACTAAATGAAGCAAACTTCAAAACAAAATAAATTATAAATTCTTATTGTGTTATTTCTGATGATGTGCTGAAATTAATCATTCTTACAGAATGAATATTGTAATGTTTGTTTTAGTCAGATTCTATTAGACATAACTATGCTGCTGTTTGAATTGCTACTTCTTTGAACCTCAGTTTCTTCTTGTGAAATTTGTGACTTGGACTTAGTTTCCAAGATTCCTGTACATTTTTTAGTCTCTATTGAGGAAATCAACTCTGGGAATCAACTCTGAATAAGGTAATACAAAGTTTTTGATTTTAAAGAATTTAATTAAGTCTAAATGTGTTATCAGCAGGCTCCTTTGTCTCATCTTCTAACAGGTTATTAGAATAATTCATGCTTTCCTATAGCTGATTAGTGTACAGACCAAATATGTTAATATTTAGATAGAACTTAACAGTTTTGATTTAAGCTATGTGTGTCTACTTATTTATTTGGTGTAAAGAAGATTGGCAAATGTCTTCATATAATTTTAGTCATTTTGAGTCATTCAGACATTTGTTGAACATCTATAATGTGCCTTACACTCTGGTTATAAAGACATAAAACCACAGTTCTTGTCTTCCTGATGTGCAGAGAATTCAAGACTCAGAACTTAGTTGTGATAACCTCCCCAAATCCTTTTCCAATAGCCTTATTACTCCTTCCTTCCACTATTTCTCCCTTTCTCAAATCCAGGATAGGTCCAAGTGCTATTCCTTTGTCTTTTAGTGGTATGCTGTACCAGGGTGCCATGATTGGCTGTGGAATTGGTGATGCTCTTCATAAAGGTGCTCCAGCCAAGGGGGTTGGTCAGGGCTCAAATCCAGATTTCACTCTTCTTGACCAACTAACCATTTGCTTTTTTCATGATTTTCTAATCACCTGCCCAGAAGCCCTTTCCCCCAATTCTTAGAAAAGAACTTGCATATGATAGCAGATGTGTACCCTGTGGATAAGTGTACCATTAAGAACTTTCTGTAGTGTGTTTTTTGGCAGATAAGTTTTATAGTAGGTAATACATGCCTTGAAGTGGTTTGTTGAAGGAGCACATGCTTCCTGGACACAAAATCTTATGTAAGTTTTGAAAGAAGAGTAGAAGTTAACTAGGCAAGAGTGGGATGCTGGAGATGGAATGGCTTTCCAGGTAAATGTAGAGGGATAATGTAGTGATCTGGTCTAGAACTCAGTGATTCTTAAATTGAGCTCCCTGCATCAGTAGTATTAACATTACCTGTTCGAGAACTTGTTCGAAATGCAGGTTCTTGGCCCTTACCCTACTCCAACTGTATCAAGAAATTCTTGAGGTAGAGGCCAGCAGTTTGTGTTTCAACAGGTCTTTCTGGTGATTGTGATGCAGTCTGAAGTTTGAGGGCCACTGCTATAGCTCACTTACTGAAGAAGCATTACTTTGAGTGTGTGTGAAGAGGCTTGGGGTTACCTATAGAGAGAGATTGAAATATAGAGCTGTAAGCAGTGGCCAGAGTGCTGAGTGTGCCAAAGTAGAGTTTGAACTTTGTCCTTTGCCTAGTGATTGCACATTAGAATCACCCTGGAGCTTTAAACATAAGCTAAAGAATGGCACTTCCTAGTGGCTCGGTCGGAGAAGGCAATGGCAACCCAATCCAGTACTCTTGCCTGGAAAATCCCATGGACGGAGAAGTCTGGTAGGCTGTAGCCCATGGGGTCACTAAGAGTTGGGCACAACTGAGCGACTTCACTTTCAATTTTCACTTCATACACTGGAGAAGGAAATGGCAATCCACTCCAGTATTCTTGCCTGGAGAATCCCAGGGACAGAGGAGCCTAGTGGGCTGCCATCTAGGGGCTTGCAGAGTCAGACAGGACTGAAGCGACTTAGCAGCAGCATAGTGCTGTTTGGGCTTCTCTTGTAGCTCAGAGAATTTTTATCCTCAGCAATTATCCCAAAATTAATAGAAGCTATTTTAGAAATTAGTGTTAAAAGCACTAATGAAATGAAACTCAGAAGAAAAACATAGGTGGAACATTTTTTTTACATAAATTTTAGTAATATTTTCTTGGATCTTCCTTCTAAAGCAAAGAAAAGCAAATAAACAACTGGGACCTAATTAAACATAAAAGATTTTGTACAACAAAGGAAGTCATCAACAAAGTAAAAAGAGAACCTACTAAATGGGAAAATGTTTGCAAATGATATGACCAATGGGAGTTAATATCCAAAAAATATAAAGAGCTCATATAACTAATTTTCTTTCTTTCTTTTTTTAATAAAAGCTAGTTAGCAATGGGTAGAAGTACTGGATAGATATTTTTCCAAACAAGTTATACAGGGGACCAACAGGCACATGAAAAATGCCCAACATCTCTAAACAACAGAGAAATGCAAGTCAGAGCCACAATCAGTTATCATCTCACACATATCAGAAATGGCTATCATCAGAAAGAACATAAATAACAAATGTTGAGGTTATGGAGAAAAGAGAATCTAGTATATTGTTTGTAGGCATGTATACTGGCATGGCCACTATGGAAAACGGCATTAGCTTCCTGAAAACACTAAAAGTAAAACTACCATATGATCTAGCAATTCTACTCCTGGGTATAAATCTTAAGAAAATAAATGATTCCCAATACAATATTGTAAAGTAATTAACCTCCAATTAAAATACATAAATTTATATTGAAATAAAACATTTAAAAAAAGAAAATAAATGATTCAAATAGATTCACTCACATCAACGTTCATAGCTGCATTATTTGTAATAGCCAAAATATGGAAACAACTTAAGTGCCCATCAACAGATCAATGCATAAAAAGTATGATATATATATATATATATACATATATAAAATATTACTCAGGCTTGAAAATGAATAACATCCTGCCATTTGTAGCAACATGGATGGACTTTAAGGGTGTTATAATTAATGAAATATGTCCGAGATAAGAAGAAAAATACCATGTGTTAAAGAGATGGGAATACCAGACCACCTGACCTGCCTCTTGAAAAACCTGTATACAGGTCAGGAAGCAACAGTTAGAACTGGACATGGAACAACAGACTGGGTCCAAATAGGAAAAGGAGTATGTCAAGGCTGTATATTGTCACCCTGCTTATTTAACTTCTATGCAATGTACATCATGAGAAACGCTGGGCTGGAAGAAGCACAAGCTGGAATCAAAATTGCTGGGAGAAATATCAGGAACCTCAGATATACAGACGATACCACCTTTATGGCAGAAAGTGAAGAGGAACTAAAAAGCTTCTTGATGAAAGTGAAAGAGGAGAATGAAAAAGTTGGCTTAAAGCTCAACATTCAGAAAATGAAGATCATGGCATCTGTTCCCATCACTTCATGGCAAATAGATAGGGAAACAGTGGCAACAGTGTCAGACTTTATTTTTTTTTTTGGCTCCAAAATCACTGCAAATAGTGAGTGCAGCCATGAAGTAAAAAGATGCCTTTTCCTTGGAGGGAAAGTTATGACCAACCTAGATAGCATATTCAAAAGCAGAGACATTACTTTGTCAACAAAGGTCCATCTAGCCAAGGCTATGGTTTTTCCAGTAATCATGTATGGATGTGAGAGTTGGACTATAAAGAAAGCTGAGTGCTGAAAAATTGATGCTTTTGAACTGTGGTGTTGGAGAAGACTCTTGAGAGTCCCTTGGACTGCAAGGACATCCAAACAGTCCNTTGGCTTAAAGCTCAACATTCAGAAAACGAAGATCATGGCATCTGTTCCCATCACTTCATGGCAAATAGAGTGGCAACAGTGTCAGACTTTATTTTTTTTTTTTGGCTCCAAAATCACTGCAAATAGTGAGTGCAGCCATGAAATAAAAAGACGCCTTTTCCTTGGAGGGAAAGTTATGACCAACCTAGATGGCATATTCAAAAGCAGAGACATTACTTTGTCAACAAAGGTCCATCTAGTCAAGGCTATGGTTTTTCCAGTAATCATGTATGGATGTGAGAGTTGGACTATAAAGAAAGCTGAGCGCAGAAAAATTGATGCTTTTGAACTGTAGTGTTGGAGAAGACTCTTGAGAGTCCCTTGGACTGCAAGGACATCCAAACAGTCCATCCTAAGGGAGATCAGTCCTGGGTGTTCATTGGAGGGACTGATGTTGAAGCTGAAACTCCAATACTTTGGAAATCTGATGCAGAATGCTGACTCATTTGAAAAGACCCTGATGCTGGGAAACATTGAGGGCTGGAGGAGAAGGGGACGACAGAGGATGAGATGGTTGGATGGCATCATGGACACAATGGACATCGGTCTGGGTGAACTCCAGGAGCTGGTGATGGACAGGGAGGCCTAGCATGCTGTGTTTCATGGGGTTGCAAAGAGTTGAACATAACTGAGCGACTGAACTGAACTGAGTTGAAGCACTTATCCATGTATTATAAAAATAAAACAAATATATATAAATAAAATAGAAACAGACTCAAGAGATACAGAAAACAAACTCATTGCAGGTGAGGATTGGAAAGGAAAGAAGGATAATATAGTAGTAGGGAATTAAAAGTTTCAAACTACTATGTAAAACTGTAAGGATATATTATTGTATAGTACAGGAAATAAAGACAATAGTTTATAATAACTTTAAATGGAGTATAATCTACAAACATAAAATTGCTGAATCACTATGTTGTACACCTAACACTAATATAATATTACAAATCAAGTATAGTTCAATTCCTAAAATAAACAAAAATACTCATCAATATCTGAGAATATACCTATACCATATAGGTGTTATACAAACCCAGTTTGGGAAATGACATACTGATTCTCTGTGCTAAGTCAGAGAGTTGTGATTCACACATAACAATATTATTCAGAATAATTATTTCCAGGTTAGCTGCTTCTATTTTGTAAAAAATGATTTCCTTAGTTAGAGTAAGGAAAGAGTAACTTTCCTTAGTTAAGTATCTGAATAGGATATTTCTGCTATTTACCTTTCCACAGGCTCAACTATCAAATCATCTGTCAAAATTTTAATATCTGTATTTAAATATCCTGAACTTTTCAGCATAAGTGATCTGGCACCAGGTGATTCCTTCTGTTTTTTTAATTTCTGGAAAATTTGGAATGAAATGAGTTTGATCAATAATGTGGGTTTGTATTCATATACTCTTTCCTTTTTTCTTATGTATAAATTATCTTTTAGAGCCATCGTTTCTTAATGATCACTTTAAAATCTCCAAACATTTCACAATTCCTATTTATTTGGATTCAATCCAAATAAAACTAATGTCAAATTATTCCAGCCACTTTTTTCAAATTCTATTACTATGAGCCTCAAAGCTGAGGAAATTAGATGCATAATTACATGGAAAAGCAGATATTGCACTGACCTCAGTTGAGACAACCTGTAGTCATCTGGGCTTCTCTTGTGAGCATGGGCCCCTCTTGTGAGCATGGGCCCTACTCAAGCTGTATTTCCACAGGTCAATGACAATGTCTTTTCCCCTCAAAGGTAGAAATTATTTGCTATGTTAAACTCCTGGATGAGTGAAACTCATCTTTAAAATTGGAGAGAACTAAGGACAGCTAACTAATTATTCTCTCTCTCCCCCCACAGATTTATGAGAAATCAGTAAATCACTTAAAAAAATTTATTTACCTTTTCAGCTTTTTATCACCAATAAATAGAAGATCATAAAGCTTTATGAAATTCATGTGTCACTTATTAAAAGTTGTAATTCTCAGTTCCATCTAGATAAAAATCATTAGAATGTCACTAAATTTTATGAATTGTCAGGATATATATTTTTTTCTGCTGTATAGTTAGTAATAAAAAAGAGAACATTAACTCAAATAAGAAACTTTACATTAGTTATAGAAAAGAATCTCTAGAAAAATCCATTAGTAATTATTTAATTCTTCCTTTGCTAACCATTTGCTATCAGAATGATAGCATGATTTCTATTGTCAATATTGCTTTCTCTTCAAGGAAAGAAAGCACAGTTTACTAATATTCAGTTTTCTTTGTCGAATGATTAGGTTACATGAAGTTTCTAAATTTATGTATTCTTGCAGGTTTTTTTCAACAAGATCACTTACAGCTTTGAGAATCGATTTTCCTAGCAATATCATGGCTTTCTTACACACTCAACTACATACAGGTTTTACTCATTTTTCGGGACTGTGTGTTCCAACTGATTAGTTCCACTGAATTTTGAACACTTTAAAAATAACACATAGCATAAAAAAGAATATGATATAATACTACAATGTCCATCCACCAAGATAAACTAATTTGGTGACAGCTTGATTATCACATTATTGCTTCTTACCTGAAACATCTTCCAATAGTTAAAGGATAGTTAAAGGATAGGAAACAACAACTACCATATGAATAATAACTATGATAATATAATACTTGCATGAAAGAGATTAAATTCATATAATAAATATAGTAATAGAAGTTTTCTGATATTTGACTTATACAACATTGATTTCAGTTCTCTGTAACACAGATGCTACTGATCACAATGTAACTGTTATAGGAATACCAGCCAGCTAGAGCCTATGAGCTGATTAGCATAAGGGAAATCTATACTTGTGAATACAGACAAAACCTAGCTTTGCAGAACACAATGAATGTGATTGGCATAACTATTTGACCTCTAGTTAAAGGGGGAATTCTTGTGATTCCATTCTTCCTTTAGAGTCACTGTGTGAAATGAAGGCAGAATGCTCTCATTCTAACCCTTTCGATTCCTCTTCTCTCCTCTATGATCAACTTATAAAGTTTTTGCTGCAAGTCTTAAGATCCTAGTTGTGTGATAAAGGAGCAAGTGTTTCCATTAGAAACTTTAGTTTGGCTCACTTACTGTCCTGGAAACAACAACAAAAAGAAGTAAAAGAGAAATGTAGTTTGTAAATGCTTTAAAGAATGGCCAAAATGATGAAAACCAATCTAACAAAGAAGTTGTAAATCAAATAGCCAACACTTTGCTTTATACAATCAGTATCATTTCCTCTATTAGATCAAACAGTACATGGAGACTAAAAAGTCAGCTTTTTTTTACAGTGTTCATACATCTATGTATCTTACTATTGTAGGGAGTAAAAGCACTTTCATACAGTCTACATGGTGATGTGTCTTGGATGAAGTTTGAATTGTGACTCAGCTTCAAACAAAAAAAGTCAGAATATGTATCTGTCTAATAATTATTTGCTGAAATTATTGCTCATAAAACAAATAATTGAGATGTAGCCAACACTTATTTTATGCCAGTTTCTCTTCTAAGTGCTTATTGGTATTAACTCATTTGGCCCTGTTAACAATCCTATAAAGGAGGAATTAATATTTTTTCCATTTTATAGATAAGAGTACTGACAGTCAGTGAGGCAAAGTTTCCCAGATCTCATAAATAATCAAACTAGAATTCAAAAGCAGGCAGTCTTGTTTCAAAGTTCATTCTCTTAATCACTACATAAGATATGTCAATATAAAGTACCTGATTAAGGAGATAATATGATACTGTGGAACTGGATTTGAACTCTAAAATTTTCCACAAACAAGCTGTTTTTGAGCAAAATAGTCCATTGTATTGGGATTTAGTTTTCCCATTTGTAAAGCAAAGGGCGCTATTCTCAAATTATATGTATAGTTCATATATATGCATGTGGTGTCGATATTGGCTCAGTCGTGTCTGATTTTTTGTGACACTTTTTGTGACTCTGTGGACGTAAGGTCCATAAAGTCCATGCTCCTCTGTCTATGGAATTCTCTAGGCAAAAATACTGGAGTGGGTTGCCATTTCATTCTCCAACATATATGCATACTTTGATCTGATTAAACATTGTGAAGTATATTTCGCACATGTTTTTTCCTAAAATTAATGCTGATCTCCACTTATCTACTGTGTTCCAAGAGGACTTCTTTACAACAATGAAAGTGGCATTATTGCAAGTCTCTGGATTAACATAATATTGTATCTACTTTCTCTCTGTAAGTAAGGGAGTTCATCTTTCTACTCTGAATTTGTTGCATTATTTCTGTGCTATAACTTAGAGTAATCATTCACATATTTGAAATTTGCTGATGACCAGGTTTTCTGAATTCTCTGTTCCAGTGGGGGGAAAAAAAATTGTCAGGCACACTATGTATAACATGTCCAACACTGCTCTTTTTTACAAAGTTTTACTGAGAGGTAATTGAAATGCATCATTTTATAACTTTTTCCCATAGTCATGTATGGATGTAAGAGTTGGACCATAAAGAAAGCTGGGTGCTGAAGAACTGATACTTTGAAACTGTGGTGTTGGAGAAGACTCCTGAGAGTCCCTTAAACTGCAAGGAGATCAAACTAGTCAATCCTAAATGAAATCAGTCCTGAATATTCATTGGAAGGACTGATCCTAAAGCTGAAGCCCCAGTACTTTGCCATCTGATGCCAAGAATTGACTCATTGGAAAGGAACGTGATACTGGGAAAGACTGAAAGCGGGAGAAGGGGATGACAGAAGATGAGATGGTTGGATGGCATCACCAACTCAATAGACATGAGTTTGAGCATGCTCTGGGAGTTAGTGATGGATAGGGAAGTCGAAGTCTGGTGTGCTGCTGTACATGGGGTCACAAAGAGCTGGACACGACTGAGCTACTTTGAACTGAACCAATATAACATGCTGGTCTGATTTACATATATTGTGAAGTGATTACAATAATAGGTTCAGTTAACATCCATCTTCTCATATATTATAAATACAATAAATAGAAGAGAGAGAAAAAAGAAAAATGATATTCTTTCTATCAACATTGTTTTTGAACATTTGATATAATGGTTTTTTGCATCATGAAGAGGAAAATGAGCCCCTATGCAATGATCATAAAACACTACAGGTGAGAAGATTTGAAAATGCAATAGTCATATTCTGAAACAATTATCTTAAAAATTGAATGTAACATAAAAGCAAATAAAAATCACTTGGTGAAACTGTTGGCCTTTCAGATTATGGTAAATATGGAAATATTTTGTGAAAACTAAGATGAAAGTAAAGTGAGAAAATGATTTTAAAACTCCATCTTTTTCAGAAAGATTTTTCAAAACACATAAATATCATGCCCTTTTATCACTGTGTGGTTAATATAGACCCTTTGTCTTAAAGAAATATATATATAAAATTATAAGAGGCATTGAAATAAATAAAGATTTCATATTTTGATGGATATTTAATATCCATTTTGACACCGATTTTATGCTGACCAAAGACAATAACCCTTAATTAATTTTCCGCCACATTAATGCAAAAGTTAAAAAGAAGAATTAAATGACTTTTTCTCACTTCTTTGCTCATTCTTCTGAGTCTAGCCAAATTTCCCCCAAATGCTTCCCATAAAGTACATTATACAAACCTTGACAACAAATTGGATTTAAGGGTCCACTTCCTTGTATCACTATATGAAAAGTGCTTTATATTCTATGCTCACTTGTCTAGTGAATACTTAGGATACGAAAATATGCTATAGATTGCAGATACACTGGAGAAAAACATATCACTCTTCTGTGATGTATATCTCATAGAAGATTATATCTTAGATGTATCAATCGATGTTTTTCAGTTTTCACCTATGCCTTTCTTCTGTATTTTGTGTGTATGGATGATGGTACGAACTTTGAACTGAATTAAATGTTTTATAAATTATATTTATCATTTATTTCCAACAAGGTGTAATCATTTTTTTAAAAGCTGTTGCTTAGTTTTTTCCCGGAACTTTTCTGTTGTAAGGATTGTTGACCATATTAAGGTTTTTAACATTTCACACTGTTTTTTGCAACTGTAACTTAGTCTGTTTTGCTGCCTCATTTCTACTTCATTCAATTATATTTTGTACATGGCCCCTAGCAAGTGATTGTATACATTGATAATGTGATCTAATCACCTTTCCATTTGACCATTTGAGCACATATATTAATGTGATCTAGTTATTTTTCCCTGTGTTACATTAGGTCAGTTGTCTGACAGGATCATTTATTTATTTCTGGCTCAACTTATTATTAATTATTTTTTGATTCACACTTAAAGTATACATATGGTATAATTCAAACTTCTGTGAGTTTTGAAAGTGGATAGATATATGTAACCATCACCATAATCCAGACATAGAAGAGTTCTATCACTCCATAAAATGATATTATGCTGAAATTTTAAGTTCGTTTCACCCTCCAACCACTGATCTTTATTCTATTTTTATAATATAACCTCTTCTAAAATACCTCATAAGTGGAATCATATAGTATATAGTGTTCTCTGTCTGGCCACTTCCACTTTGCATAATGTGTTTGTGATTTATTCATGTTTTTTGCCATATTGGTAATAGTTTTCCTTTATTTTTGCTCAATAATATTCCAGTTTATCCACTCACTGGTTCAAGGGCATTGGGTTGTTTCTAGTTTTTGATTATCATTAATAAAGTTGTTAAAACATGTGTGTACAAGGTTTGGGGATTGATGTAAGTTTACATTTTCTTTAGGTAAATATTTGAAAGTATAGTTACTGGGACATTTAGTAAGTGTGAAATCAACTTCATAAGTAACTGCCCAGCTGTTTTCCAAAGTGGCTGTATCAGTGAGCACTTCAATCTGCAGTATAGAAAAGTTCCAGCAATTCTATGTCCTCTCTAGTACTTGATATGATCTTATTTTATTTTTAATGTTGGCCATTGTGAAATATGTTGTAGGGAGACCTAGAACAAACTCAGACCACCACCAACAAGAACCTCCAACCTTGGCCAGATAGTAATAATTACTTGCATGAGTTATCTCATAACAGAAATTTCTGATAGAGAAAACAGAACTGACAAGTTACGGCCAGTTGAAAGAATTTGGGAGAGGCCAAGAGGGAAGAGGAGACTCCAACCGATAATATGCCCTGCCAATCTCCTAGAAACCATTATGTTGGAATCCATCTTGGTTGAGAAATGCATGGGCCACCAAGAAAGATCTTGGTAACAGAGCAAGGTAACAGATATAATAGTATCTTATTGTAATTTTTTAAAAAAGCTTATTTGAGAGGTAATTGATATAAAATAAACTAAGTAGTTACAATATCTCATGTTCATTTTGTCACATAGATTCAGATGTCCATTTGGTGTCATGTTACTTCTGAAAGAATGACTTTCTTTAATATTTCAGCTGTGCCGATATCTCCTGGTGACAACATTCTTTTAACTTTTGTATGCCTTCATCTTAGAATAGAATTTTCCCTGGGTATAGAATTCTAGATTAGCTGTGGTTTTTTTTTTTCTCCCCTTCTTTTCTTTTGATACTTTAACTGTGCTGTCTTTATACTTGTTTTATTAATATTTCAAAAAAAATCTGCTGACATCTCCATCTTTGTTTCTTTGTCTATAATATATTCTCTTCCCCACTGGCTTTTAGGATGTTTCTTTATAACTGATTTTGAGCAATTGGATTATGATGTGCAAATTATCTTTATTCTTTTCAGGCAAAGTTTTCTCTATTTTTGTGTGTGTGTGTGTGTTTTGGGTTCTGTGGATTTATAGTTTTCATCAAATTAGAAAACTCTGGGGTCACTATTTCTTCTATTTTTATCTATTCCTTTCTACTCTCTTTTGGGCATTATTGTTATATATGTTTCAGAACTTTGGAAGCTGTTTAAATTACTGTTTCTCTAGTTACATTTTTTAAAATTCCCTCTGTTTCATTTTGAAAATTATTTTCAACTTTATTTTGCCTTGTCTTCAGATTTACTAATCTTCTATAATATCTAACCAGGCAATAATTCCATCTAATGTAATTTTCATTTCACATATTTTAGTTTTTAATTCTAGAAGTGTAATTTGTGTTTCTGTCTCTCTACTACTAATATATTTATATAAAGTGTCTGAACTTAACTCTTTGTACTTATGGAATATACAGTAGATATCTGCTAATTCTAATACCTATGTGAGTTCAGGGTCAGTTTTGATGGGTTGATTCTTCCCCTTATTTTAAGTCATATTTTCTGACTTCTTTTCATGCCTGGTGACATTTTACTGACATTTTTAGATTGTCACATTCTCCATATTTTGATATTATTATGAAATTCTTAATTTTTCTCTAGGATGCAGATAAGTTGCTTGAAAACAGTTGGATATTTTCAGGTCTTGCTTTTGAGATTTATTAGCTGGACCTCAGTCTAGGATCAGTTATTACCACTGACCAAAAAATTTGTGTGCTCCATCAAACATCCTATGAATTATGAGATTTTTCTAATATTATTGGTGAGAAGAGGCTCTCTTCCTAGCCTTGTATGAGTGCAAAACACTACTTCCATTTATCTTTTCAAGTGATTCTTTTCCTAACCTTTAGTAATTGCTTCACATGTATATGTACTCAGGTGAATACTGACAAAAACTCCTCCCCAGTATCCAGAGTTCTATAGCTCTCTCCTCTCTTTAGACCAGCAACATTGTGCTCCTGGGATTCTTCATTTCAGAGTTTGCTGGTTAAACTTTATTTTTCTTTTCTCCATATGCCACAGCTTGAAAACTCTCTCAAGGAAGTGACCTGGGGCAATCTTAAGAACCACTTGCCTTTTTTTAAAGCCATCTCTTTTGGTCCACTGCCCTTTAAGTCCAGTGTCTCAAAAACCATAGCCACATATCTTATTATTTTTGTTGTTGTTGTTTCAGGTGGAAAAGAAGATCAGGTCTCTATTAACCCATCTTGACAAAAAGCAGAAGTCAACACTGCTCCTTTCTAAACCTCCTTAAGTGTATGCTAAATTAAAAAAAATAATCAGTCAAAACCCACAAAAACACAGATGGTGTTAGAGAGATGGGAGTTGAAAGAAATATTAAGGAAGTCTCCAATATGAAAAATAGATGAGCAAGCAGTATCTGATTTAGTTCAGAAGAAGCTGGAACCCAGGTACTTTCATTGTGAGCAACTATTCAGAATCAAAATGGATAATAGTTGGAGAATTACAGCTTATCTCAGGAACTCTGAGGAACTTCTTGTTCAGAATGAATGTTTTATTAAAAGAGAAAACTCTATTTTAAAAGAAAACGTTTTGGGAGTTGATGGTGTTTCAATGGTTCATCACACTCAAACAAGGAGCGAAACTCCTAGCCAAGAACTCAGAGTCTTTCTTCTGTGGCCTTATTCAAGTTTTTTTGTTAGCTCAAAAATAAGAAAGGAGATGAATTTTCAAGCTGTAGTTAAGAAAATTCTTTCAAATACTCAATCTTGTAGAAACAGGGGTTGAGTCTTCAAAGAAAGGAATCTTGGGCTTATGCAGTTGGAGTCTGGGAGGTAAAGGACTGGCAGAAATCCTGTGTGTGTTCGTCGCTCAGTCATGTGTGACTCTTTGTGACCCCATGGACTGTAGCCCACCAGGCACTTCTGCTTGTGGGATTCTCCAGCCAAGAATACTGCAGTGGGTTGCCAATTCTTTTTCCAGGGGATCTTCCTTACCCAAGGATAGAACCTAGGTCTCCTGATTGCAGGCAGATTCTTTATAATCTGATACTGGGAGCAGTCAATTCCAGAATTCTAGAATTTGTATTTGGCTTGGGCCTGATGATGATTGATCTTTATTTTTAACCAGTTGTTCTTCAGTTTTAGGGCCAAAGACAGAGTAAATAGGTAATATTCTATAAAAGAGTACATTAAATATCCATATACTTTAACTACCCCGTTTTTGCCCCTATACAAAATTGAACTTATGCCTTAGATGTTGAATTAGACAGAATTTATAAGGGGCTTCCCTGATGCCCCAGTTGGCAAAGAATCTGCCTGCTATGCAGGAGACCCTGATTCAATTCCTGGGTGGGGAAGATCCCCTGGAGAAGGGTTAGGCTATCCACTCCAGTATTCTTGGGCTTCTCTGGTAGTTCAGTAGGGAAAGAATCCACCTGAAATGTGGGAGACCTGGATTTGATCCATGGGTTGGAAAGATCCCTTGGAAGAGAGCATGACAACCCATTCCAGTATTCTTGTCTGGAGAATCCCCAGAGATAGAGGAGCCTGGTGGGTTGAAGTCTATGGGGTTGCAAAGAGTTGGAAACAACTGACTAAGCACACACAGGATTTATGAACAAGTACAGACGAGAGCAAGAGAATTAAGTAATGATCTTCTTACATAAAATAGCATAATCTATTTTTTCCCCCTACTGAGTTTCCACAGTGCTGGCATTCAGGCTTACCAAACTCAAGAAATACACCAAAATGCTTGCTTTACTGTGGGAAACTTGCTAGTTTAAGAGGAAACATTTCTGAAGACAGATATTTGAAAGTCCCTCAGGGAAATGGTGAAATCCCCACACAGTTATCCTATTTTGAGGTTGACTAATCTACATATACTTACTATTCACATAGTTTGATGACTCACTTTTTACATATGAAATAAAAGCCCATCATTGGTCATCCTGTTAATAAGTTAAAGGAAACTTCTATTATGAAAAATAGCAAAACAAATAATGCAAAAGTCAATTTCTATGAAGTACAAAAAAAGAAAGATTCAGAGAAACTGCGTCTTTAACAGAGATGAAGTATAATACTCATCCACAGAAAAGAATAAGATACTATTAAATACAAAACTTCAGAGCATATAAAAGCTAAAAGAAATAAAAATACAGTAATTCTACTCATAAAATGTTCCACTGACATTGTAGGAGATGAAGTTGAGAATTCTAAAGGAAATCAGGACAAATGGATTAAGAAATGGACATTCTGTACATCTGTGTCTCTTTTGTTGTCTTGCATACAGGGCAAAACCAATACAATATTGTAAAATAATTAAACTCCAATTAAAATAAATAAATTTATATTAAAAAATAAATAAAACGTGTCCTGAACCTAAAAAAAAAAAGAAATGGAAGTTCTGAAAGAAATGGAAATACATTAGAATATCAATATGAGAGAGCTTAAATGGTACTAATGAGTTTAAGAATGATAATGGTAAAAATGCAAAAGAGGATATTACCAAGAAAATTTTACAAAATAANAGCTTCTTCAGTATTACTGGTTGGGGCATAGACTTGGATAACTGTGATATTGAATGGTTTGCCTTGGAAACGAACAGAGATCATTCTGTCATTTTTGAGATTGCATACAAGTACTTCATTTCACACTCTTGTTGACCATGATGGCTACTCCATTTCTTCTGAGGGATTCCTGCCCGCAGTAGTAGATATAGTGCTCATCTGAGTTAAATTCAGCCATTCCAGTCCATTTTAGTTCGCTGATTCCTAGAATGTTGACGTTCACTCTTGCCATCTCCTGTTTGACTACTTCCAATTTGCCTTGATTCATGGACCTGACATTCCAGGTTCCTATGCAATATTGTTGCTGTTTACAGCATCAGACCTTGTTTCTGTCACCAGTCACATCCACAGCTGGGTATTGTTTTTGCTTTGGCTCCATCCCTTCATTCTTTCTGGAGTTATTTGTCCACTGACCTCCAGTAGCATATTGGGCACCTACCAACCTGGGGAGTTCCTCTTTCAGTATCCTATCATTTTGCCTTTTCATACTGTTCATGGGGTTCTCAAGGTGAGAATACTGAAGTGGTTTGCCATTCCCTTCTCCAGTGGACCACATTCTGTCAGACCTCTCCTCCATGACCCTCCCGTCTTGGGTGACCCCACAGGGCACGGCTTAATTTCATTGAGTTAGACAAGGCTGTTGTCCATGTGATTAGTAGACTAGTTTTCTGTGATTATGGTTTGTGTGTCTACCCTCTGATGCCTCTTGCAACACCTACCGTCTTACTTGGGTTTCTCTTACCTTGGACGTGGGGTATCTCTTCAGGCCTGCTCCAGCAAAGCGCAGCTGCTGCTCCTTACCTTGNTCATACTGTTCATGGGGTTCTCAAGGTGAGAATACTGAAGTGGTTTGCCATTCCCTTCTCCAGTGGACCACATTCTGTCAGACCTCTCCTCCATGACCCTCCCGTCTTGGGTGACCCCACAGGGCACGGCTTAATTTCATTGAGTTAGACAAGGCTGTTGTCCATGTGATTAGTAGACTAGTTTTCTGTGATTATGGTTTGTGTGTCTACCCTCTGATGCCTCTTGCAACACCTACCGTCTTACTTGGGTTTCTCTTACCTTGGACGTGGGGTATCTCTTCAGGCCTGCTCCAGCAAAGCGCAGCTGCTGCTCCTTACCTTGGACGAGGGCTATCTTCTCATAGCCACCCCTCCTGACCTTGAATGTGGACTAGCTGCTCTCCGCCCTGCTGCACCGGCCTGCACAGCCACTGCTCCTTGCAAATTAACTTTCATTATTTGACTGTTCTCTCCCTAATAAGAATGCAAGCTCTGGGAGGACAGAAACTGGGTCTGGTATTGCCCACCACGGGGTCGCTAGAGCCTGGCACAGTGTCTGGCATGTGGTAGGTGCTCAGTAAATACTTGGTGCATGAATGAATGAATGGACAAGTAAAAACATCTGAGTGGGAGGGCTTCCCTGGTGGTCCAGGGTTCAGAATCCGCCTTGCAGTGCTAGGGACGTGGGCTTGATCCCTGGTCAGGGAACTAAGATCTGACAAGCCACAAAGGAACAAGCCCGTGGGTCACAACTGCTGAGCCCATGTGCTCCGGAGCTCATGCATCACAACTAGAGGTCAGTGTGCAAGAGAGACCCTGACCGCCAAGACAGGGACTCCACGCAGCCACATAAATAAGTATTTTTTAAAAACGTCTGAGTGAGTGGATGAAGTCACACAGAAGGAACAGTAACTACACAGTGGTTTCATCTTTGGGAAGATTCATTTGGGGCCTGGGTTGCCTCTAGAAGCAAGGGCACCTTGTACTGGCTAATCTGAGCATTAACAGGCATTTATATAATTTCACGAGGCACAGTGAATTCCCAGAATTTCAAGTTTTTAGTCCCCCTGAGAAACACTGATCGGTGAAATTTAATCTCATGGATTTTATATTTAAAGAGGCAAATATCTCTCTCTAGGGTAAAGAAACTAAAGATAATTTTAAGAGACATAAAGCCAGCATCCCTACAATTGGAAAAAAATATCTTCTTTGTATCAGTCCACGTTGATTAATGGCAAGCTTGATTTCCACTTGGAAGAAATGTCCTCGCTGGTTTCCACCCAGGGCCATGACACAGTGAGGGCAGCGTGGAATCGCCGCACGGGAGGTGGGTGGCTCACATGTGGGAACGTCTGTCGCAGTCTTAAAGAGGAGTCTTCTTTTCTGAGAAACTCATTATTCACTTAATTATTCATTCTGTTTATTTACTGTATAGTTATTACACATAAATATGGTGCAAATCCCCAGAATCCTCAAACACCAGATGCCAATTTCCCTCTGCGCTCCCAAAAGACACAGCCAAGCCATCACTGTGAGAATTAAAACAACAACAACTAAAACCCAATTAAAATTGTGCCAGCATGTTCATTTCCAAAATAAAAACCCTGCAAATGAATAAGCTTTTAGTCACTCCCCTGACTGTTCGTGCAAAAGAACAAACACAAAAAAACTTTAAACGAAAACTGGCATATAATTAGTATTTAAACCGCAGCTACAATGTACCTCGTATCTGCACAGAAAGGGCATTGGCTGAGTCAACTTTGCATTATCTCTCTCATTTTCAAAATGAAATGATTGAAGAAAATGGCATTTTGCTTTTCAGAATTCAGATGTGTCTGGCCAAAGCCCAGTGATGCTGGATGCAGAAGCCAGGATGGCGGGATGAAGGTGGGGTCTGGGATCCGCTGGCCACACGGCCGCTCGCTCCTAAAACGCGAGGGGCGCTCACACCCAGGAGCATCTCCCCATCTGAGTACATACACGGCTGGGTGTATGAGGGGGTGAGTGTGCAGCTCACACTCTTTGAAAAAGGGCCAACAGAGCGCAAAAGAGGCGTGTCCCCCTTTGCTGAGAGTGCAGAGAGAACCCCACGACGGACGGCAGTGCAGGGCTGACCGTGGACAGGAGGGCCTGTGTGGGTGTGGGAAGGAGTGTGCATGTGTATAAGTGCTTTGTTGCCGCTATTCAGCAGCTCAGGCGTGTCCGACTCTTTGCGGCCCCATGGACCGCAGCCCGCCAGGCCTCCCTGTCCGTCACCAACTCCCGGAGTTCACTCAGACTCATGCTTATCAAGTCAGTGATGCCATCCAGCCATCTCACCCTCTGTCGTCCCCTTCTCGTCCTGCCTTTGATCTTTCTCAGCATCAGGGGCTTTTCCAGTGAGTCGGCTCCTCGCATCAGGTGGACAAAGTACTGGAGCTTCAGCCTCAGCATCAGTGCTTCCAGTGAACACTCAGGACTGGTCTCCTTAAGGCGGAACTGGCTGGATCTCCTTGCAGTCCAAGGGGCTCTCGGTAGTCTTCTCCAGCACCACAGGTTGAAAGCATCAGTTCTTCGGCGCTCAGCTTTCTTTATACTCGAACTCTCGCATCCATACATGGCCACTGGAAAAAGCTAAGTGTAAATGTTTACAAGTCACCAGTCTTCTGGTGATACTGGCTCCACAAGGAACCAAGTGGACGTTTCAGTGAGTGTGTGGCTGGTGACCTGCAGTAGAAAGTCTTGGTGTGCCGGGGAGACCCGTCTGGCTGGCTACACTCATACCCACATCAGAGTCTGCCTGCTGGGTCACCGTGAGGCCTGAAGGGACCTCAGCGACGCAGGCAAATGAGTCTGCCACTGGAAACACGTGAGGCTCTTCTGGGTAGGCCAGAGGCCTGGCCCTGAGCTCAGGCTTGAAGGGCCAGGGGGCCCCACTCTCAGTGTTGCAGTTACCAGGACGGACTCAGGAGTTGGCCTGTGCAGGTTCAAGCCCCGGGTCTGCCACAGGCCTTCACTTCCGTCTGCTTATTCATGTCCTGACAACGAGGGTACCGCCTCGGTCTGAGAGCTTGCCTGAGAATTAACCGGCGGTGCGTGTGAAGCGCTGAGAGCAGGGTCAGCCGGTGGCAGGCGGACACCACCCACTGGCTTCACCCTCAGGGGGAGCAAGTTCCAGCCCCTGCGCAGCTTGTCACAGGACTAAGCTTTGCTGGAAGCCGTCGTTTTCCCTTTTGTCTTCCCAAGGCGGCTGTAAACTGTTTCACTCTTGAGCAACAAAATCGTTGCTATTCCTGGCACCTCAGATTAGAATAAACTCATTGCTTTCTGTCTCCCAATGCCTCATGGCCATTTTTATTACCTGCTGCAAATATTTTCTACTCACGTAGCCTAATTTGGGGGCTTTTTGCTGAGAAGGCCGAAACATTTTCTCATCTATTTGGCAACCATAGTGTGAAGGATCAGATCCCTGAAAGCACAGAAGGTCTTCATTCATAATATACGGGGTTGGAACTGTGCATCATATTTCATTATTGCTTTCTTACTAATATAACATTAAAAACCTGTTGCTGCTTTAAGAATTCCTAGGCATGAAAGCCTGGTAAATTGAGTTATGGCTCGGATTAGATATATTAAACAATTACATCCGTGGTATCAAGAAACATGATAGATCTGAAAAAATCAATTTAAATGAAAATAAAATCACTGTGTCTTATGCTTCAGTTTTCAAAGCAGCTGCTCCTTTCAATCAGTGTTGACATGACTTCACTCTGAGGTCTGAAGCTGAGTGCTTGCAGTCCAGACCCTGCCTCCAGACGGGCGCCTCAGGCTGAGTCGCTCAGTGCCTTCTCTGGGGCGGGGCGCAGGGTGCAAGGAGCGATGAGGAAGCAGGGGTGGAGGGAGTGGAAGGTTAAGTGTGTGACAGATGAGTTTACAGCCATACCACGAGTCGAGTTAGGCACCAGCAACGGTAGGATGCACGTTCATAAAACAGAAAAACACTGAACTGAGAGATCCCTTCAGTTCAGTTCAGTTCAGTCGCTCAGTCGTGTCCGACTCTTTGCGACCCCATGAATCGCAGCACACCAGGCCTCCCTGTCCATCACTACCTCCTGGAGTTCACTCAAACTCATGGCCATTGAGTTGATGGTGCCATCGAACCATCTCATCCTCTGTGGTCCCTTTCTCCTCTCACCTTCAACCTTTCCCAGCATCAGGGTCTTTTCAGATGAGTCAACTCTTCTCATCAAGTGGCCAAAGTATTGGAGTTTCAGCTTCAACATTAGTCCTTCCAATGAACACCCAGGACTGATCTCCTTTAGGATGGACTGGTTGGATCTCCTTGCAGTCCAAGGGACTCTCAAGAATCTTCTCCAACACCACAGTTCAAGAGCATCAATTCTTCGGCGCTCAGCTTTCTTCACAGTCCAACTCTCACATCCATACATGACCACAGGAAAAACCATAGCCTTGACTAGACGGACCTTTGTTGGCAAAGTAATGTCTCTGCTTTTGAATATGCTGTCTAGGTTGGTCATAACTTTCCTTCCAAGGAGTGAGCGTCTTCTAATTTCATGGCTGCACTCACCATCTGCAGTGATTTTGGAGCCCCCAAAGTACCTCAGAGACAGCTAATTAATCATTTCCCAAGGTATAATCCACAGAACATTAGTTCTTTAAGACGGCTCTCTCTATATATCCCCACGTGAGTGCACACACACACAGACACACACACACACACACACAGTTACATGGTCCATCAGAGAAGTCTGAGACCCTGCATTTTACTGTCTCCTGGGAGTTCCACAACGGGCTTCAGCATCTTAAAGTGTCCATGAATTTCTACAGTAAGAAAACACCCATTTGTGGTGTTTACATGTCCGTAGTTTGATTATTTTTGGTTGTGCTGGGTCTCTGATGCCGCGTGGGCTTGTCTCTAGTTTCGGCAGGCTCGGGCTGGTCTGCAGCTGTGACTGCGGGCTTCTCGCTGCGGTGGCCGCTCGGGGTGCAGAGCCCCGGCCGGAGGGCGAGAGGGCTCAGCGGCTGCCGCGCACGGGCTATCTGTCCGCGGCTTGTGCGATCTCCCCGGACCAGGGATCAAACCCGCGTCTCCTGCACTGCCAGGCAGATTCTTTACCACTGAGAGACCGAGGAAGCCCGCGTTTGTCATCTTTGACCAAATGGTTCCTGAGCTTCCTCGGCCACCGCGCCCTCTGTTCATATAACGCTTATTTATATGCGTTAATGCGCAGTCTTAGCTAAGTCAACTTTCTCCTTGAAATTGAAGAGGAAGAGGAAGCTGAGGCCCGAGGAGAGTGTGTGACCTGCCGAGGAGCGTACGAGGTAGCGGCCGAGTGGAGAGGGGCCTTCAGAGCTCCGCCTCTCAGAGACAGTGCGCTCTCAGGGGCCAGCGCGCGGGCCTGGCACGCACCAGGCCCCCAGTGTGCACGGGCCTGGCAGCACCGGGCCCCCAGCGGGCACGGGCCTGGCGCGCACCGGGCCCCCAGTGTGGACGGGCCTGGCGCGCACCAGGCCGGGTGGCAGCCACGAAGGACACGAGGAAAGCAGTGCTGGCTTCGGGGAGCGGCTGGTCCAGGGTGCGCACCGATCACACCACGCGCGGGAAGGGCGCTGCCAGGACCGCCGCGGGAGTGAGTCCCGAAGAAAGAAGACTCGCCTCCCGAAGCAGCTGGGGGCTCCCAGCCGCACAGGAGGTGAGGCGGGCACGGGGCCTCGAGGGGTGAGCAGGAGTTCGCCTCCGAGTTTTCCTCTCCCTCAGCCCCTTTCTAGGGCGTCCCCGCTGTGCTCCCTTGTGCGGGTGATGTTGCATGAATCAGCACCGGACCCTCTCACCTGATCGGACCAGGATCAGCCGCAGAGCAGCCAGTCCGGGGGCTGGAGGGCGCGCTCCAGCAGCGGCCGAGCCTCCAGCAGAAACCTGCGCGGTCGCTGTTCGTACGGCGGCCACAGTCACACGCAGCTCCCCAGCTGAGATACAGCTGCCGGACACAGCTGTTCAGGGAGGCAGTGGACCTTTTAGGCATATGCCTCGGTAGCTTTAGATGGCACCGTTTTAGACTGATTGACAGATTCACTTTGTGATTCCACTTTAAAATACAAGTTAGCTTAGGCTTTTGATTTTAAGTTCAAATTCAAGTTTATAAATACTATTGAAACATTTGAGAGAATTAAGACATCAGATTCCAGAGTTTTCTTAATTATATTTACAACTTAGTTAACTACATGGAAAGATGTATTTGTTCACTGGAGAACTGAAGAGCTTAAAAGAGAATTGACTCAAGGGTTTGAAAACATTCAAAATAAGTCCTCTGACCATGGAATTAGCTGGAAATCAATAACGAAAACTAAAAAGCTCACAACTTTTGAAAATGTAACAAATCATTTCTGAATAGCCTATGTGTCAAAGAAGAAATAAAAACAAATTAGAAAATATTTTGAAGAAAATAATGAAGACAAGGGTATATCAGATGCAGCTAANTAAGTCCTCTGACCATGGAATTAGCTGGAAATCAATAACGAAAACTAAAAAGCTCACAACTTTTGAAAATGTAACAAATCATTTCTGAATAGCCTATGTGTCAAAGAAGAAATAAAAACAAATTAGAAAATATTTTGAAGAAAATAATGAAGACAAGGGTATATCAGATGCAGCTAAAGCAGGGCTTAGAGGACGTTTATGGTCTTAAAAGTATTAGGAAAAAGGACTGAAAATCAGCGTAGTGTTTGTCTTTCTCTGTATGATTTATTTCACTTAGCATGCTGCTGCTGCTGCTAAGTCGCTTCAGTCGTGTCCGACTCTGTGCAACCGATAGACGGCAGCCCACCGGGCTTCCCCATCCCTGGGATTCTCCAGGCAAGAACACTGGAGTGGGGTGCCATTTCCTTCTCCAATGCCTGAAAATGAAAAGTGAAAGTGAAGTCGCTCAGTCATGTCTGACTCTTAGCGACCCCGTGGACTGCAGCCCACCAGGCTCCCCTGTCCACGGGATTCTCCAGGCAAGAGTCCTGGAGGGGCTGCCCTCGCCTTCTCCTTACTTAGCATAATGCCCTCAGGATCCATCTGTGTTCTCACAAATGGCAGCTTTTCTCCTTTTTCGTGGCTGAGTAATATTCTGTTGTTTAAGTATTAGATACAGATGTATCTTATATTTTCTTTGTCCATTCATCCATCAGTGGACACTTGGGTCATTTCCACGTCTTGGCTGTATTAACATATTAACTGGCTTTTTGAGACTGGCCACGGGGAGAATCTAGGAGCCACACCTGTGGATTTTCTCTGTGCTGTAGGAATTATGAAGTTCAGAAGAAGTATAAAAGGCTTTCATTTCAATAGGTCCAAAGGGAGTCTGGGAGTTTGTTCTTTGAAAGGTTTATCACCAGCAGTTTCGTGGGAAAGATCAATACTTTTTTCTGGTTTTCTGAGCTCTTCCAAACACAATTCAAAGGCAGATCCATGAGGCCTCTTCTTTGTCAAAAACCAGCCCATATAACCGGACATGAACATGCTTCTGTATGGCAAAAGCCTGAGTCCAGTGGACACTGCTGAGAGTTCAGGGTCTCATAAAGGTGCCATTAAGTGGCGATCTGGTTTCTGCCGATACATCCTACAGCGTCACTCTGAAAGGCCGTCTACCCCCTCTACATATTTTTAAAATTCATTTATTTACTTTCTGGCTGCGCCTCACAGCACGTGGCATCTTAGTTCCTCTGCCAGGAATCGAACCCGTACCCCCTGCATCAGAAGCTCGGAATCTTGACCACTGGGCCACAGAGAAGCCCCTACATATTTTTAATTGGCATCTAGGCTTTCATGGAGGAGCCTGGTGGGCTGCAGTCCATGGGGTCACTAAGAGTCGGACACGACTGAGTGACTTCACTTTCACTTTTCACTTGCATGCACTGGAGAAGGAAATGGCAACCCACTCCAGTGTTCTTGCCTGGAGAATCCCAGGGACGGGGAGCCTGCTGAGCTGCCTTCTATGGGGTCGCACAGAGTCAGACACGACTGAAGCAACTTAGCAGCAGCAGCAGCAGGCTTTTATTATAAATTAAACAGTGGCAAGGGATACTTTTTCCACCATACAGTTACATCTGAAAATTTTTAAATAAACGTTTATTTTACAAGTTTTAGGTTTACAAAAAAAACATTGTGATGATAGTGTAGATTTCTCCCATACCTCACACCCAATTTCCCGTGTTATGAACACCTTACATGAGTACCGTACATTTGTTATAATTAATGAAATGACAGGATACATCATTATTAACTGAAACCCATGTTTCATTGAGTTTTCTGTGGCTTCTCTCCAGGGTCTCTTTCCTGTTTCCAGGCTCCCATCTCAGCNTGAACACCTTACATGAGTACCGTACATTTGTTATAATTAATGAAATGACAGGATACATCATTATTAACTGAAACCCATGTTTCATTGAGTTTTCTGTGGCTTCTCTCCAGGGTCTCTTTCCTGTTTCCAGGCTCCCATCTCAGCTCTCACGTTGCATTGACTTGTCATGTCTCCTTAGGCTCCTCTTGGCTGTGACATTTCTCAAGGATTCTTTGTTTTGGACCTTGACAGTTTTGAGAAGTGCTGGTCAGGTATTTTTCAGAATGTCTCTGATGTGGGATTTGTCTGCTGTTTTTCTCATGATTGCACTGAGGTTGTGGGGTTTGAGGAGGAAAGTCAGAGAGGGTGAGTGTCATTTTCATCACATACATAAAGTACACAGTATCGACAAGATTTATCCCTGTTAATATTGACCTTGACCACCTGGCTCCGGGGGTTGCCGTCAGGCCTCACCACTGTTCCCGTCTGCCCCCTTCCATCTGGTGCTCCCCGGAGGAGTCACTGTCTGCAGCCCATACTGCAGGGATGAGAGCCACGCCCCCTCTCTTTGAGGGCGGGGCACCTGCATAGATTATTTGGAATTCTTCTGCAAATGACATTTGTCTCAATTCTTCCATTTGTTTATTTATTCCACCATTTACTTGAATCAGTATGGACTCACAGTTATTTTATACTTTGGGTTATAATCCAATACTTTTTTATTTTGTTACTCAAATTGTTCCAGCTTTGACCACTTGGAAATTTTCTAAAATTGGTTCTTGTGTTCCTGTGACATACCCACCTACCAATATGTGGTTGCTTTTGTTTGCTTAATTTTTTAATTTTTGTTTTGTTTTCTGAGTATGTCCTCTTTCTAGCACTACGGGATGACCTAGGTTCATCTTATATATTTTGCCACACACACACACACACGCAAAATCCCTGTGCCTTACCTATTCAACACCCCTTGCCACAAAAAAACACTGATAATTGCTGGTCTTTTAGTCATCACTATATTTGTCCCTTTTCCAGGATGTCATATTGGTGCTTAGCGAATGTAGCCTTTTTACTTTGACTTCTTTCACCTAGAAGTATGCATTTAAGAGGCACTCGTGTGATTTTGTGGGCTGATAAAAGCTCATTTCTTTCAATCACTGGATAATAACTCCATTGCATGGTTGTACCACATTTTGTTTACACACTTGTCTCCTGAAGAACACCTTGGCTGCTTCCAGTTTTGGGTGATGACGAATAAAGCTGCAATGACATTCGTGTGCAAGCTTTCTTGTGGAGAGAAGTTTTCACACCAGTTGAGTGAAAAAAACAATCCGAGTAGAAAAACAATGAACAACAGTGATTGCTGCATCATTTGGTAAGACTATGCTTAGCTTTGTAAGACACTGTCAAACTGTCTTCTGAAGTGGCTGTGCCATCTTGCATTCCCACTAGCAATGAACGAATAGAAATTACTGAACCAGAAGTTAAGCTCAGAGAGAAAGAGGAGGAAAGGGAATGGAAGGCATGTCAGATGATATCGCCAGCATGACACGTGCATAACTGCATTCTGAGGGAGCATCTTCTTCCAGAATGTCATGAAAGAAGTGTTTGAAGAGGTGATTGTCACAAAGTTTCCATATTTGATAAGATGCATAAAATACGCCAGAACTTCAGTTTTCTGTTTGCAGTGGGAGGCATTGGACTCTGTAGCCACGAGCTTGGACATCAGTCAAAAAGCAGGTCAGCTAGAGCCCTGGCCGGTGCAGTGCACGGAGCTGCCTCTGTGGGTGTGGTGGGGAGAGCAGGAACAAAGGCAAAAAGCAAAGAAGGAGGGGAGAGAGAAGCAAGGGAGAAGGAAGGAAAGGAGGGAAGGAGAGGGAGGGAAGGGAGGGGTAAAGGGAGGAAAAGGAAGAGGAATGGATGAACCTCAACCCACCAGCAGTATCAGCGACAGCAGCGAGACCTTGGTGAAGAAATTGCCTCGAGCACTATTTCTGCCATGATTAACCTCAGAAACATCGTTTAAATTCAAGGTTGGCTTCCTTCTTGAAAACAAAGAAAACGATCAAACCTACAATAACTGTTATTATGATAATACTTGCAGTGTATCTCTAGACCTTTGATCAATTTTTTTTCTATAAGTTTAATAGTATTGAAATTGTTCTGCCTAACGAATAGACTACAGCAAACTTGTTTTATTCTCTTTTGAAGTCTTTTTCTCCCACCAAGCATCAGTAAATCATAAAATAAGGAGTATATTTGGATTTTGGTTTATGTTTTCATATAAATTAATCTGCATTTTCTGTGAAGTTAATGTTCTTTTTGGTTCACACTTCTGAGCATTTTACCAATTTAGCAATCCAAGAGAAATTTAGATTGAATACTCCATATTTTATTATGTTAAATTGTTTTCAGCCAGTTTTGAATCCATGTGGCCAAGCTAATTTAAATGTGTTTTGTAAGAAAGGTCACTTCATGAGCTGCTGTTCCTCATGTCATTAAATTTCCATCTGTATGTATTTTAACTGTCTAATTCTGCAGCTTTAAACAGATTTCTCAAAAATTACAAAATAAGAAAGAGGAAAGCAACCAACTGTTTTTATTAACCCTAAGTTACAATTCTGTGACGCATGGACCCTGAGCACTGCTGATGGTTGAAAATGCTGTTAAGAATTAACGCACATAAGTGAGCGATGCCCAGTGAGCATCATTCATTTAGAGAATACTCCACTGTCCAGGGCACTTCCCTGGGAGCCCAGAC
>SJYB01002408.1:304505-375555 GCA_006408585.1 Antidorcas marsupialis | reverse complement strand
AAACTGCCTTTCCAGCTGGCAGCACCTTTTAAAAGATACTGTCTCTGGTAGCAAATCTTTGTCTTTTGAAAGTGGGTCTGATTAATAACCCAAGGTAATTTGGGCTAAGCTTGGTCATGTGCAAGATGGGAATTAATATTTAATACCAGTCATGTGATAGAAGCTTGACCCGGGATGGCCAGTGAGTCTGGATAAACTCATTTCAGATCAAAAGCAAAGCGTGGCCAAAGACGATGGCCTAGAGCCGCGGACAACCTCCCCGCTGGGAGTGGCGCAGTGGGGTAGAGGCCACTTGTGTCCAGCCTTGCTCACCACCCTACACTCCACCCATCGCCACCGCCCGGCCTGCACCAAGCTGCTTAGACTCTGAGGTGGCTTCCTCTTAAAAAAGAGGATGCAAATGTCTGTCTCATCAAGTTTCAAGACTAAAATAAAATAATACAAAACACTGAGCACAATCCAGCCCCCTTTTTCCCTCTGAAGGTGACAACTATGAAGGGAAAAATATTCATTAGGATGAAGGTGGTCCAGTTTTTAAAATGGAATTTTAGCTTTGGTTGTATTTCTCTATTATTTCATCAGATATGAATTCCAAGGTTATTTGTTAGCCTCCAATTTGGGGCAAAGATCTAGTTGTTATTTTGGTGTTTCTAGGCTAAGGGTCTGTGTGTGTTGAGTTACCTGGTTGTGGCATGGGATGGGATGGTGGAGGTAGTGGTGAAGATAAAGCTGAACAGACAAGTAGAGACGAGACTAGAGAAGGTTTTGAATGGCATAGTAAGAGTTAGACATGACCCAATAGAAAGGGTCACTGGAAGGCTTCTGAGAAGAGAGAAAACTACTTCTAGCTGTGCTTTGAGAGGATAACTGACA
This sequence comes from Antidorcas marsupialis, assembly GCA_006408585.1. Taxonomy (NCBI): domain Eukaryota; kingdom Metazoa; phylum Chordata; class Mammalia; order Artiodactyla; family Bovidae; genus Antidorcas; species Antidorcas marsupialis. The sequence goes on along the minus strand of SJYB01002408.1, from coordinate 374,682 downwards.
TGCTGGACTGAGTTTCATGACCTGGGCCTGCTTCTTCCTTATCAGCACCTCCTCCACTCACCTTCACCCCAGTGAACAGAGGGACACATAGAGGGACCGACGGGAACAGAAGACCAGGTGGGACGGAAGGCGGTGCCCCGGGGCTCTCTGCAGATGCAGGCTCGGGACTCCACGAGTGACTGGACGCCACAGCAGAGGAGGATAACTGGAAGGGATTCTGGGGCAGCTGGCTCAGATGACGGCTTGCGCAGGGGAATGGGGTCAGCACCATTAACAGAAATAGAAGACGCAGAACAAGAAGCCAATTTTGGAAATCAGGGAAAACGAGTCTAATTCTAGTTCAATGAGCTTATAGGGAGGTGGGAGTGTCCAAGAGGCAAATGAGAACACGCATCTGGTGGAGCAGAGACCCAGACTGAAGGCAAAGGCGTGTTGGTGGAATCGCACCGAGAAAGGCGGCAGAGAATGAAATCATCTTGGAGAGGGTGTTGATCTAGCAGGCTGGCCAGTTAGAGGACCTTGGTGTATACTAATGCCTGTGAGAGGGCCGAAGACGCAGGAAGAGAGTAGGGAGAAACCGGCACAGAAATGTCACAAGAGAACAGCGCTACGGAAGCCAGAGAGAGGAGGACCCCAGAGAAGGCACAAGCGGGACCAGGTCCGAGAGGGGCCGGTGGTTTGGGCCCTGGTGGATCACTGGTGACCTCTGAGAGATAGCCTCCGAGTTGCCGCAAGGGGAGACTAAGGCTGAGGGTACTGAAACATGAGCTCTCCCTGATACCCCTGAGGGAGAGAGAATTGGCAACAGCTTCCATTACCCTCTTTGGCTACTTCTGAAACCATCAACTCAGAATGGGACTTGAACCCACGGTCTTTTAACTGAGATCACATACATGGTGTCAGGACTACATGACATCCCTTGGGCTGCAAGGAGATCAACCGGTCCATCCTAAGGGAGATCAGTCCTGGGTGTTCTTTGGAAGGAATGATGCTAAAGCTGAAACTCCAGTACTTTGGCCACCTGATGCAAAGAGCTGAATCATCTGAAAAGACTCTGATGCTGGGAAAGATTGAAGGTGGGAGGAGAAGGGGACAACAGAGGATGAGATGGTTGGACGGCATCACCGACTTGATGGACATGGCTTTGGGTGGACCCTGGCAGTTGGTGATGGACAGGGAGGCCTGGAATGCTACGGTTCATGGAGTCGCAAAGAGTCAGACACAACTGAGGGACTGAACTGAACTGAAACCATCAACTCAGAATGGGACTTGAATCCACGATCTTTTAACTGAGATCACACACCTGCCGTCAGGACTGCATGAAATCCAGGTTCTTGATGTCTCATTGCAGAAAGAATTCAGTGAGAGATAAGTGATAGGTAAAAAGTGGATTTATTTAGAGAGAAACACACTCCACAGAGTGTGGGCCATCTCAGAAGGCCAGAGCAGACCAGGGTACGGGGTTGTCAGTTTTTACAGGGCTGGGTAATTTCAACACCTGGTGAGTGGGAGGTGTATTCTAGCTCTTTTGGGGAAGGGGGAGGATTTCCAGGAGGTGGGCCACCACCCGCTTTTGCGCCTTGATGGCTGACCTTGGGCCTGCCATGGTGCCCGTGGTGTCCCATCCAGCTTGCTGCTGTATTACGATGAGCGTGCCCCGAGGCTCAGGCTCGGGAGGCGGGCAGCTTGTCTGCCGTCTTGGACCCGCTCGGTTCCAGTCAGTCAGCCGGGTCTGCCCGTGTCCCTCTTTTAAAGGCTGTGCCCTGCCCCTCCCCTCCCACTTCTCTTCTCCTTAGTCTGCTTATTAGACTCTTTTTCTCTGTTGCCCCAGTGAATGCTGATGTTACCTAGGACTCTGTCCTTGGCTCTACGCTCCTAACAGTTCGGGTTCTCTTGGTTTCAGATAACAGACAGCAACTCCAGCTGGCTTGAGCAGAAAGATTTGCTGGAAGGAAAGAGGGTTACCTCATAGGACCCAAAGGGCTATGACTGGACCTTGTGTACGAGCTTTCCCCAGAAACCCAGCACCGTGGGGTTTCGCTAGCTCCTTCCTTGTTCCCCTCTCGGTGTCTATTTCACTTTCTGCTCTCAGTTGCAAACCAGCTGCCTAGGTTTTCATGCCACGTGGTGGCAAACACGCCTGCCCCTTGCCTCGGGGTCATACCCACTCGCTCAGCCGGAGGAGCGAGCTATGCCTCCCTTACTCACCCCTGTGGTCTTCCACTTGAACAGGTGCCCATCTGTGGAGCATTCAGTTGAGGCCCACCAATGAGTGGACAGCAGACAAAACCACGTGGCTCGGGGCGAGGGTGGGGCAGGGGCCCGGACATGGAGAACTGGGGCGAAGCTTATGGGAGGAGGACCGGGGCTGCGTTCTGGGAGGCCACAGGGACGGTGACATGGGCAGCTTCTCAGCTCCTCTCCCGCCTTTGGTCTCTGCTCTGCCCCAAGACCCGGCCCTCCTAGGTATCAAATCCTGGAGGTGCCCTCCCTCCTAGAGAGGTCCAGGTCATGTGGCTTTCTTCTGGAAAAGAAAATATAATGACCTCCCTGGGGTGGCTCAGACAGGAAAGAACCTGCCTGTACTTCAGGAGACCTAGGTTCAATCCCTTGGCCGAGAAGATCCCCTGGAGAAGGGAATAGCAACCCATTCCAGTGTTCTTGCCTGGAGAATCCTGTGGACAGAGGAGCCCGATGGGCTACAGTTCACTGGGTCACAAAGAGTTGGACACAACTGACTGACTAACACACACACACACAAACATACACAAACACACTATATTTGACTTTCTCTCCCTGTGACCAGCCCTCAGCAGACCTGGGTGAGTGTCCAGGGATCAAGCCTATATTCTCAAGATGAATCAGAGTTGACTGATCATGCGCCAACTGCAGCCTCTTTATCTACGGGGTCTGCACTTGGGGCAGGACAGCCCACAGGCCGGCTCCTCGAGCATGCTGCGAGGCTGGTGGGGGCCATGGGGCAGGGGCACAGTCCAGAGGCGCGTGCTGCTGGTTCGTGTTTTCCTGGAAACCCAGCTGCACAGCTGCCTTCCAGTGTTAGACTCCAGAGGCGAGCCCAGTATTCCTGGCAAATTCCTTTTCCATCTAAGCTGGTTTGGGGGAGGTTTCTGTCACTGAGACCGAGGCACGCTTGGACTAATTCTGGGTCGGAGGAGATGCCCAAAGGCTGTTCCCACCCTGGCCTCCTGCCTGCCACTCAACAGGAGGACGTGACTTCTCCCTTTCTCCTGTCCTGTCTCCAGGGAGAAATAAGGTCCAAAGAGTCATTGCAATACAAGGTTGTGGTATTCTGGCAATTACTGAATGCTGGCATTTTGTTGGTGAACTACTCTAATTTTTAAATTAAAAAATTTCAAAACAGGATCACTTATGTACTGAGATGAAGACCAATGACTCAGCTATTCAAATTACAATAAAAATGCTTGCTGAATAAAACTCTGCCCAGGGGTTTTCATCAGTCAGAACAATTTGTCCAAAATCACACATGATGCTGAACAATCCTGCTGATCTCCTTTTTCCTTGGATGATACTTCATTTGTACTTCTTAATGATTTTCAAAGTTGTCTTCATTTTGGATGCTTAGCATATGCTAACTCTGGGATGACTTTATTTTTTAACAACCTTTTTATTGTGGACTAGTTTTAGGTTTATAGAAAGACTGTAAAGCTAGGAGAGAGGGTTCCCACTTACTTACTCGGTCTCCTCTGTGACGAATATTTTCTGAGTGTGTCCTTGGCTATGGTGCATGTGTTGCAATCAATGAACCAATATTGATACAGTATTATGAACCACACTCCACACCTCACTAGTGTTTACCTAATGTCCTTTCTTCTGTTCCATGATCCCACCCAGAACACCAAGTCACATTTAGTTGTGAAGTCCCTTTAGGGTCCTCTGATTTATGACAGTTTATTAAGTTTATGTGCTAATAATCTGTTAGAAGGATGCTTGGTTAATGTTTCTGTTTGACAAATTTACATTTTTCTTTGACCTTTAAACCTTTTAAAATTTGACTTAAACTAGATGTTTTCACAGTGTTGTTAATGTTTGGGATTCTGAACACTTTCAGATAAAATATGAGTATTGATATGCATATTTATTTAAAATAAGTGCTGAATGTCCGGGGTCACAGTCCCTAGATCCCGGGTGTGGCTGGGCAGAGCATGGAGAACAGGTACACAGATGGCTAAGGCCCTCGGTGCCTGGAAGAACCTTCCAGAACCAGTCAAGAGTCCAGGAGAGGGCAGCCCAGGGCTTGCTGTTCTGCGGCAGAACCCCAGGCCCAGGCCATTCTAATGGATTCTGAAGATAAGTTTTTGCTCCCCAAATCCTTGCTGCACCCTATTCTTCCTAATTACAGCCCAATCTGTCTCTCAGTCTTACACAGCTAGCGTTCTATGGCCAGTTTTTGATGATGATTTTGATGAATACTAGTGATGCGCTGTAGACTTCCCAGGTGGCTCGTTGGTGAAGAATCCGCCTGCTAAGCAGGAGACGGATGTGATCCCTGAGTTGGGAAGGTCCCCTGGAGAAGGAAACGGCAGCCCATTCCAGTATCTTTGCTTGGGAAACCCCATGGTACCTTTTTTTAGAGAAGTCTTTAGTCTTTGTTTTCCAAAAGCCTTGCTCACTGCGCGGAACACAGTCAACACTCAGAACGTGCAGGCGCTATTATTTGATCAACCGATGCTGAGTGCACGAAGGAAGCCGGCACTGTTGGCAGGAAGAAAACACCCTCTCCTTGGGGGCTAGGACCTGCCGAGGGCCAGGGAGCCTCTGGGTGGGTGTCGAGGACCAGGAGATGAGTGGAGCCTCCCTGCCTGTGATGTGGGTGGGAGTTGGGGGCTGCAAGGGAAGAGGAAGGGTTGGGGACGACTCCAGTGGCAGTGCAGCAGCAGCCGAACTTAGGGCTAGGGCCACACGGAAGAAGATGACTTATAACCGTAAGAACCACCTCTAGGAGGCTGAGATGCAAGCAGTCGTGAGCATCTGAAGACCACATAAAGAGTTTAATGGAAGGCATGCAGTATGACACCATCGCTAGGGTGCAAGCTGACATCTCTTTACATCACCACCTATTCTGGTCTCCCCAGAAGTTGCATACAAGCAGTGCACCATAATTAGGCTGGCTTTTGTCCAGAGTTCATGGCATATTCGAAGTCTTTAAAGCTGACATGACCATCTGAGTCTTGATCTACTTCCCTGGAAAATGAAACAGAAAGTGATTTACAGTGAGTTTCATCCTGCTTCCGCACTTCACGTCTCTATCTTATCTGCAGGAAGGCTGAGGTCAATGGCTATCCTTTTTTCCCCCCTTGCATTGATCATACCTAAGGAGAGAAGGAAAGGAAAGGAAAAAGTATTAAAACCTACAGAAATGATATATTCAATACATTTAAAGGAATGTCACCAAATGTAAAAGTTATATTTTTTATATTAAAAAAGGCAGGAGTGGTGGTTTTTCTAGCCATCCTGCAAATTTTTTCTGTGATATGTCAATAAATATACATGCATCTGTCAACCAAAAAAAGCAAGGCAGGAGGCTGCAAAGAAGAGAGTTTATTCGGATTCTGGAAGAATTGCAATTTAGGAAATACAAACTTGGGTAACCCCGAAAGTGTCCTGAAAAAGAGATGAAAAGCCACAGGGTGGTTAAAAGCTGCCTGGTGACAACTGTGATTGCCTCTGACTCAAGCCGGAAAATATTTGTCCTTGAGGACTCACAAGTTGTTTCAGAGTAAGAGTCCAGTAGGTATTTTGAGTTTCCGGAAGGTGCTCTGGATGGCAAAGGACCTTGATGTCCGTAAGTCACACTTCCTTGCTGATCTCCTGGCCCCACGGCAGAGAGCAACACCAACACCATTTTTATTTTTCCCATCATACATTGCACAACAGGAGTGTGGAGTAAACAAGAGGCAAGAAAAACCTTTTGGGGGTCGAGTGGCTGACCCCCTGCCCCCAATGCAGGGGGTCCCCGGTTAGACCCCTGGTCAGGGAACTTGATCCCAAATGCCACAACCAAAAGGCCCTGCGTGCTGCTGCGAAAGAAGACCACGCAGGCCACAGCTGAAAAAGAGGCCTCATCCTCTACAAGGCAGGCTCCACAGGCCGCAACTTAGGCCTGAGGCAGCCAGATGAATAGATATTTTAAAAAGGAAAGCATTTTGGGAGTAAATGACTATCGTGGCTGGCATCTCGCCTCGCACTGCCTTCCTCTCACTGAATCTGTGCGGACGCCAAGATGCGCCCATTCTGCAGACAGTGATGTTCGGTGTGCTGGTAGGATCACTGTGTGGGTAACAGACGTGAAACTCGAGTCAGGATGGTTAAAGTCCCAAACGTGGGCTTTACACTCTATTCCACACATCTCCCTATGTAAATAGGGTGTTCCAGACAGAGGCGGTGTGTTGCAATTGCCACACAGCTAACTCAAGCTCCGGAAGTTTTCACTGACTTCATTCGTGGCCTCGGAAGCTCAGTTAATTCCTCACAAACACCCGATAAGCTTTTCTGAATCCTAGGAAGAGAGGTGAAGGCGTGAGCCTCTGACTGGTCGGCTGAGGGTGTGGGTGGCCTCAGCTGGGTTGTGCCTAAGTGTCCCTAGGGCCACCGAGACAGAGGCATTGCTCCTTTGAACAGGGAGCAGAGAAATGGTGTTCAGTCCCCCTAGTTAACATAACGCCTGGCAGAGGGAGAAAATCGTGGTGTGAGCAGTACGTCCGGCTGCTGCCAGCGAAAGCAGCGCTTACTTTAGGCGTATGTTTGAGAGGCAGCTGTCGGGCTGTGTCCGCAGCTCCTCTTTGGGGGCACTCTAAAACAGTGCCTCACAGACCTTACGTGTGCTCCTGGGTTGGCACAAACTGTATTTTGTTGAAACAACACATGGTATCAACCAGGACAAAGGGCTTTTTAAAGCAAAGACTGGTCCAAGTAACAGAGCCACTAATCACTGTAATAGTTTTAAAGCAGGCTTTTAAAATATTGAATTCTAAAATAAACTTTCTGAATATTTCATGCCAAAGTCTCTGAAGTCTATAACGGTACGGGATAGAGTGATAATAATTTTTCATTCTTTTGAAGAAAAAAGTCCCTCCTTCTCTGCCCCAGGGCAAAACCATGTGGCAGTATGTTAGTGTAAAATGACTGCAGACTGTACGGCCCATTATTCTTGCTACTTCTTTTGGTGAAATATACATGACAATTTCATGCTGTACAGGACCGGAAGCGGAATGTCAGATCTCTTTTAAGGGATTAGAGATAATCAGTGTCACATGGTGCTGACTACAGAGTATAGATCATCCCCTTTATTAAATTAGATAATTGAAGATTCTTAATGTTGCCTAAGTATTTTTTCCCAAGGAACTGGATTAAATAAATGACCTTTTTTCTTTCCACTCTGAACTGGCATGATTGAACTATAAATCTCATAGGGTGAGTTAAGTGGATAACTTAGAAAAGTAATATTTAGGGTAAACTGTTTCTATATATATGTGTGTGTGGATTTATTCACTTATTGAGATGCTGAATACTTGTAGAAAAGGAAACCCCTTTGCCTGATTCTCTGAGTAAATAACCTCTTTGTAATTGCATTAACTTTTTATTTTTCTTGCTATCTTTGCCAAAGCTTCCCACCATAAAATGGTTACGGTATAACCAAGAGGTGTTAGAATGGGACAGTTTATTCATAAAGCTTGGAGTGGCGTTTTTATAATGAACAGAGGAGCGTCATGTTTATATTTAGAATGAGACATGGTAAAATACCGTCTCCTCATCACACACACATCATGGTTGTACCAAGGAGAATGAAGAGGAAATTCACATTTCAGAGCTATACTTTTAAAGCGGAAACACTGTCACTGCAGATGGCGTTATTCCAAAGAAGGACGCTCTCACAGCACCCGCACTCAGCTCGCTGCGTGCTGGGTGAGCGGATGTGCTGGTGGGCAGAGTCGGTGGTGCTGAAGAGATGGAGCCGACGCCACCATGCAAAAAGGTTCATGGTTTCCGTTTACGCTGTTTAACCCTAAACGGAGCACACTCTCCTCCTGAGACCAGAGTGTGCTGTCCTGGTGTCACTGACACACACTCAGCCCTGAAATGGTCCACCCCCAGCTAGAAATAGACGCTGGGCAGGCAAGAGCTTTCTCTTGGCTGCTGCACGGTCCCCATCTCTTGGCCCACAGTCGGCAATGGCTGTTTACAGAGTGAACGAGTTTGTGGAATAAGTGAATCTGTGGAGACGGGACAACATTGTGGAATATCTACTGCCTCTCAGGAGGTTTGAGGGGATTAGAGAGAGGACGTCATCACTGTTTCTACAGAGTCGAAACCCTAGGCAGAGACATGACACTCTGATGGTGGCACCCAGGAGCCATCGCTCAGGGGCCCACGAGGAATGGTCAGTCGTGGTCTCCATGCCCAGCCGCATTTTGTAAACATAGACCAGATGCAAGAGAGCCCAAGTGAGAGACAGACTCCAAACACTGAGGTTGCCTAGAAGAGCAATGAATGGAAGGAGCCCTTGAGTGTCAGGCTGCACAATTAAGAGACACAGCGGGAAGCTGGGAACCACAGCAGAGCACTGGACACGTCTGCGTCTGACCTGCCCTGCAGCTGAAGCCCAGCGCTTGGAGCCACTGAAGTGACTGCTCGTGTACTGGACATAGGAACATATGCACACACACACACACACATGCACACACACGCGTGCATGCACACACATACACACGCGCAAACACACACACACACACACACACACACACACACACACAAATGAAATATAAGCCTGAAGACACACACGCACACTTCCCTGGTGGCTCAGCTGGAAAAGAACCTGTCTGCAGTTCGGGAGACCTGGGTTCGATCCCTGGGTTGGGAAGATCCCCTAGAGAAGGGCACGGCTACCCACTCCAGGATTCTGGCCTGCAGAATGCCATGGACTGACAGGCCATCGGTTGCAAAGGGTTGGACATGACTGAGCGATTTTCACTCTGATACACACACACGCACACACACACGGGCTTCTATTTCACAGCTGGCTTTTTAAAGGAATGAAGTTTATAAAGAGAGATGAAATGAAAATAAATAGACATGTGAAGCCAGTTAAATTAAAGACTTCTTGATTTGTTTTTGAGATGCAAAGGGAGAGCCGGAATTGATCTGGGGAGCAGGAACTCCAGAGCTCGGAACTGCTCTCTGTAACTCAGCAGGAACATTTTAGGACCATCTGGGTGGAGGAGATGACAAGAAAGATGGGAGCGGGAGTTCCCTGGTGGTCCAGTGGTTACGACATCGACCTTCCAGTTCAGGAGGCAAAGGCTTGATCCCTGGCCAAGGAACTCAGATCCCAAATGCCATGTGGTGAGGAGAAAAAAAGAGAGAGACGGTGCAAGGGCCTACGGACGGGTGGGGAGGAGGCTGGGATGTGATGAGGGGAACTGGCCCGAGAGAGGCCTTGTGCTCCAAAGGCCCTTCATTAACTGCTGCCTTTACGTGGACTTGGAGGTTGTTGGTGTTGCACGTCATAACTTCTCTTTTATCTTCACCAAGGACTGTGACAGCCACACGGTCTGAGAGGGGATGGTGCGGTAGGGGTGTGTGCACCAACTCTGGCACAGAGGATGGAGTTTGGCCATGAGTTCAGTCTGAGTGGGTGCAGTACAGAGCAGGAAAAGCCAGTGGGGGGTGGGAAGATGGCCCATCAACTGAATGAGCTCAGAGAGAACTGAGAACTCAGAGCCACAGGCCTTCCAGAAACTTGCAAAAGCTTATAAAGTGCTGTAAAACTCCACAGGGAGCGGAATGGGACTTCCAGGCAACCCTATCTGGACTTGGAAGGGCAGAGGACCCAGGGTGACAGTGCGATACACTGAGAACTTCAGGCTGCTCTGCACTCCGTCCATTCAGCTGAATCCCGACAGTTTTCTTATGTTAAAATCCTGCCATTTTTTGGACTTGTCAGATAAGTGGTTATAATTACTTCTATCACCATAAGCTCTAGCATTTGTCTTTGTACATCCTGATTTGTTAAGCAAGATTCTCTCTCCTTTTTGGGATGTGGCGTGGACTTAGCCCAGAGGAGATGTTTCCCTGTGATCGAGAGGCTAAGTGGTCCCTACCTTGAAGGAGCTAGGGTTTCACACTGTGAAATTTTTATTAAGCTCAGCTGTACTGCTGCTCTAACATTATATTCTAGAGAAAAACAGGTTGTTTCTAAATTTAAAAAGACATAAACAGCAAATGTTTCTCACAAGTAGTACATGTTTCTTGTGCAACAATATTTACATCATACCAATTTCTTTTAAGGGGCTTCCCTGGTGGCTCAGAAGGTGAAGAATCTGCCTGTCATGCAGGAGACCTGGGTTCAATCCCTGGGTCAAGAAGATCCCCTGGAGAACGGAATGGCAACCTATGCCAGTATTCTTGCCTGGAGAATTCCATGGACAGAGGAACCTGGCAGGCTACAGTCCATGGGGTCACACAGAGTTGGACACAACTGAGAGGCTAACACTTTTAACACTTAATTTCTTGTAATGTTTTGAAAATATTTTTCATTGTAAAATAATTCACAAGTGCCCCATTGCTAGATCTCCAAAGTCAGATTTCAAATCAGAGTACGTGCTTTTGCTAAAGTTACTTAAAACAAAACAAAACAAAAAAAGGAAGGAGAGAAACAAACAGGAAACGAATCGAAACAATGGAACATTCTCTATTGAAATGATGTAAAGACTATAAAAGTGATATTTTTATGGGGAAACAAGAGTAAATACTATGTATATTATAACTGTAACCTCATAAACATTTATATTCATTTGGGCAGAAGTGGAAGATTATAAACTAAACACAAATTTGTTCTACGGGCTGTTTTGGATTAAAATATTCTTCAGTATTGGTATCTTTTTCAACTGAAGGAGTATTTCCTTTCTTTGTGGTCTGAATTTTCTAAACAAGTGACCTTATTCCACAGCGTCTAAATCTTCAACAGAGCAGGCTTTTTCCGTCGTGGTGCCGCTGGCATTGGGGCCAGGTTGCCCTCCGCCATGAGGGCTGCCAGGCCTGCGCACTGCAGGGTGTCTAGCGGCATCCCCGGTTTCTATCCATCTGAGGTCAGGAGGACCCTTCCCCACTGGGACAGTCACAGCCGTCTCCAGATGTTGCCAGGTGTCTCCTGGGAGGGTTGTGGGACAAAACCATCCCTGGTTGAAAACCACAGAGCCGGAATACATGAACCGTGATGTATTACAACTTCCAGATGTTCAAGCTGGTTTTAGAAAAGGCAGAGGAACCAGAGATCAAATTGCCAACATCCGCTGGATCATCGAAAAAGTGAGTTCCAGAAAAACATCTATTTCTGCTTTATTGACTATGCCAAAGCCTTTGACTGTGTGGATCACAATAAACTGTGGAAAATTCTGAAAGAGATGGGAATAGCAGACCACCTGACCTACCTCTTGAGAAATCTGTATGCAGGTCAGGAAGCAACAGTTAGAACTGGACATGGAACAACAGACTGGTTCCAAATAGGAAAAGGAGCACATCAAGGCTGTATATTGTTACCCTATTTATTTAACTTATATGCAGAGCACATCATGAGAAATGCTAGGCTGGAAGAAGCACAAGCTGGAATCAAGATTGCTGGGAGGAATATCAATAACCTCAGATATGCAGCTGACACCACCCTCAGAAAGTGAAGAAGAACTAAAGAGCCTTTTGATGAAAGTGAAAGAGGAGAGTGAGAAAGTTGGCTTAAAACTCAGCACTCATAAAACTAAGATCATGGCATCTGGTCCCATCACTTCATGGGAAATAGAGAGGGAAACAGTGGAAAGAGTGGCTGACTTTATTTTTTTGGACTCCAAAATCACTGCAGATGGTGAGTGCAGCCATGAAATTCAAAGACACTTACTTCTTGGAAGGAAAGTTATGACCAACCTTGATAACATATTAAAAAGCAGAGACGTTACTTTGTCAACAAACATCCATCTAGTCAAAGCAATGGTTTTTCCAGTGGTCATGTATGGACGTGACAGTTGGACTATATAGAAAGCTGAGCACCCAAGAATGGATGCCTTTGAACCATGATGTTGGAGAAGACTCTTGAGAGTCCTTTGGACTGCAAGGAGATCCAACCAGTCCATTCTAAAGGAGATCAGCCCTGGTATTTCTTTGGAAGGAATGATGCTAAAGCTGAAACTCCAGTACTTTGGCCACCTCATGCGAAGAGTTGACTCATTGGAAAAGACTCTGATGTTGGGAGGGATTGGGGGCAGGAGGAGAAGGGGACAACCGAGGATGAGATGGCTGGATGGCATCACTGACCTGATGGACGTGAGTCTGAGTGAACTCCAGGAGTTGGTGATGGACAGGGAAGCCTGGCGTGCTGCGATTCATGGGGTCGCAAAGAGTTGAACACGACTGAGCGACTGAACTGAACTGAGAGGAGCCAGAGGTGGAGCCATTCTCTGGAACATTCCAGCTAAATCTACACTCACTAGAAAACTGCTTTAAAGGCATCCTCTGACCCCAAACAAGTGATTTCGGGACAGGGGAGGCAGCCGTGTTTCTTGGCTGCATTAAGCAGATAGTTGCCTCAGTGTGCTGCCCCGCCGACACAAAGGTTTTGGTGTAGCCCAGAGAAGACCTCCGGCAGGCCAGCCCTCCGGGGTGATAGCAGAGCCAGTGGCGGGCACGTCTGTGTTCGCAGCGCACAGGCGGGCAGTCGGCAGTTACAGAGTCACTGGGATAGTCACACGGGTGTTGGAAGTTGACGCCCCATTTCGCTCACCTGAAACATGGATGAGAAATTTAACATGGAGGCAAAGACTGAGATGAGAAAAGTTTTCTGAGTGGAACTTGAGGGGCGGGGGGAAAGGGACAGAGGCCCTCTGTCTGATTCTTCATGGAGGAATTTAAAGGGAAAAAAGTCAAAACTGCCATTACGTTAGTGTCAGAGCTGTCATACTCACTGAACGGTGAGAGCTAAAATGGCCCTCCCAGCGAGGCGCCCCTCCTGGCGCCAGTGGGCGGCCTTCCGGGCCCGCCGGTGCTCGCTTCCGGGCCCAATGGTGCTCCCCACTGGTGCTCCCTTCCAGCCCCACCGGTGCTCAATCCTGGGCCCACCGGTGCTCCCTTCCGGGCCCGCCGGTGCTCCCTTCCGGGCCCGCCGGTGCTCCCTTCCGGCCCCGCCGGTGCTCAATCCTGGGCCCACCGGTGCTCCCTTCCGGGCCCGCCGGTGCTCCCTTCCGGCCCCGCCGGTGCTCCCTTCCGGCCCCGCCGGTGCTCAATCCTGGGCCCACCGGTGCTCCCTTCCGGGCCCGCCGGTGCTCCCTTCCGGCCCCGCCGGTGCTCAATCCTGGGCCCGCCGGTGCTCCCTTCCGGGCCCGCCGGTGCTCCCTTCCGGGCCCGCCGGTGCTCCCTTCCGGGCCCGCCGGTGCTCCCTTCCGGGCTCGTCGCTGCTCCCCGCCAGTGCTCCCCGTCGGTGCTCCCCACCAGTGCTCCCGCCGCTGCTCCCCGCCGGTGCTCCCGCCTCCTTGTTGACCAGAGGCCGTGGGGCTCGGCGGCCGCCCGGTCGGCGATGCGTTCGTTCCCTCTGCCTTGTTAAAGACGTGCGTTCAGGGAAGCCGCCCAGACGCACAGAGAGGCGCAAGAAGCCTCCGGCGGGCTTCGGCCCTTGGCTTCGGCCCTTGGCGCGGCCCGCGGCCGTGTCCGCCTCCCCTCCGCGAGGCCGCGTCCGCGCCGCCCGCCTCTCCTCCGCGGCAGGGCCTCCCGCGGGCACGCGCCTCCGGCCGTCCACCGCGGCTCTCACCCCGGGCGGCCCGCGCCCGCGCAGTCGCGGGGATGAGAAAGGCGTCAGCGCCCCCAGGTGATTCTCCACCCGTGCGGGGCAGGTGGCAGCGGTCCTTCCGGGCCCCTCTGGACCCAGGGAAGCCCTCCGTCAGCCCAGGCCTGCCCTCACTCGCCGGTCCGCCCTTGCTCCCCGACGCTGCGCCCCAAACAAGCAACCTGCGCGTAGCCCTCGTCTAAAGCTCTGCGTTCAGGAAGAGCTCAGCTGACGCACAGGAAGGTTTGAGAGATGAAGTTCTCACAGGCATTTAAATTTCCATCAGTGGTAGCATGTCACAGCAGAGTCTCGTTCAGTAACAGGGAACTTACCATTGAAACAGATTGGTTTCTTCTCTTTGGGAACTGACTTTTAGAGCAAACTAAATGTTGCCTCTCAGAAGAGCTCTGAAGTTTGAAGTTTCAAGCAATTGAAACGCCAAGGACAGCCAGAAAAAGGGAATCTTCTCTTCACTGTCTGATGTGCGTGTCTTATTTCATACTATTTAGTCTGCCACCAGTACGTGGTATTTAGACTTTAGGTGAGTACTTTAGTTCCTCTTCACTTTCTGCCATAAGGGTGGTGTCATCTGCATATCTGAGGTTATTGATATTTCTCCCGGCAATCTTGATTCCAGCTTGTGCTTCTTCCAGTCCAGTGTTTCTCATGGTGTACTCTGCATAGAAGTTAAATAAGCACGGTGACAATATACAGCCTTGACATACTTATTTTCCTATTTGGAACCAGTCTGTTGTTCCATGCCCAGTTCTAACTGTTGCTTCCTGACCTGCATACAGGTTTCTCAAGAAGCAGGTCAGGTGTTCTGGTATTCCCATCTCTTTCAGAATTTTCCACAGTTTATTTTGATCCACACAGTCAAAAGCTTTGGTATAATCAATAAAGCAGAAGTTTTTCTGGAACTCTCTTCCTTTTTCCATGATTCACCCTTATGGCAGAAAGTGAAGAGGAACTAAAAAGCCTCTTGATAAAAGTGAAAGAAAAAAGTGAAAAAGTTGGCTTAAAGTTCAGCATTCAGAAAACTAAGATCATAGCATCTGGTCCCATCACTTCATGGGAAATAGATGGGGAAACAGTGGAAACAATGTCTAACTTTATTTTGGGGGGCTCCAGAATCACCCCAGATGGTGATTGGAGCCATGAAATTAAAAGATGCTTACTTCTTGGAAGGCAAGTTATGACCAGCCTAGATAGCATATTAAAAAGCAGAGACATTACTTTGCCAACAAAGGTCCATCTTGTCAAGGCTATGGTTTTTCCTGTGGTCATGTATGGATGTGAGAGTTGGACTGTGAAGAGGGCTGAGTGCCAAAGAGTTGATGCTTTTGAACTGTGGTGTTGGAGGAGACTCTTGAGAGTCCCTTGGACTGCAAGGAGATCCAACCAGTCCATTCTAAAAGGAGATCAGTCCTGGATGTTCTTTGGAAGGACTGATGCTAAAGCTGAAACTCCAATACTTTGGCCACCTCATGTGAAAAGTTGACTCATTGGAAAAGACCCTGAGGCTGGGAGGGATTGGGGGCAGGAGGAGAAAGGGACAACAGAGGATGAGATGGCTGGATGGCATGACCAACTCAATGGACATGAGTTTGGGTGAACTCCAGGAGTTGGTGATGGACAGGGAGGCCTGGCGTGCTGCGATTCATGGGGTCGCAAAGAGTCGGACACGACTGACCGACTCAACTGAACTGAACTGAGGACCGTGTATTCCTCAATATAAGAGTGTTCTGCCGCCTTCTGGACACAGAGGCATAGCTATGGACCGGTCGTGGGCAGGTGGTGGAACTGGCCACTTAGGCTGAACTATGGAGGATAAAAGGCAGGCCAGGAAGAAAGGAGGACACCAGCCAGGCAACACCCTGGCCCCTTAGGACCAGGCCCTGCCTCCGGGATGAGACACAGCGCATGCTGCTGGCACTTCCCCGTCGCCTGTGCTACTCAGCCGTGGGTTTGGGTGAATGGATCCCCACCCCAAGTNATGAGTTTGGGTGAACTCCAGGAGTTGGTGATGGACAGGGAGGCCTGGCGTGCTGCGATTCATGGGGTCGCAAAGAGTCGGACACGACTGAGCGACTCAACTGAACTGAACTGAGGACCGTGTATTCCTCAATATAAGAGTGGTCTGCTGCCTTCTGGACACAGAGGTATAGCTATGGACCGGTCGTGGGCAGGTGGTGGAACTGGCCACTTAGGCTGAACTGTGGAGGATAAAAGGCAGGCCAGGAAGAAAGGAGGACACCAGCCAGGCAACACCCTGGCCCCTTAGGACCAGGTCCCGCCTCCGGGATGAGCCACAGCGCATGCTGCTGGCACTTCCCCGTCGCCTGTGCTACTCAGCCGTGTGGTCTGGGTGAATGGATCCCCACCCCAAGTTCCAGAAGTGGGATCCCACTGGCTGAAGCCAACCAGTTTAATCCTACTCTCCTTACTATAGTGACTGGTTTGAGGGACCACTGGCCTCTTAGGACACGACATTCCTCCTCTGACCACTGCTGATGGGTAAAGAGTTGTGTGCATATGTGCTCAGCGGTCAGTTGTGTCTGACTCTTTGCGAGCCCATGGACTGCAGCCTGCCAGGCTCCTCTCTGTTCCTGAGGATTCTCCAGGCGAGAATCCTAGAGTGGGTTGCCATTTCTTACTCCAGGGGATCTTCCTGACCCCGGGATCAAATATCTCCTGCGTCTCCTACATTGGCAGGTGGATTCTGGGTAAAGAGTTGGGTCAGTCATAATGAAGCCTGGGCCTTTTGTTTGTCAGCTACGAAGAAGCTCTCTCACTGGACAGCTGGGATGCAGAGAGGACATGACCTTACAGCAGTCATTTTCCTGACACAAGAGTACAGCTTCCGCAACAGTTCTCTCAGTCACTGATCTAAAAATTCATGCATCTGCTTTTCGTGGTCAGTTATCAGCCTGAAAATGGTGCTACACACAGTGAAGGGTAGAGTCAGAAGAATTACAGAGTGAGTTAGAGCCTAACCATCCAGGCCTGAAGCGAGCCCAGTTTCAAAACTCTTAGTTAGTGGAGGCAATAAATTCCCTGGGTTGTTAAAAGCAGTCTAAAAAGTATTTCCTGGTATGTGCAAATAAAAGCATCCTGACATCTCAGGTATCCCACCTGAAATCTTTCCTAAACTTTGCAATATCTGGAACTTGGTAGCTATCGAGTAGACACTCATAAATTCAATATTTTTGAAATAATTATTCCGTTTTGAAAGAAACCCTGAAATAACTCAGATTTTCCCTTTGGGTGCTATCTGAAGATGCTGGATTAGTCTCCATAATTCTGCATTCTAAAGAAGTTACTTTCTCACTGCAATCCAACAAAAATCTTTGTTTACACTGCCTTAGCTGTGATTATGTGCTGAAGGAAGCTATTGATGGGACCAATATGGGTTTTTTTCCTAAACAGTGACAGAATAGATTCTCCAGTCCAAGGAAAAAAAAAGAAAAATGGATGTGAAATGTAGTCACAGCTGGCAAAAGTGATTAACCATAAATAATGACTCACTTTTTCCTATTTACTAGGTTTTTAAAACAAGGAGCCTTCTTTAAAGCTAGAGGTATTTTAAAAGGAGGAAAGAATGTACTTTCAGAGTGTCTGATTATTGACTACTTGTGCACATGTGGATAAATGCAATCAACATCTAGCCCAAAGTCTCATTTCTGGCAAAGAGTTTCATATTCCTTCTCTATCAAGTGTTTTAGCAGAACCACTAATACATAGTGACATGATCTTTTCACTCAGTTTGAGTCTCTGGAAGAGAAATTGTGATGGCAGAAAATAGCTTATATCAGAGAGCTTTAGGGATAAAGAACAAAAACCAAACTGAGTCTCTCTGAACTAATAATAAAAAAATCTGGTTCCTATACTTTTGGGTCACTAGGTCCTCTGTTCCCGCCGCATGCTGTATCTGTCTAAGAGGCCTGCTCTCAATACAGCAGGATGTGGTCCACCAGAAAAAGCCCAGGAGTGAGGTTTGTCTCAGCGAGGCTGGGTGACCCTGGGCAAGTGTCTCAGCTGCTGTGAATTCCAAGCTTCTTGCTGGTCAAGCCGAATGGCTGGGCTATGATTGCTCAGCTGATACAGCTCCACATTTTGACAAATCTATACTGGATTGCAACCTACTACTAGTGTATTTGTGCCTAAAGTCTAAAATGGCGAGCCAACCCCCAGCCATTTTTAGCTTTTAAAAAGTAGTTTTGAGTATTCAACCCTGCGGACAGGTGTAAGGATCCATAAACATATATAAATAGGAAAAAAATGATCCTGCCTTCAACACCGTGAAATATAAATGGAGAGAAAGCCATGTCTATTTCAAATATATAATCACTTCAGCTGAGATACTAGTATCATCGTGAACTTGATTATGAGATGAAAGAAGTGGGCCAGAGATGGCAATCATGTAATCTCTTAAGAACAGCTCTTCTGAAGAGCTTTTCACACTATGCTCCACAGACTTCTAGCAGGTTATGATCTGGCTAGAAAGCAAGCATAATGATGAAGAAAATTATGTTTTCAATAACACATGCTTTTACAGTACAAGTCCTTCCACAAAGGAGGCAATAAAATGAACTCTGACCACTTTAACAGATGGCGTAATGGGTCTGTGCACAGATGTGGCCTCTCTGAAAACAACAAGTTCATAGCCTTGATTGGAGGTTTAGGAATGAGCTGAACTTTCAAGTGTGATGTAGGAAAGATTACATACTTCCAGACAAGAAAGCTGAGCATTAGTGGGTTCAGATGCTTGGAGAGATGGGCTAAAAGAATAAAGCTTAATGAGCATCATTTTGCTAATGCAACAAATAGAACTAAAGATGAAATATGAACTTTAAACATCGAGCCATTTATAAATGCCCTGCTGATGATGCTGTTGGCCCCTGGCGGACAGGGAAGCTTGCTTTTTCAAAAGCATACTTCCTCGGAGTCAGAAAACACCAATTGTCAGGTGATGCTCATTTTCCTTAGTAGTATGAGGTTTTCGAGTAGAATATATCTTTAATAATACATGATAGGGGGACTGTGGAATTTTTTGTGTACTTATTTGTGCTTTCCTTTTTTAAGGAAGACAGATAAATAGTCTCTAAAGTTTATCTGGATAAAGAAATATGCCAGGAGAATATTTTTTTCCAAAAAATAATAATGATATCAAAACAAAATATAAAGCCTCAGTGTGCTTATGGCCCAGGAATTAATGAATGAGAATGGCATCCAGATACACATACATGGGAATTCAGCAGTGATCAAAAGAGGCATTTCAAGTTGGTGGGGATAAAACAAGTTGGTAGGAGAAGGAGCTGGGATCACTGACTCTCTGTTTATCCGTTCTGGGATGGCCGGAGTGTGTTTCCAGGGCAGAGTCTGCTATGTGGTCAACAAAACTTGTTTCCGTTTCTTCCTGAGAACATAGCCACATTTTCCAGCCTCCCACTGGGAGTTCTGGCAATAGAATGATAATAATATAATAATATAGAAAGAAAGAATATCCATTGTTCCTTCTAATTAAAAGCCCTCACATTTCAAAGGAGTGTACAGGACCTGACAGTCACCCCAGGGACTGTGGCATGGCCAAATCCTGAAAGATATTCTCATCCTGTGTTAGCAGAGATGCACCAGTAATCCAAGGGATTAATTCTATATATTAATAACTTAGTTATAGGAACATTGTTTGAAAATTCTATCAAGTCATGGCATAGTGTTATTTTTCTCACTAAATGAAGAGTACAGGAATTTATAAAAATTTAAAAGATTTAACTGTTTACACTACAGTTTTAAATAATCCATTTGGGAAAAATAAGATTTCACTTCTCAGGCCACTTTTCAATGACGTGCATCACTGAGCCAATGGAAAATCTGGACTTACTTCTGCATAATTATAATAAATTATTGATGGCTTTGTTTACAACATACTCTCAGCATGTAAAAACTCTGGGTCTGTGGACAATAATAAGCAACATAAAAAAAAGAAACATTTCATAATGAAACAATTCCCTCAGATTATCAGAAGCACCCTGTTCTTCAAAGGCCACCTGTAACGGCAAAGGCACACCAAATGGAATGAACACGAGGGCTTTTCCTATGAGAATTTCATCCAGGAAAGAGATGAAAGTTCAGAGGGCACATAGCAAATGTTTAGAAAATTATGAAATGCAAAGAGAATGAACATGGCCAAATCAATCACATGCTAAGCTAAGACCCAGGGACCCCCAAGTCCAAGCGCAGAGAGAACACTTTAGCAGTGAAACCTGCTAGGAGACAGGACTTCCTTTCTTTCTCTGAAAGAGTAACTCCCAAGGTTAGTGTGAGGATGGGGGAAGAAGAAAGGGTGCACCTCTTCCCCCAGCCTTAATGAGGTCCCACAAAGCGCATGACCCTCTCGTCCCGATAGACCTCTCCCCACCTGCCCAGGACTGCCCATCCACTCCCTAGGGGCTGACCACAGGGCCGGAAGCTGGCATGACATTTGCCTTCCAGAGGGGTTGGGAGGGCCAGGCAGAGTCTTCAAAGGCTTTAGGCTGAGAACACAAGCTGGCTCCTGGTGGGGACTCAGTAATGTGTAAATCACATTAGGAGTGTGAGGGGATGCGTGTATGTCAGGGCTGGGGTGGGGCTCTTCCTAGCCTTGGGAAGAAACTGGACCCACCCATAAACGGCCCCAGCAATACGGATTTTAGGGATTCAAATTACTGGCCCCATCCAGTGTGACATTTCCCTCCCATTATCCAGTCTCTCCTGCCTCCAGGCAGGGCCACATCACTGATTATGGAGTATTCCAGCCACTAAAAAGATCCCGATGGTCATTAAAGACATTAAGCGCTGATCGGTGCTGGCGGAGTGAGTTAAAAGGTTCGTGCCCTTCTAGTAACAACTCCATGGGGCTATTTCAGGATATTTATTAAACAAATGAAGTATTTACATTATGCTCCAGCACAGAGGCAGAGTCACTGGGTGCCTGCGCACGAGAAGATGAAACCAAGAGAAGTTATGTTGGGGAAACTGTTTTTCCAGTTTCCTAGAACTAGGGGCTGAGGACGCACTGACCCACTCCAGTGTCCTTGCCTGGAGAATCCCAGGGACGGGGGAGCCTGGTGGGCTGCCGTCTCTGGGGTCGCACAGAGTCGGACACGACTGAAGCGACTTAGCAGCAGCAGCTGCATTAGGCAGGCATCAGTGGGGTCCTCATGCCCACCTGCACACAATTTTTTTATGTAGCTGAACCAAGGGACCAGGAAAAATTCATCACGATCCCAGGTGTTTTCCTTCTGGGTATACAGTCTGTGTCTTAGAAAGTGGTGATTAAGGACTAGAAAAAGGGGCTTAGTTAGTAAAGATTATCTCAGTAAAGAATCCACCTGCAATGCAGGAGACCTGGGTTCAATCCCTGGGTTGGGAAGATCCCCTGGAGAAGGGAAAGGCCACCCACTCCAGTATTCTGCCCTGGAGAATTCCATGGACTTCACCCCATAGTGCATGGGGTCGCAAAGCGTTGGATACATTCACTTTCACTCTCAAGGACTAGAAAGACAATTAAGGAAATCTCCTTCAAAGCCTAAACGAAATGGGTCTACTCCAACAATCCACCCCACAAACTAAAAATGTTAATGCCATGAAGACGGTGAGCCGAATCTAAACGTATTCTCTCACCCTGCGGTGCCGTGGCTTCCTGTGGGAGAGGAATCCGCGCCTCTCAAATGCAGGGACAGCCCACGAATGCTAGGCCATCCGCATCACATCATCATTAGCTTTCCTCCTCACTTGACTGTCAACTTGCAGTTTTTACATTTTATTACATTTGACTCACTGAGTGGTTCTTAGCGTTGACACAGTGCCTGGCACACACTGACCCCAGGAACGTGTGCTGTACTGAACGTGTGAACAGGGAAGCTTGGAAACGGGAGAAAAGCAGTATCACTGACTCTCTAACAGTCTTAAACCAATTACTGTGATCACTGTGGCCCTTTGCTTTCTGATTAGGGTAAGAAATTCTGTATCCTTCTAATTAAAATGTACTAGAAACATTTACCCCCCCTATGATTATAGCCTTGATTATTTCCACTTTAATGGATGTATGTGATTTCATCCTGTGGAGTAGCAAACGGCAACCCACTCCAGTATTCTTGCCTGGACACTCTGTGGACAGAGGGGTCTGGTGGGCTACAGTCCATGGAGGCGCAATAAGTCGGACACCACTGAGCAACCGGTCCACATGATGTTACCAAACGGATCAATAATACTTTGCATGTCTGTCGGACTTTGGAAATGCCCGTCTTCCTGCTTTTACATCTGTACCAATGAACACGGCCGTTAAAAACCCCTTCTCTTAGAAACAGATTCCCGAGGGCTCCCCGGTGGTGCAGTGGATAAGAATCTGCCTGCCAGTGGAGGGGACATGGGTTCAGTCCACATACCATGGAGCACCCAGGCCCATGCGATGCAGCTCCTGAAGCCTGCATGCCCCGGAGCCCGTGCTCCGCAACTGGAGAGTAGTCCCTGCTCGCTGCACCTAGAGCATGCTCACGGGAAGCAAGCAAGACCCAGCACAGCCAAAAATAGATACATAATACAATACAAATTATATTAAAAATAGACCATTGAGTTCATTTATTGGTTCATCAGATACACCCTAAGAGCCACTCTGAACCAGGAGCATTAGGTGCTGAGATGTAGGGGTGAGCCAAAAAGAAACAGAGTCCCTTGCAGGTTTTAGTCCAGCCAGGGAGAGAATTAAATGATTAAGCAAGAAAGTAGCATCACCAGTGTGCTACGTGCCCTGTGCCCGGGGTGCTGCGCTTAGTCACTCAGTCGTGTCTGACTCTTTGCAACCTCCGTGGAATGCAGCCCACCAGGATCCCCTGTTCATGGGGGTTGTCCAGGCAAGAATACTGGAGTGGGTTGCCATGCCCTCCTCCAGGGGATCTTCCCAACCCAGGGATCGAACTTGGGTCTCCTGCATTGCAAGCGGATTCTTCTCCACCTGAGCCACCCGGGAAGCCCAAGAATACTGGAGTGGGTAGCCTATCCCTTCTCCAGGGGATCTTCCCAACCCAGGGATCGAACCCAGGTCTCCTGCATTGCAGATTCCTTACCATCTGAGCCACCAGGGAAGCTGAGCACCATGAGAGAGAGACAGAAGGCACCACGAGAGGGCAGGATCAAGGAGCCGGGTGTGGAGGCCAGAGAAGTGGTCCCTGAGGAAGCGGATGGGTTGAGATCAGAGTTAAGAGTTAACAGGGAGGTGCAGGGCAGGGAAGAGCTGTCCAGCAGAGAGGACAGCATGTGCAAGGGCCTCGAGGCGAGAGACAGCAAGTGCATCCAAGGAGCCGGAAGAAGCCGCGCCCCCGGCGCACACACGATGGGCACGGAGCCCAGGGACCCTGCAGGGCGACTGAGACCGCTCAGGGCCTGGTGGGCCACTTAAGGACTCTGGTTATAATCCAAAGGGCTATAGGAAATTGCTGAGCTGCTTCGAGGAGAGGGCTGACGTGCTTAAATCAACATTTTGAAAGTGCATCCTTGCTGAGGTAGGCAGAATAATGGCCCTCCAAAGATGTCCATGTATGAATCCCTGAAAAATGCAGTTAGGTTCCATGGGAAAGCGGGGAGAGGGCTGTATTATGAGACAGAATTAAGGTCATTGACCTTACAATGGGAGGTTATTCCTAGACTGTCCAGGTGGGCCCCATGTAATCTCAAGGGTCCTTAAAGGTAGGGAAGGAGAAGGCTCAGTAAAGAGTCAGAGAGAGACTGGAGAGGCTGAGCTGCTGGCTTTGGATATGGAGGAAGGCGCCGTGAGCCAAGGAGCGCAGGTGGCCTGCAGAAGCTGGAGACGGCTCTCCCCCTGGAGCCTCCGGGTGCAGTGTGGTCCTGCCGACATCTTGATTTTGGCCCAATGGGGCCCATTTTGGATTTCTGGCCTCCAGAGCGGAATGCTGACAAATGTGAGCTAAGTCACTGCAGCTGGGGGGACTGGTTACGGAGGTCATAGGAGATTAATACAAGGGAGGAGAGCGTGAGTTTGGCTTTGGACAGTTAAGTTCTGGATGTCCTCGGTGAAAACAGTACGGACATTTGTTGAGTATTCATCTGTCAGCTACTTTCCAATACGTTGTTGTTTAGTTGCTAAGCCCTGTCTGACTCTTTGTGACCCCATGGACTGAAGCCCGCCAGTCTTCTCTTTCCATGGGATCTCCCAGGCAAGAATACTGGAGGGGGTTGCCCTTTCCTTCTCTAGGGGAGATTCCCGATCCAGGGATCAAACCTGCGTCTCCTGCCTTGGCAGATTCTTTACCACTGAGCCACCAGGGAAGCCCTTCTCTGATAAGTGACGTGGTAATTTTTTTGGCCACACCCACAGAATACGGGATCTTAGTTCCTCAACCAGGGACAGAACCTGTGGCCCCTGCGCTGGGAGCGTGGAGTCTCAATCACTGGCCGCCAAGGAAGTCCCGTCAGCTACACGACTTTTAAATAAATCTGACTTTTCAGGATTCCAGTTTTATGTTACATTTAAAGTCAGTTCTAAAAATAAAATAAAATAAAATAAAATAAAGTCAGTTCTACTTCTAAATCTATAAGCTGGAAAAGAAACAAACATATTTCTCCCTTAGATTCTTGTCAGTACTTGGCAATCACTGGGGGAAAAGTGATATTAAAAACACTGGATCTAAACTAAAGGGGGAAAAGATTCCATTAAAAAGGTAGCCCATATATAAAATTATCTTAAAATACTTCAATAAAAAATGCATTGAATTTATATAAAGAAAACTACAAAATTCCATGGAGACATAAAAAAGGACATGTTTAAACGTCCACATGTGTATTTCTGGATGGGAAGATGAGCACTGCAAAGATGCCAGATTCTTCCCAATTAATTTACAGATTGAATGCAGTTTTTATCAAAACCCCAAAGGGAGGTTTTTGGAACTCCACAAAAATGATTCTACCATTCATTTGGAAAATAAATAGGCAGGAAGAGCCGAGAGCAATGTGAAAACAAGAAATACCAGGTTTCAGAGCCTATCAGAAGAACTGGGGTTGCGGGAGTGTGTTCCTGGTGTTAGAATGTGGGAAGAGAGAGGATCACAGCCTGGAAAGATCCCCTAGTCTGTAAAAGAACTCAGTACAGAATGTGATAATTGAGGCATTTTATATGGACAGAGAATATCTATTATAACCAATGATAAAGGGCAAACTGGCAAGCAAATCAGAAGCACAAATGTTTAGATCATGACCCCATGCTAAACGCACAACTAAATCCCAAAGCACCAAACAATCTGAGGATTCAGACCAACCAAGAAAATGGAAGTGGATATTAACCTGGTCTCTAGATGCAGAAAACTTTAGCAGTATAAAAGCACTGGAAAAAATTGTGAAGAAAAAGATCATGAGTTTGAAAACATGAAAACTTAAAATTTTGTGGATCAAAAAGTCATTATAGAAAGTAAAGAAAAACAGCACACTGGGAAAATAGCTGTGATAAAAATGGAANGGTCTCTAGATGCAGAAAACTTTAGCAGTAT
Source organism: Antidorcas marsupialis (assembly GCA_006408585.1). Taxonomy (NCBI): domain Eukaryota; kingdom Metazoa; phylum Chordata; class Mammalia; order Artiodactyla; family Bovidae; genus Antidorcas; species Antidorcas marsupialis. The sequence goes on along the minus strand of SJYB01002408.1, from coordinate 349,302 downwards.
AAAAACACTGGAAAAAATTGTGAAGAAAAAGATCACGAGTTTGAAAACATGAAAACTTAAAATTTTGTGGATCAAAAAGTCATTATAGAAAGTAAAGAAAAACAGCACACTGGGAAAATAGCTGTGATAAAAATGGAAATGGGTAAATATTCTCACATAGAAGACAAAACAGTCAAATGACATGGATAGATAATTCACAGAAGGGGGACTAGAATGAGCTAATCAACATGTGAAAACGTTCAGTATTACTAGCAATCAGGGAAATACGAAAATGAGATACTGCTTTCACCTATTAGCTTATCAAAGATTGGAAAATAAATAGCATTCAGCCATCAGTGAGAGCACAGAGGGTGGATGCGGAAAGAGGCAGTGTCGTTTTCAGTGAGGCAATTTAGTAAGAAGAGCCAGGAGTCCTAACAGTGAACAAAATCAAGTTCATACTCGCCAGTATGGTCTTCCTAAAACTAGGAACCTCTCTGAAGGAAGGAACAGTGTGAACAGAGATGTTGATTGTGGGGCGATTTGTGGGGCTTCCCAGGTGGCACGAGTCGTAAAGAAGCCACCTGCCAGTGCAGGAGACAAAGAGACGTGGGTCTGCTCCCTGGGACAGAAGACGGGCACGGTGCCCCACTGCAGCACCGCCTGGAAAACCCCACAGACAGGGGAGCCTGCCGGCTACAGTCCTCAGGGCCACAAAGAGTCGGACAGGACTGAAGCGACCTCCCAGGCGGGCCGGGCTGTTTAGAAACTGAAAATGGCAAAACGGTTGAAAAGCATGGGGCCTAACATTCATTTAACAAAAATGTGGAGAGCAATCGAAAAGACTACATACTAAAATATTAACAATAGTTGTTCCTGGTTTGCTAGGAATGTGGTTGGCGTCTATTCTCTTTTTCTTACTTTTTTCCACTTCGGAAATAACTGTACAAGGAGTATTTGTTACTTTTGTAATCAGATCTCTTCCCCCACCATATACACGCACCAGAACCGCTCTCCCCAACCACACACGCACACACACACACACAAGCAAATGCCCAAGCCATCAGCACACACAGACACGTGTGCACACTCACACGGAAATACCCGAGCCATCAGCACACATGCAAATGCCCGAGCCATCAGCGCGCACACACAGACAGAGACACACACACGTGCGAGCCCTCAGCGCGCACACAAACACCTCTTCTCCGCCCTGCCCGCTTCCCACTGCTTGCAATCATTAGCTAAGGGAAAATTCGTGGTTGATAAAATCATCCTGTGAGTGATGGCCAACAAAGGGAAACCACTGATGAGCACTTGGAGGGCTTAGACGATGCGAGTGCACAAGAAAGGGAGGAAAGCAACGATGCTCGGGACAGCACTGGGGAAGGGACACGGGCGCTCGAACGCGCCCGCAGTCTGCATGGCTGACTATTCAGCGCGCTTGACACTCTACAATAAACACATCCCCGGACGGAAGTCTTCCTGAAATCAGCTCCCGGCTGGGAAGGAAAACAAAACAGAACCTTTGCTCAGCTTGGATCAGACCGCAGGCGCAGGGAGGAAGCGAGCCTGAACTTCGCGCTTGGCCTTCTCGCCTCTGGGGCGTCGCACAGAAGAGGCGCGCCGAGATGGGCGCGTCCGTGTCTCCGCGCCGAGATGGGAGCGTCCGTGTCTCCGCGCCGAGATGGGAGACGCGAGCGTCCGTCTCCGTTCTCCCCCTCTGTCTCTGCGCTGACGCAGGCCTGCCCCCGTCCCGCAGCGTGCTCCGCACCCCGCGCCCCAGGGGGAGACCAGGCCCGACCTGCGCGGGGTGCATCCCGATTCCGCCCTCCGCCCAGAGGAAGAGCAGGTAGGCATGCTTTTCCTTTCAGAGACTGTAGAAATCACTGAGCTCACTCTTTCCATTTCATGGAGGAGCAAAGTGAGGCTCAGAAGCGCCAGTCAGCTTTCCTAAACTTACACACCCAGCTGGCGACAGAAGCAGGCCAGAAACCTGAGGCCCTTGGCGCAGAGCAGTCCTGTGCACAGCTGGTGATAACTCTGGGCTTTCTGCGGCCGGGAACACCTGTGTCAGAAATCCAGGGGCTCCTAGTTTCGTTGTTTGGTGGCTAAGTCATGCAGGACTCTCTTGTGACCCCATGGACTGGATCCCACCAGGCTCCCCTGTCCATGGGATTTCCCAGCAAGAATACTGACGGTAAGGCGTCTGCCTACAATGCAGGAGACCCGGGTTCAGTCCCTGGGTGGGGAAGATTTCCTGGAGAAGGAAATGGCAACCCACTCCAGTGCTCTTGCCTGGAAGATCCCTTGGACGGAGGAAGCTGGTGGGCTACAGTCCACGGGGTCACAAAGAGTGGGACACGACTGAGCGGCTTCACTTTCACTAATGCTGGAGCAGGTTGCCATTTCCTTCTCCAGGGGATCTTCCTGACCCGGGGATGGAATCCATGTGTCTTGCGTTGGCAGGCGGTTTCTTTACTGCTGAGTCACCAGGGAAGAGAGGTTGTATTTTACACAGAAAGAACACCAGCAGCTCAAAGCTCCCTACGCCCTGTGTGTAGTGCCAGGAACCAGGCTCTGGGAGTCCTGTTTCCAACTCCTTGATGACTCTCAGTTTACATGTGGACATGGGATAAACTCTGGGATGAAGATCCTTTGTTGTGCAATCAGCCAAGCTGTTCATAGCCGCACAGAATTACTGACCGAGCAAGACCTGGGCCTGGAATGCCCTACACCATGACATCACACTGAGTGTCCTCCCCAGAGCTCCAGAGAACATTCCAGNGACTCTCAGTTTACATGTGGACATGGGATAAACTCTGGGATGAAGATCCTTTGTTGTGCAATCAGCCAAGCTGTTCATAGCCACACAGAATTACTGACCGAGCAAGACCTGGGCCTGGAATGCCCTACACCATGACATCACACTGAGTGTCCTCCCCAGAGCTCCAGAGAACATTCCAGTAATTTGGGGCTGGGAAAAGAAAGCACAAAAACATTTCAAAATATTAGTGCTTCAAAATTTCGTAGTTAGTGCATAGTTGAAAATTTTCCATTGACGTTCTTAATTACGTTTTTCAGGTTGTCCTTAAGAAAAGAGCCCTTAGCAAAATTTGAGTTTAAGAGAAGCACTGGCATCAAAATTAGAAGAATTCCATCATAAAATGTTTTTTAGTTAATGCTACATAAATAGGTATGGACTTGAGTTTTGAGCACTGGTGAGGAAGTGAACGATGGGAGGTGAGTGCTCCTGGAGCGTCCTGGAGATGGGAGTTTTGATCGATTTAACAGAGCATCTAACTGGAAGAATAAAAAGTGGTGAGGACTAAGGGGAAAGTCGAGTGAGCAGACCAGAGACAGCGTCGAGGCCAGTGGAAAACGTGAGCGCTACGGGAGCCTGAGCTGCAAGACGAATGAGCGCAAAGGCCTCCTCAGAGCTCAGAGCCAAGGGCGAAAAGTCTGTGAGGCAAAATGGAAAGTGACCAAAACCAAAATGCGTTCTCCTCATAATATTGACTTACCCCTCATATACTTTGCTGACACTCAGTATATTAGAAGACTTCAAGAAGAATTTTATAAAATCTAATGTACATGCTTGACTTTTTGGATTTTTGAAAACTAAACAAAAGCCTTAATAATATTGTTCTTAGTGGATATAGAGATAGTAGTGGCATGTTTCTTAAAAGCAATCAAAACAAAGGTACTCTTCATCACACGCGTTAGTTAATGAACTATTAGAGGGTCTTGACCTGGTGAAAAGGCAGGAAAAACAGGCAGGAGAAATTAATAGGAGAGGAATGTCACTGATTACAGAAGTCGTGCTAATATGACCCAACAAACGCGAAGGGAGCCACTAAAACCCGCTGGAGTGAGAAAATTCAGGAATATTCACCATGCAGAGCACATTCCAGGAGAGCAAGAGCACTCCCTTCCAATGCCAGTGATTCATGTTTTTCTTCTGAAAACAGATTTCCCTTATAACAAGGGCAAAATATATCTTTTCTTAATATACTTTCATTGAGTACCTACTTGGTAATTAACCTGATAAAGCAATATATAGAGAATTCTCAAAACTTAATAATAAGAAAGTCAACTACATAATAAAAGATGGGCAAAGACTTGAACTAAGGAAGATATACAGGGACTTCCCTGGGAGTCCCGGGGCTAAGACTCCATGTTTGCAATGCAGGGGCCCCGCCGGACCCCTGGTCAGGGCACTGGAACCCAGATGCCGCAGCTAAAGATCCCTCCTGCTGCAACAAAGAGCTGGTGTAGCCACATCAATAAATATAAAAAAAGAAGACCCACAGATGGAAAATAAACTCATGAAAAGACTTTCAACGTCACTGGTCACTAGGAAAATATGACTGGAAACCACAATGAGATAACCACTGTGTGCCTTAAAGAATGGCTCCGGTTACAAAGACCACATACCGACGAAGACGCAGAGCAACTGGAATTCTCATTCACCGCTGGCGAGAATGAAAACGCTTTGCAAAGTTTGGCAGTTTCTTAAAACATTAAACACACACCTGCCCTATAATCTAGCCATTCTACTCCCAGGTGTTACCCACGGGAAAAAGCAGATATGCAAAGACTCGTACCTGAATGGCACAGCAGCTTCATCCGCAACCTCCAAAACCGAAAACCCCACTGGCCATCAGCATGTGAGCGGGTAAGGCGACTCTTGCGCGTCAATAAAATGAAATGCTCCTCAGGATTAAACGGGGATCAACTGCTGAGAACACGGGTAGATCTAAACGTAATTAGGCCGCGTCAAAGAAGCCAGCTCAGAAACAGAGGACATGTTGAGTGATTCCATTTCTATAATATTCTAACTATGGGAACGAATCTGCAGTGTCAGAGGACACTTCAGTGATTTCCTATAAAGAAGCAGCAGGAAAGTGAGAAGGTGTAGGAGGCTGGGATCCCACGGCATACCAGGAAGCATCTGATGGCCATGACCAGCTTAATCATCCTGGCTGTGGTGATGTCCATTTGATATGCATCTCAAAAACTGCTAAACTGTATACTTTAATTATGTGCAGTTTATTGCATGTCAATTATATTGCAATATAGACGTAGAAAAATGCTTTAGGTAGAAAATCACTTATACCATCATCTTTTATAATGGCAAAAACCCAGTAGGAAATCCAAGTGTCCCACAAAAAGAAAACAGTCCAGTAAACTACGGTTCATCAATTTACCATAAAGCCTTTCTGTTGTTAAATACATGTAGCTATAAATTAGTATTCTCTCATAGTAGAATATGAAATGATATATACAACACAACTACAACTATACACAGCCCTGTGATTAGATATGGCTGAAGACAAGCGGGGCCATGGACAAAGCTAACAGTTGTTGTCGTAGAGTAAGAAATTATACGTATAGACGTAGAGTTGTTGAAATAAATTTTTCCTTTTTAAAAAGAATAGGATGCTTGGTTTTCAGAGTTCTGTTAACATCTTTCTAAAGCTCTCTCTAAAGCAGTCAGTCAGTTCAGAGACTTGTCTGGTGGCCCACTGGTTAAGAACCTGCCTTGCAATGCAGGGAACGTGGGCTCAGTCCCTGGTCCGGGAAGTAAGACCCCACACACCACAGGGCGCAGCAACTGCTGGAGTCCCCGGGCCCCGAGGCCACGCTCCACAGCCAGAGAGAGCCCCTCCTCCCCGCAACTGAGCAGGCCCGCACACGGCAACAAAGGCCCTGCATGCCAAAATACAGAAATAAGAGGGCTTAATTTTCTTTCTAAAAAATAAAAAAGTGTTCAGGAGTAAGGAGCAGTAAGGAGACAAAGAGACTACGTGAAATTTCAGTGCTGACTCTCCAACAAGGTGGTAATTCTTTGCCTCTTTTCTCTCTCTCCAGGCCCTCTGCTCCATTTCCACCTGTCCCCCTACTGCTGTGATGCCTCCATCCCCAGGACACTGCTTTCTTCACGGCCTTGCCATTCCTGCCCCGCTCCATCGCGATTCTGCACACTGCGTTTCAGTCTCCACGCTGCCTTCAAGAAGACTGCATCACCCATTCCCCTCATTGAAACTATTAGAAGACGCTGCGCTGCCCACGAAATACGGTTAGCTACTTAACAGCAGCCTCTCGCGAGTTTCCGCAGCCTCTCCTTCCACCCTTATTTCTCACATTATTTCCTTATTCCCAGAGTCTCAATTCTTTGTCCTTAATTCCTAGGCACCACCCTAGGTTCTGGGAGTATAAAAATGAATATTGTTATTTGTGTGATGGCTAATTTTTTGTACCACCTTGGCTAGACTCTGGTGCCTATCTGTTTGGTCAGACACCAGTCTAGTGTTGCTGGGAAGGTTAATTTTTAGGTATGATTAGCCTCTAAGTCAGGAGACTTTGAGTTGGCAGCTTACACTCCAGGTGGGTGGGACTCGTCCAACCCTTTGAAGCTCTTATGAGAAGAGTGCAGTTTCACAAAGAAGAAGTGACTCTGCCTCTAGGATGCAGCATAGTGCCCTTGTCTGAGGGACTTCCTGGCCGTCCAGCGGTGAAGACTGCACATTCCACTGCAGGGGCAGGGGGCAAAGACAGGTTCTATCCCCGGTCAGGGAACTAAGGTCCCACATGCCGCATGGTATGGTCAAAAAAGAAACAAATATAAATTAGAAAAAGAAAAGAAACCCTGGCTGAGCCTCCAGACTTCTCTGTGGACTGCAGACTTGCCAGCTCACAATCATGTGAGCCGGTTCCTTAAAATAAATCGCTCTCCAACGTATCGTATTGTTTCTGTGTCTCTGGAGAACTCTGATGCCATAAATGGCTCCCACGCGTATGGAACTCACAGGCCGACCCAGGGAACAGGAATACACGCAGGCCTTAGAGGGCCCCAGAGTAGCCTTCTGCCATAAGCAGTGAAAGATGCATTTCAAAAAATGGTTTTGAGAGATTGGACAGCGAGGAGCAGGGCCTGTGATGCTGGAGAGGAAAAGCGGAAGCAGCGAGCCCGACGGCTGTCCTGACGCTCTGCCTAGAGGTGCCCTCCAGAGCGGGATGCAGGGGACGGAGGCTCAAGCAGCGGACAGCGGTGGCCCTGAGCTGAGACGGAGGTCAGAGTTCAGGGCCCGAACGCGAAGTCCCTCAGGCGTGTCTGACGCTTTGCAACCCCATGGAGTGTAGCCCGCCAGGCTCCTCTGTCCATGGGCTTTCCCACAGAGCACCTAACATATCCAGCACCAGGGGCGCATCATTTCTTAAACACCTCTCTCCTCTGCGTGATGGAATTATTTTCAGTAATAATCATGTAATAATCAGCAATAACCATTATGTTCTTGATTTATTCTCTGATTTTAAAACAAACCATTAATAATGCAAAGAGGAGAATAAACATCATTTTATCAAATTTTATCAGGTGCGAACTAAAATTTCTACTTAACAAACATAAATAGGACGCCTCTCCTTGTCTACTTGGTTTCACTACTTTACATTTTAAACACAAATTGAAACTCTTAAGTAGTCACATACCAGCAAAGACTTAACTCCCGTGATTTATTTTCACAGCCACGGTGCTGTCATTGCTCACATCATCCCAGGTCACTGTTTATGGTTAATTTTTACTGGAGGAGAGTTGCTTCACGCTGTTGCGTTAGTCTCTACCGTGCAGCAGAGTGAGTCAGCTCTGTGTGTCAGATTCCCTTTCTCTTTGGGGGTCTCCTTCCTCCTTCCCGTTTAGGTCACTGCAGAGTATCAGGTCCAGTCTGCGCTGCACAGCACGTCCGCATTAGCTGCCTGTTTTATGCCTAGCATCAGTAGGGTGTATGTGTCCATTCCAGCTCCTCCTTGGTGTCCATACAATTGTCCTCTGCAGCCGTGTCTCCACTTCTGCTTCACAAATGAGATCACCTGTGCCATTTTCTAGATTGCACATATGCAAACCTACCGTTTAAACAGGGGAGTTTCTTATACTGTAGGAGATGGAAACAAAAACTATTGGGTTGGCCAAAAAGTTCATTTGGGTTTTTCATAAGATGTTTATGGAAAAACCCAAAAGGACTTTGTGGGAAACTCCACACATCTGAAGCCAGTTCAAATGATTCTGAGTGGCTACTGCTAGAAACTCAACTGTTTAGGGTCCCTTGGACTGCAAGGAGACCAAACCAGCCAATCCTAAAGGAAATCAATACTGGATATTCACGGAAGGATTGAAGCTGAAGCTGAGGCTTCAATACTTTGGCCACCTGAAGCAAAGAGCTGACTCTTTGGTAAAGACCCTGATGCTGGGAAAGACTGAAGGCAGGAGGAGAAGGGGACGACAGAGGATGAGATGGCTGGATGGCACTACCGACTCAATGAACATGGGTTTGAGTGAGCTCCGGGACTTGGTGATGGACAGGGAGGGCTGGCCTGCTGCGATTCATGGGGTCACAGAGAGTCGGAAGTGACTGAGTGGATAGCAGCAGCAGCTAGAAAGTACTGCTATGTGCTTTCAAAATAAGTGCATGTGGCTGTTTAATAAAAGGAAGCTATAATAATGTACAATTTAAAGTTTACATACATAACATTAAAATTCAAAAACTAACCTCAGCAACTGTTTAGAATGTAGGCCAACAAAAGTCCCATTCCCTACCCCACTTGTATTTTATCATCTGATTTGTCAGAGTTGTAGGGACATGAGGGCAGATAAAAGATAGGCTTTTAATCATTTTGATAATTAGTTAAAATTCTCTTCGGATTTTGTTGTTGTTCAGTCAGTCGCTAGGTCACATCGGACTCTTTGTCACCCCATGAACTGCAGCACACCTGGCTTCCTCGACCTTCACTGTCTCCTGGAGCTTGCTCAAACTCATGTCCATTATGTTGATGACGCCACCCAACCATCTCATCATCTGTCATCCCCTTCTCCTCCCGCCTTCGGTCTTGCCCAGCATCAGGGACTTTTCCAAGGAGACAGTTCTTTGCATCAGGTGGCCAAAGTATAGGAGTTTAAGCTTCACCATCAGTCCTTCCAATGAATATTCAGGACTGATTTCCTTTAGGATGGACTGGTTGGATCTCCTTGCAGTCCAAGGGACTCTCAAGAGTCTTCTCCAACACCACAGTTCAAAAGCATCAACTCTTGGGTGCTCAGCCTTCTTTATGGTCCAACTCTCAGATCTGTACCTGACCACTGGAAAAACCATAGCTTTGACTAGATGGGCCTTTGTCAGCAAAGCGATCGATGTCTCTGCTTTTTAATACGCTGTCTAGGTTGGTCATGGCTTTTCTTCCAAGGGCATATCTGCAAACTCCCAGCCTGGTTGGACCACTCCCTCACCATGGGTCGGGAGGGGCTGAAAGTCTGGCATTTGTGGGGTGAGGTCCCTCGGGGAAGGAGCTGTACAGACAAAGAGCTCCGTGATCTGCTTGGGATACCCTGAGATATGCAGGGATGAGAATGCAAAAACCTGGGGAAGAACTGCCAGGGATGAGCCAGCTGAACAAGTTGATCTCAGGCAGGGCTTTTTCCTGTCAAGACTGGAGAGACTGCATTGAACACTCTGGCTATTCAGTAGACTCAAGAAAAGCCACACCTCAGGAGCGAGGCTAAATTAGTTGCAGAGTAAAGGGAACTCTGAAACTATGCAGTTCTCCCTTGAAAAACACAGGATTGAACTGCATGGGTCTGCTTATACATGGATTTTTTCCCCCAGTAAATATGGTACCTGTATTTTCATTTTACAGATCTTTAACTAAGTGTGGGGAAATGTTTGGGTCTGATTAGAGACCGCAGTGAGTGAAGTCGCTCAGTTGCGTCCAACTCTTTGCAACCCCATGGACTGTAGACTACCAGGTTCCTCCATCCATGAGATTTTCCAGGCAAGAATACTGGAGTGGGTTGCCATTTCCTTCTCCATGAGATCATGGTACATGGATTCAGAAGAATTACGGTCTGAGTCCTGATTCTATCCAAACCGTTTCAGCTTCCTGACCTTGGGTGAGTCATCTTTCAATTTCTGTTTTTTCCATGCAGATAGCAGTAGGTGAGTTTTTGACTACAAGAGGGCCAGTGCTCCAATCTTCCCATTGTTCAAGAGTCAACTGTACAAAGCTTATAAATATGCCTTGAAAAATCAAGCTGATTTGCAAGTAAATTTAACACCTGCCAGAAATAAATCTCAATACTCAAAAGAAGGCATCAGAAACCCTGATTCTCGACATCAGAACACTCGTAACTGTGGTGGGCAGAATTTCAAGGAATGGCCTTCAATATCCCATATCCTCTAGGTCCCAGACTCCGTAAATGTTATGAGAGAGCATTCCCATGGTTGTTACATGATCCAGGTGGCCCTAATCTAACCATATGAGCCCGTAAAAGCAGAAAGTTTCTCCAGCTGGAAGCAAAAGAGGAGATCAGAGAGGCTCAAAGAGTTAGGAAGCATGTGAGACACTGCTGCGCTGCAGACAGGCCTCCATGGGGAGGAAGGCGGGCGTCCTCAGGAGCAAAGAGTAGGCTGGCTGACAGCCAGACAGAGAACAAGGGCCCCTGGCCCACAGCCACCAGGAACTGGGTTCTACCAACAACCCACGTGGGCCTGGAAGCAGATCCTTGCCATGAATTTCTAGATAAGAGCTCAGCTCAACCAACACCTTGACTCCAGGCAGAGAACTCAGCAGAACACATCGGACTTACAACCTGCAGAACTGTGAGATAAAAACAGGCTGCTCTGAGCTGTTAGGGTCCCGATTAATCTGCCACATAGCAATAGAAGACTCATAAAGTCCATATAGAATCCAGGAAGACATCACGGCACAGGCTGAAAAGAAAACATGACCCATAAGCAGGAGGAAATTCAGTCAAAAGAAAGAGAACCAGAAACAACAGAGATGACAGAATTGGTAGATGAGGACTTTTAATTATAAGTGTGCTCCAGGACTTAAAAAAGAATAAATAAATACACTGAAGAGACGAATGGAAAATAAAATTACAGAAGAAATTCTTTGTAAAGTTAAAGAAATGGAAATAGAAACGTTCCAAATTGAATCTGAGAAAAAAAGGTTGAAAGTGAAATGGAAAGAACATCAGTGGCTTGTGGAGCAACACACAGTGGCCTAAGTTACATGTAACTGGAGGACCAGGCCATCGGGGAAGAAGGAAACCAGTTGGAGGAACGATGGCCCAACATCGCCCAAATTTGGTGAGCACTAGAGTCCTCCTGATCCGAACTCAACACATTCTAAGCAGGATAAACAAGAACACTATTAAAAGGAACATCGTAATCAAATTGCTGAAGACAAACAAAAACCAAGTCTAAAAGCCGCTAGAGAAAAAGACACATTTAGAGAAAAAAATATATAAAAATTACCATTGACTTGTCATCAGAAATAATGGAAACCAGTTAGAATGACAACTTTAAAGTGCTGAAATATCCTTCAAAAATGAAAGGATAAAAACTTTCAGAAAAACAGAAGCTGAGAAAATTTCCAGCCAGACTAGAAACGTTAAGGAGGTTCTTTGAAGTGAAGTCGCAGTCGTGTCTGACTCTTTGCGGTCCCGTAGACTGTAGTCCACCAGGCTCCTTTAGGCTTGTCAGAAAAACACAGCATGGAAAACTAGATCTACACAAAGGAAAGAAGAGACGTGGAAATAAAGGTAAGAAAGGAAAAGAGGAAAAAAAAAAGGAGAAACAGGAAATAAAAAGATGACAGGTTTAAACCCCACCACATTGATAATTACATTAAATGTAAATATCATANCCTTGGACTGCAAGGAGATCCAACCAGTCCATTCTGAAGGAGATCAACCCTGGGATTTCTTTGGAAGGAATGATGCTGAAGCTGAAACTCCAGTACTTTGGCCACCTGCTGTGAAGAGCTGACTCACTGGAAAAGACTCTGATGCTGGGAGGGATTGGGGGCAGGAGGAGAAGGAGACGACAGAGGATGAGATGGCTGGATCTCATCACGGACTTGATGGACGTGAGTCTGAGTGAACTTCAAGAGATGATGATGAACAGGGAGGCCTGGCGTGCTGCGATTTATGGGGTCACAAAGAGTTGGACACGACTGAGCGACTGAACTGAACTGAACTGAACTTTAAAAAGATAATAGAAGAGGAATGGCTATATCAATATCACTTCAGAACAAAGAATATCATCAGGGATAAAGAGATACTGTATAATAATAACAGAGTTAATCAATTAACCCTAAATGTATATATTCCTAATAACAGAGCTTAAAAACACATGAAGCAAAAATCTGAGAGCACGCAAAGGAGAGACAAATCTATTATCACAGCTGACTATTTAATACTCCCCCGGCAGTAAAGGATCGACCACAAAGAGAGCATCAGTAAGAATAATGTGAGTAAGTAACGCTGGCAACCAGTCTGACCTAGCAGACATTTATCGAGCCCCACTCTCACGTCTAAAAGACGCTCATTCACTCCATTCTCATGGAACATTCACCAGGACAGATGCTGAGACACAAAGTCACAACAAATTTAAAGGAATCGAAATGAATTAAATTAAAAATCAGTAAGCAANATTCTGAAGGAGATCAACCCTGGGATTTCTTTGGAAGGAATGATGCTCAAGCTGAAACTCCAGTACTTTGGCCACCTCATGAGAAGAGTTGACTCACTTGAAAAGACTCTGATGCTGGGAGGGATTGGGGGCAAGAGGAGAGGGGGACGACCGAGGATGAGATGGCTGGATCTCATCACGGACTTGATGGACGTGAGTCTGAGTTGAACTTCAAGAGATGATGATGAACAGGGAGGCCTGGCGTGCTGCGATTTATGGGGTCGCAAAGAGTTGGACACGACTGAGCAACTGAACTGAACTGAACTTTAAAAAGATAATAGAAGAGGAATGGCTATATCAATATCACTTCAGAACAAAGAATATCATCTGGGATAAAGAGATACTGTATAATAATAACAGAGTTAATCAATTAATCAAGGAGACATAATCCTAAATGTATATATACCTAATAACCGAGCTTAAAAACACATGAAGCAAAAATCTGAGAGCACTCAAAGGAGAGACAAATCTATTATCACAGCTGACTATTTAATACTCCCCTGGCAATAAAGGATCGACCACAAAGAGAGCATCAGTAAGAATAATGTGAGTAAGTAACGCTAGCAGCCAGCCTGACCCAGCACACATTGATCGAGCCCCACTCTCACGTCTAAAAGACGCTCATTCACTCCGTTCTCATGGAACATTCACCAGGACAGATGCTGAGACACAAAGTCACAACAAATTTAAAGGAATCGAAATGAATTAAATTAAAAATCAGTAAGCAANGCCTGACCCAGCACACATTGATCGAGCCCCACTCTCACGTCTAAAAGACGCTCATTCACTCCATTCTCATGGAACATTCACCAGGACAGATGCTGAGACACAAAGTCACAACAAATTTAAAGGAATCGAAATGAATTAAATTAAAAATCAGTAAGCAAAAAAATCTAGAAAATATCCAATTATTTGGAAATTAAGCAACGTATTGGTTAATAACCCATGGTCCACAGAATAAAATACAAGGAGAATTAGAAGCTATTTTGAACTGGATGATAATGAAAACACAAAATTCCTGGAATGCAGTTAAAAGCAGTGCTTATTATGGAAATACAAAAATTTAAATGCTGACATTGAAGACGAAAAAGAAAAAGACTAGAATCAATGATGGAGACATCTCCCTGAAGAAGTCAGAAAGAGGTTAAGTAAATCAAGATGAGGAGAAGGAAATAAGAAATAGAACAGCAAAAATCAGTTAACTAGAAAATGGAAGAATAATACAGAAAATAAATGACACTAAAGATGGTTCTTTAGGAAGACCAATAAAATTAATAAACCTGTAGCCAGACTGATGAGAGGAAAAAAAAAACCCCACAAATTACGTATATTTGGATTGAAAGTGATACAGTTCTTAGTTATTAGAAATGTTAAGAGAATGTCATGTATAATTTATGCTAACAATTTTGAGCTTAGATGAAATGGACACATTCCCTTTACATTTCACATTTCTTCTAAAAAAGAGAACAAGAAAGCAGAAAGCACACTCAAAGCGAATAAGGCACAACGTCCAAATCTGTTAAATTTGGTTGATAGGTACGTGGGCATTGGTCACGTTTCCTTGATGCTTGAAATGCTTGTTAACTGAAATTCTGAATTAACTGGGGGAAAAGTATTTCTCGGGGTCACTCAATCCGCAAACATGCATCGCTCTCTTCCTGCGTGGTGGCACTGCAGGGGGTCCTGGGAGCAGGGCAGCCAGTCCGAGACAAGGCTCTGCCCAAGGCGATGCCCCTGGCAGGGGGAGCCGAACCAGCAGCCAGGCAAGATGCGAGCGGATAGTGGCTGTGATGACTGCTGGCAAAGGGACGGGGCTGAAGGGAAGCGGCCNCGAATAAGGCACAACGTCCAAATCTGTTGAATTTGGTTGATAGGTACGTGGGCATTGGTCACGTTTCCTTGATGCTTGAAATGCTTGTTAACTGAAATTCTGAATTAACTGGGGGAAAAGTATTTCTCGGGGTCACTCAATCCGCAAACATGCATCGCTCTCTTCCTGCGTGGTGGCACTGCAGGGGGTCCTGGGAGCAGGGCAGCCAGTCCGAGACAAGGCTCTGCCCAAGGCGATGCCCCTGGCAGGGGGAGCCGAACCAGCAGCCAGGCAAGATGCGAGCGGATAGTGCCTGTGATGACTGCTGGCAAAGGGACGGGGCTGAAGGGAAGCGGCCACGCGCCGGAGCCCGGGGAGGTGAATCCAGCAAGGGGCCCCTGCAAACGTGCGAGCCCCGAAGCCGGGCGAGCCAGGAAGATCGGAAGCGCAGCGCGAGAGAGGAGCCTGGAGGGGCCAGACTTTAAGCGCAAGAGCACGGCACGGCTCCGGCGGCCCCGAGCGGCAGGGCCGGAGCTGAGGCACGCGGGGCAGCGGCCGGCGGGCTCGGGGGGGAGGCCGGAGGCGCTGGCGGGGCGCGGGGCGGCGGCGGGCTGCTGCGGGGCCGAGGAGCGGGCGGCGCGCCACGCGTGGCGTGCGCCGAGTGCCGAGACCCGAGCTCGCCTTCTCCCCCGGCAAGTCCGCCTCCACGCGGCGAGGCCGCCGCGCCCCGCGCTCGGGCGCCGCTGCTGCCGCGATGACGGCCCGGTGGCTCCGGCCCCCGTCCGAGCGATCCTGAGGCCACCGCGTGGCCCGCGTGGCGACCGCCCCACTCCGCGGGCCCTGCGCTCAGGGCCGGACCAGCGGGGCCTCGCCCGGCACCCGGGGCCTCGCCGGCTGCGATGGACGCGCTGGGACATCGCCGGAGGCCGCGGCCACTGTGAAGGGGAGAACTTGCCGCGATCGGCAGAGAGGCGCTGGAGGGCTGGAGGCAGCACGGGAACACCGCAGTTACTTTTCACAAGAGGGTCGGAACCACCACCGCAGGAAGCCTCTGCCACCGTCAGGGCTGGAGCCAGAGGGGAGAGCCCGGGGTTAGGAGGACCCAAAGGCTGGTGGCGGCCGGGAGCCCGGAGCCCAGCCTCGAGGGGCTGCAGCTGGCTCCCTGAGGGGTCCACGGAGAGAAACGACGGGGAGCTGGAAGCAGGGGCAGGCGCTGGGACGCGGCGACCCTCGGGGGACCCCGGGACCTGGGAGGGGGCAGGCAGGAGGAGGTCAGGGAGCCACCCTTCCCCGGCGCCTGGCACCAGGACGGGCGCCCAGCCGGGCTGCTAAAGCAGAAAGGCAGCTTTCCAGGTCTCGCCGGACCTGGCCGCCGGGGGTAGAGAAGGGTGGGTTTCGGGCTGGAAGACAGGGGCTTCACAGCCAACACATGTTGCTACACCCCACGGTCCTGTTTCGTCAAACAGTTATTCATTCTTGACATGTGCCTTCGTGGAAATGGTTTCATTATCAGCAGACTCACTTTTGGAGATGTTCAGTCCGTTTTCCAGGGCATGTCATCTTCACATCTGGAAAGTCGTGTGGAATACAGGGCTCTGTAAATGCCATGCTTGGTGCTGACACTAGACGTTTTCACCTGAAGCCACTTAGTGTCTGAGCCAGTTCCTAAGCGGGCTGATCAGAAGGCCAGGGTCCCCAATAGGAGAGAGGGGTCTGGAATTGTCAAGGAGGAGGAAAGGACGAAAGTCTTTTTTTTTCCCCTCTACGTTCCTTAGTCTTAGTCACAGAAAACATTTTTTTTCTTTAAGCCCAGGACTGATAATTACACAGCAAACTCAGTTTAAACTCTGCACTAAGGAATATTTAACAGTGTATCCTGCTTGAGGACAGTTTCTCCTTGAAAACCTTCTGATTAATCCTGCTATCTTAGAATGTATATTATGGGAGTGGGTATGGTAAAATCTTTCTATTGTTAGTTCTAATCCTGTCATCTTAAAATGTAAATTGTGGGAGTGGGTCTAGTAAGATCTTTACAAACTTGAGACATTCTTTTGATTTATTATAATAACCAATTAAAAAAGTATAAACTCCCTTGCTTAGACTAGTGAGGGGGACACTCTCTGCCCCTTTCTGATGTCTGTGTCAGAAGTTTTCTCTGTCCCTTTTTCACTTTAATAAAACTCTGCTACACAAAAACTCTTTGACCAAGCCTGGTCCCTGGTCCCAAAGCTAAGTCTTCGGAGATCACGAATCCAATATCGTTCACCATAAGCTATCATATCTATTTGCATAACATTATAAAATGTATGTTGTAGGTTTCTTTTTCATTGACTCTAAGATATATATATTTATGACCACTAATAAATGAGATGTATATTTAATGATCACTAATAAGAAATAAAGAGTGTTATGCCCGAAGTCCGAGTCCCCAAAACTGAGAGAATAAGACGTCCACAGCAATGCAAGAGCATAAGGGGTTTTATTGCTAGCTCGAGCTAGGGCTCCTGTCTCATCCAGCGCAGTGGAATCTTGACGAGAGCCCCGAGCTCTGAATCACAGCTGCTTTTATACAGGCGGTTCTTAGTACAGCTGGCGGGTAATGATTGGCTGAGCCATACCCGCGCACACATGCGTGCGTGATTTTCAAATCCCGCATCCCTATCCGGATTGGCTCAGGTTTGGGACTTTCCCAGGGTGTGGTTTCCCGGAATCATGACTCAGGTTTTACAAGAATCTGAACCTTAGGCTTAGTATAGCTTGTTGAGCCTGTTATGGCTCAGGTGTGGTCCCTTAATAAAGAGCCTCTTGATGAGGGTGAAAGAGGAGAGTGAAAAACCTGGCTTGAAACTCAACATTCGAAAAACCAGTTATCATGGTATCTTGTTCCATTACTTCATGACAAGTGAGTGAAGCCTCTCAGTCGTGTCCGACTCTTTGGGACCCTGTGGATGATACAGTCCATGGGATTCTCCAGGCCAGAACACTGGAGTGGGTAGCCTTTCCCTTCTCCAGGGGATCTTCCCAACCCAGAGACTGAACCCAGGTCTCCCACATTGCCGGCAGACTCTTTATCAGCTGAGCCAGCAGGGAAGCCCGAGAACACTGGAGTGGGCAGCCAATCCCTTCTCCAGCAGGTCTTCCTGACCCAGAGACTGAACCCAGGTCTCCCTCATTGCAGGAGGATTCTTTCCCAGCTGAGCCATCAGGGGAGCCCATGACATGGCATGCCTTCATGACAAACAGACAGGAAAACAGTGGGAACAGGGAGAGATGTTCTTTTCTTGGGCTCCAGAGTCACGGCAGACAGTGACTGTGTTAAAAGATGCTCGCTCCTTGGAAAGAAAGCTATGACCAACATAGACAGCATATTTAAAAACAGAGACATCACTTTGCTAACAAAGGTCTATATAGTCAAAGCTGTGGTTTTTCCAGTGGCCATGTATGGATGTGAGAGCTGGACTATAAAGAAAACTGAGCGCTGAAGAATTGATGCTTTTGAAACTGTGGTGTTGGAGAAGACCCTTGAGAGACCCTTGGACTGTAAGCAGCTCAAACCAGTCCATCCTAAAGGAGATCAGTCCTGAATATTCATTGGAAGGACTGATGCTGAAGCTGAAACTCCAATACTGCGGCCTCCTGATGTAAAGAGACGACTCATTGGAAAAGACCCTGATGCTGGGAAAGACTGAAGGCGGGAGGAAAAGGGGATGGCAGAGGATGAGATGGCTGGATGGCATCACCAACTCAATGGAGGACAGAGGAGCCTAGTGTGCTGTAGTCCCTGAGGTCGCAAAGAGCTGGACATGACTTCATGACTGACTACTACCAACAGCAATATGTAGCCGTTTACTGGGTTGCTTTCAAAATGATCTTTAAGGGCTTGTTTGCAATGATAGCCAATATTTGCAACTATGAGTGAATAACACCAGGCAGGAGACTGGATCCACGTGAAGTTTCCTTTCTCCTTTATTCACCAATTTCACTAGGTGACCTCTGTAAGCAGCAAAATCTCCCACTGACTGAGGCTACTTCAGGCCCAACACTCTTTTCTGGTTCAAAGTTAAGTAAGTGAGAACATGTCTGATAGTTTGAGAGACTTGGTAAGAGAAATAACTCTTTTCATGGGATATGTTTTCATGAAGTCTCATTTTTCTATTAAGTCCCCTAAGGCAGTACTGCTTGAATTCTCTTTGGTAAAGGACTACCTTCAAAAAATTTTCCAGTGCGTTGCAAACTGATACTTAGTAAAACTTAATAAAAATGAATCACTAGAAAAGTGAAATAAAAAGACACGCAAGATAAAAACTGCAATTTTGTATTCCTAGTTCAACCAACAGGAAATTATATTGCAATAAAGAGTACCAAAATAAACAAAAGGAAAAAGGACTATGAAAATTGTATGCTGTTTGTTCACTGAAAGTTTGCATGTAGGTAACTAATACCTTGGATCACTATTACACTTGTACCTTTTTTCATTTTGAGGGAAAAAAAAAGAATCCCCGTATTAAATGTCTACATATGGGGTCGCAGAGTCAGACGCGACTGACTCGACTTAGCAGCAGCAGCAGGTACCTGNAAGATAAAAACTGCAATTTTGTATTCGTAGTTCAACCAACAGGAAATTATATTGCAATAAATAGTACCAAAATAAACAAAAGGAAAAAGGACTATGAAAATTGTATGCTGTTTGTTCACTGAAAGTTTGCATGTAGGTAACTAATACCTTGGATCACTATTACACTTGTACCTTTTTTCATTTTGAGGGAAAAAAAAGAATCCCCGTATTAAATGTCTACATATGGGGTCGCACAGAGTCAGACATGACTGATGCGACTTAGCAGCAGCAGCAGGTACCTGTGAGTGAAGAGGGTACGGAAATACTGTGGCACAGCTGGCGAAGAATGCGGCCCGTGCAGGAGATGCCAGAGAGACCCGGCCCTGGGTCGGAAGGCCCCTGGAGGAGGGCACAGCAGCCCACCCCAGCGTTCCTGCCTGGAGACTCCCACGGACAGAGGAGCCTGGCTGCCCACAGTCCAGGGTCTCAGAGAGCTGGATGACTGGGGGCACACACAATAAAAGTTTAAATCTGGCAAATTGACTGGCTTCTTGCTGATAATCTTCCTAAGCTGGGCGCCTTTCGGTGCGTTTGCCAGCAAGGCTGCTTGCAGGGGATCAAGTGCATCTTCACTCTTTCTGAGCTTTATTTCCGTAATAACAACATGACGGTGACAATAAGAACAGGAAAGAGACTAGTCTCGCAGAATGAAACAGAAGAGGCTTTTCAGCAACTTCAGCAAGCTCGGTTTGTTCATTTTACAGTTTCACCTAAAATGGAGAAAGTGCGACTACATTTTCAGAGCTCTTTAAATCCATCAACGGAAGCCAGTTCTAGCCAGTATATCTTGTAAGTTATGGTTAAATTTAAGTTATCTTTTGATGAAAGAAATGGATTCTGGATCCATGAATTTTCCGGGCATAGATCTTCTTTTGATGGAAAATAAAATTCAAAATGCCTTCTCAAACCTTAAGGTGTCTTGTGATAGCTTTTCACAGATGTGCAGTGCCGAGATCATCACCCACATCACGGGTCGTTGCTAAATTATGGAACGTGTGTCATAATGATCTGTAGAAACTTGTTCTTCCAAGCTCCTAGCTTTCGTTTTTTGTCCTTTGATCGTATCAGCTATTGATAAACATGTTTCTTCTTTGCATGGAAGCACTAAGGTCGTTAAAAAACACTGAAGGTATTAGATACATAAGCAGTCCTGCTTGTCCATTCATATCTTCAACAAGCCAGGGCCAAACTGTCCTCTGATTTTACAGAAATGTACAGAGTTCTCCTGTGAATCGGACATTCTCAAACAGTTGTCCTCTTGATCATCCTGATACCTCAGCCCGTAGCAACAGCTGTTCATGGCCTGCTTCCACAGGATCAAGTAACACAGAATGATTCGGAATGTGACACAGCAGGCTTTACCTAATCGTGATCTTTAGGACAGCACTAAGCCCACGGGTTAGTCCCACCAACATTTCTTTTCACGGCAGGACTTTCTCATGAGAGAGGTGATCTATTGATTTATGTCCTGGTGCAGCCTCTAAATCAGGGTGACGTCTTCAGGATGCTTTCTGCACCATCGGAACCTGCTCCCACACAAAATGAAAACTCCAGTCAATGTCTGTTGACAATCTAATCCTTCATCTATACAGCTCAGACTGCGTTGTTTGTCAGCGACAACGCTGAAGAAAGAAATCCTTCCCTCATGTCACCATCATGTTCCAGCTGCGTGTAAACAGGAATGTGAGTGAGACGATCGTGCTACCGTGAAAAAGCACACTGCTGACTTTAATTGCTCCGTGAATCAGCCCTCTGCACCACGAGCTGGTTCCAGAACAGGCGGAGCTGTGGGGGCTCTGGAAGCAGGACTTGAGCTACGCTCTGTGTTAGGGACTCGCCCAGCATTCCTAGCAAATATCTTTGAAACCATCTTTCACCAAGGTCTCACCAGCTGTGTAGGGATTTTAGTCTTGGCGAGCTGGAACGCTGCTCACTAGGGAGCCTGTAAAGCCCCCATGTTTGTATGTGAGACGCTGAGCATCTGCTTCAGTCGGCTTTTGAATCCAATATCCTTTTGTTCAAAAAATTCTCATGGGCTTGAACTGAACTCTTCTGGATGCCATTAAAGACATGTCTTTGTGGCACTGAGGGTCCCACCGCCCTATACCCCGTGATGGCTCCACAGCCTGGCAGCCAGCATCTCTACAAATCTCCGAGCGAGGCGCTTCCGGGCGTCGGCCCGGCGCTTGGGGGCCGCGGTCCTGAGTGGGGCGGACTCCGCTCGCGCCGGCGCGTCTTCAGCCACTTCCGCCCGCACCTTTGGCACATTCGGGAACAGCAAGGACTCTCTCACCAGAAACCAGACAGACCGACAGACTCCAGGGAGGCTGCCTTTACCTTCGTGAACTGAGGGGGAAAATGGCCCCCACACATTTTATTCCCTCAATTAACTAATACTGTGAAACAATAACAATGAGATTGATTAAATATGAAAACTAGTAAGGTGTGAAAAGAAAAGCTTACATTTCCACAGACGTTTAGATGCTCTGAGAGCACGGCTGACCGGGCAGTCAGGAGTGACCGCTCGCTGCAGCGGGGCCCTGCGCCCAGGGCTGGTGGCCACGCGGCCTGCCCCGCGCATGGCTCACGGCCTGGGCTTGCCGGAACCGAGGTGGTCTACACCCCGCTCAGCGAGACGAGTCTGCCATTGCCAACCCGGCATCATGACAATTTCAAACCGCTCTAAAAGCTTCTGACTTCCCAGGTGGCGCTAGTGGCAGAGAATCTGCCTGCCAGCGCGGGAGATGCCAGAGACACGGGTTCAGGCCCTGGGTGGGGAAGAACCCCTGGAGGAGGCAGTGGCAGCCCACTCCACACTCCCGCCTGGAGAATGAGCCCCACGGACAGAGGAGCCTGGGGGGCTGCGGTCCGTGGGGACGCAAAGAGTGGGATACGACTGACTCTGCACACACAAGGCACAACAGCGCAGAAGCTTCTCGCACCGACTCTGAGCGTCCGGACCTGACTCCTGTGGACCAGCGCGGCCGGCCGCCACACTTAGAGGAGCGCGGGCGCAAGGCACTGTGGATACAGGCCCAGCATTACCTGCTGACTCGGGATAAGGGAAAGCAAAAGGAAGGCAGGCTTCCAGGAAGACCCTTGGGCGACTTTTAGCTCGGGCCAAAGGCTGGAGAGTGACGCCACTCACTGAAGCAGGAGGGAGAAATCTGTGCGACTATGTGAAGCTGGGGAGGCCACGAGGTTCCCAAGCAGAGACGCCAAGTGTGGGTGGGTCGGGACCTTAGGGAGAGATCCGGTCTGCTGGAAGTCACCAGCGTTTGGATGCTGCACCTTGGCATAAGATCACCTAAGGAGAAAACGTGGCCGAAAAGCAAGTCAGGAGCGAGGCCTGAGCTCTCGATGTGCAGAGGTGGGCAGAGGGAGGGAGTCGGGCAGGACAGGTTCCAGGGAGTGGCTCTGACGTTCAGGGCTCCACAGGGAGCCTGGGGGAGGAGAGAGCCGCACCTCCAGTTCCCGGAGCACTGCCTATGGGAGCACTTCACAGACAAGCTCGGGGGGCTCCCCTGATGGTCCAGCCCGCCCTCCACTGCAGGGGACGCAGGCCTGATCCCCGGGCAGGCAACTAAGACCCCACACTGCCACATGGCAACTAAGCCCGACCCAGGACTAGAGCCAGCGTGCTCATAATAAGAAATTACTAATAAAAAGATTATGGTGAGTCATTCAAATAAATATATAGATAAGCATGGGATGAAGGAATGAAAGACACGATAGCCCTGGATACTCATGGATCTATTATCCTGGTACTGACATTTGGGGCCAACTTAAGTTTTATGAACTGCCTAGTGATGATGTGTATGAGTAGCTTACTTCTTCAAACAAGTAACAGTTCCTTTGATGAACAGAGCTCTTAAATGTTTGTGCACCATGAACCCTTGTGGCAGTCTGATAAAGATTCTAATTTCAAACGCATAAAATGAAGCCAGCTAGACTGAAATAGATATGAGTATTAAAAAAACAAATTAGCAAGAAGGTATTATAGGTGCTTCTTCACTAACACATTAAAGAACAGGACCTTAGCGACAAGACCAATACCCAGCGGTGGGAAGAGGGACGGGAGGAGTCAAGGCGAGGAGGAGTCACTGTGATTCCAAAGCAGCTAAGAGGGTGAGCGAGCTCACGACAGCCACAACACCTAAACTATGATCCCAAAATATCTGTGAGCCCTTGAGGGCAGGAGAAGTGGATGATGGGGGATGAGAGGGTTGGATGGCATCACCGACTCAATGGACACGAGTTTGAGCAAGCTCTGGGGGACAGTGAAAGAAGCTGTCTGGCGAGCTGCAGCCCATGGGGTCGCAAAGAGTCAGGCACGACTGGGCGGCTGAACAACGACCACCTGCTGGTGGCAAGGTCAGGGACACTGCTAAGATGATGCTGCGTGGCTGGCCACGTTGCTAATTCAGAAAGACACTAAATATCCATCAGAGATCTACGTTCACAGAACCCAGAAGAAAAATCCTTGAATTGAAAGATTTCATTCACTTGTACCCTCACCACCACATTCAGGCTAAGTTCTATTTTTCAAATGCATCTCTTTTTTTTAAATAAGAAAAGTCATATAATACACCAAAGAGTGGGCTTCCCAAGTGGCTCAGTGGTTAAGAATCTGCTTGCCGTTTCAGAGACTCAGGAGACGGGGATTCAATCCCTGGGTCGAGAAGATCCCCTGGAGAAGGAAATGGCAGCCCGCTCCAGTATTCTTGCCTGGAGAATCCCATGGGCGCAGGAGCCTGTTGAGCTACAGTCCATGGGGTCACACAGAGTCGGACACAACTTTGATGCACACACAGGTCGAGAAGAGACTTGAGAGCAGGCTCCTGGGTAAAGGCAGAGGTGTGGAGCCGAGCTGGTGCGGACACAACAGACGTGGAGGAAAAGAAAGGAACCCGGATGCCCCCAAGGGTTTGGGCACGAGGGAAGGAAATGGCAGCTCACTCCAGTGTTCTTGCCTGGAGAATCCCAGGGACGGTGGAGCCTGGTGGGCTGCCATCTATGGGGTCGCACAGAGTTGGACATGACTGAAGTGACTTAGCAGTAGCAGACAGGAAAGATGGAGTTACGTGAGAGTGGAGTTCTGGAGTTTAGATAGAAAATCTTAAGAGAAGCAGGTGTGGGGGAGGTCGGGCGTCTGGTTTTGCAAGTGGGGTTCTCTATCACATATCCTTGCAGAGAGCTGGAGACAGAAAAGCTAGGGCAATTTAAATGTCGCAATAGGGACTGATTAAGTTAACTATTACATACTGATAAGCTGTTGAAAGAACAGCAGTTATAAAGAATGAGATCTAATCATACTCTTAGGAAAGTCTGTAACATGCAGAGTGGTGTGCAGCATTGTGACGACATTTTGCATATACACAACCTATGTCTGTCAGTCTGTGCACACACACGTCACTGTACACGCTCAGAAAAAAACCTGGATGAATACACACCCAACAGCTAATAACATTTACCTGGGGAATGAGACTGGCAGAGGAGAGGATGAAAGAAACATTTTACTGTATTTATTTCTATATTGTTAGAACTTTCAAATGAAGAACATGTGGTATACACATAATATAAAATGGTTTAAATAATGCTTGGTTCACAGGTAAGCAAACACTCTCACAGCGAGGCACATTTCCTGACTGTTTTTGTTTCTTCATTTCATTGAAGTACAATTGATTGATAATATTGTGTGAATTTCTTCTGTATAGCAAAATGACTCAGATATCCATGTGTATTTTATTTCATATTCTTTTCCACTGTGGCTTGTCACAGGATACCGAATACAGTTCTCTGTGCCGTACAATAGGACCTTGTTGCTTATCCATCCTATATATAACACTTTGCCTCTGCTAATTTTGGGATTCTGCTAATTCCAGACTCCCAGCCCTTCCTCCCCGACACCCCNCATTTACCTGGGGAATGAGACTGGCAGAGGAGAGGATGAAAGAAACATTTTACTGTATTTATTTCTATATTGTTAGAACTTTCAAATGAAGAACATGGGGTATACACATAATATAAAATGTTTTAAATAATGCTTGGTTCACAGGTAAGCAAACACTCTCACAGCTAGGCACATTTCCTGACTGTTTTTTTGTTTCTTCATTTCATTGAAGTACAATTGATTGATAATATTGTGTGAATTTCTTCTGTATAGCAAAATGACTCAGATATCCATGTGTATTTTATTTCATATTCTTTTCCACTGTGGCTTGTCACAGGATACCGAATACAGTTCTCTGTGCCGTACAATAGGACCTTGTTGCTTATCCATCCTATATATAACACTTTGCCTCTGCTAATTTTGGGATTCTGCTAATTCCAGACTCCCAGCCCTTCCTCCCCGACACCCCCATCCCCACCCTTTGCAACCGCAAGTCTGTTCTCTGCATCCGTCGGTCTCGTTTTGCTTCATACATATGGTGATTTGTGTCAAAGTTTAGATTCCACACATAAATAAATGGTCTCATACGGTATTTGCCCTTCTCTTTCTGACTGACTTTGCTTAACAAGGTCATCTCTAGGTGCATTCATGTTGCTGCAAATGGCATTACTTTATTCCCCTTGATGGCTGATAATATTCCATTGTGTAAACACACACACTATATATATATATATATACATATACACCACGTCTTCTTTATCCATTCATCTGCTGATGGACATTAGTTATTCTTTGAAGTGAGGCAGAAACTTTGTGACTGAAGCTCTTGGCTGGAGCAGCATATGGGGTGGATGGAGGTGGGAAGTAAAGTGTGTGGAAAGGGGAAGAGAGGAAAGACAAGAGACAGGCGTGCATCAGAGATCTGACGCTGAAGCTGGGACGACACTCAGCCTCGGGACTGGCTTACATTGGTGAGCACACATTTTCAGGTTTTAAACGTGGAAGCCTTTAAGCAACCTGGGAGCGCTCCAGTTCGCCACAAGCCCCACCACTCCCTATGACGCCCCACCCAGCGTGAGCCATGCATTCCCGTTACTGCAGGCAACGGCCTTCCCACCCCTGTGCTGACACGCGCTGGGCTCTTGCTCTGGGCTGGACACTGCATTCAACTCTGCCTTCTGCTCTACTGGGCACATCAGTCAGTTCAGTTCAGTCGCTCAGTTGTGTCCAGCTCTTTGCGACCCAATGAATCACAGCAGGTCAGGCCTCCCTGTCCATCACCAACTCCTGGAGTCCACCCAAACCCATGTCCATCAAGTCCGTGATGCCATCCAGCCATCTCATCCTCTGTCGTCCCCTTCTCCTCCTGCCCCCAATCCCTCCCAGCATCAGAGTCTTTTCCAATGAGTCAACTCTTCACATGAGGTGGCCAGAGTCCTGAAGTTTCAGCTTTAGCATCATTCCTTCCAAAGAATACAGGTAACATCAAAAGACTGAAAGCGTTAACAGTGTTTTCTTCAAAATTTGCATCTGCCTCATCTGTCTCTCTTTTAGCCATATCCATTTTTGGACACGTCAGTAAAATTTAACGTGGCCATAAGCTCACTGTTTCAGTTCACACTTGTGTTGTAAAAACATGAACTGTGCAGATCAGGAGGCCATGAGCCCTGACTTCTGATTTAACTTTGACAAGTCCTTCTTTTCCTGGACTGGTAAGGGTTTCCCTCTGCTTACGTGGAGAGTCACACAAAGACAGTATAACCCAAATCACCTTCAAAATGAGGGCACCAAGGACAAACGGAGTCGTAACACAGAAGACGCCGCCGAGTGGGTCCTGCTAGCAAGCTCATTCTGCAGGTGGGGAAAAGAGACCTTGGCAGGTAAAGGCCAAATACGGTAAAAAGTAAACTCAACATCTCTTTTACCAAGCATCTTGCCATCATCTTTCCATACATTAAATAATACCCATTCTAAGCTGACTTTAAGAGGCTGTTAGCATAATTATTTGGGGCTGAATGATGAATGAATAAATATACGCTCAACATGTGGCATCTCTTTATCTCAGTGGAAAGAGAGCCCTGAATGGTTCTCTGTGGAATTCTTTTTTTCAGAGTGGGTGGTTTCAAGATCGAGTTATGACCCTGAGGCTGATGCCTGGCCCTCGAGTTATGAGTTTGGAACATGGAGTTAAGAGAGACTTTACAGTGAGTCCTGGAAGAGAAAGGATCATACAGTTTAATCACATGTCTCTAGGGGGAAAAAGAGCAATTTTGAAAATGTTCTATTCCTAACAATCACGGAACATCCCTCACCTTTTAAGATCTGTTTCTCAGAAGAGCAGAAATCATTTAGTCTAGGAAAACAGTGTGGCTTAATTATTTTATTTTATTTTTTTCTCTTCTAGATTCTCTGCCAAGAACTACAGAGCAAAGTGAAAAGACAGTGCGGGCGACAGCTGCTAAGTAATGTCTTTGCTGTATTTCTAGTAAGACAGCGACATCACTTTCGTTGCTAACATATAGCTGTATCGGGTCTGAAATAAGCTATTATGGCTTTTCCCCCTCAGTGGACTCCAGTTGCAGTAAGTAATAAATACATCATTTATACTTGGAAATGTGTATCCCTCCCCCGAAAGTTTGCTCCTTCTTGCTTGTGCCCTTGAGCACCCGGCTTGGATTTGAGGCCCGCGCTTGACCTGCACGCACGCGTCTGTGCTCAGTCGCTTCCGTCGTGTCTGACTCCGCAACCTCATGGACTGCAGCCCGCCGGGCTCCTCTGCCCGTGGGATTCTCTAGGCAAGAATACTGGAGCGGGTTGCCATGCCCTCCTCCAGGGGATCCTCCCAACCCAGGGACTGAACTCACGTCTCCGGCACTGCAGGCAGATTCTTCACCTGCTGAGCCGCTGCGGAAGGCCCCTTGATCTGCATACACGATTTGATATTGACTGAGCACCTTCCTCCAGTCAGTGCCGAGTTTAACGAGCGAGAAGAGAAGCAGCGCAGGGCAGGACTCTCAGGAAGACAGCTGGGAAGGGAAGGAGCCCCAGACAGCTGGCCAGAAAAGCAGGAGCCCGGCCGTCAGGGGCGCAGCGCCCGCTCAGAAGGCGCGCTCGCCCGCGTCAAAGGCTGCGCAGGAGGACTCCCGCTCCACTCGCGGAGCCTGCAGAGGGGACGCCGACCCCGGTCCGCGTGGCTTCAGCGGAGTCACTGGGCAGAGGTAAGACCACAGCGGGTTGGAGGGGATTTGGAAGTGGGAGGCAGGGGAGAGCCTGCAGCTTAAATGCAGAGCGGTAGACAAAGGAGGTCCCTGAGCGCTCGGATCCGCAGGAGGCGGAAAGGAGGAGCATCCAAAATCGAGGAGGGTGGATCCCCTGCGGCGCGGGGCAGGCAGCCCCTTCCCGCGGAGACAGGAGGAGGGGGACCTGGCGGCAGGTCGGAGTTACGGTGGGAAAAGTTAGCTATTACCCTGCATCCTCATCCTCACAGCCGCAGAACTGCAGAGGGAGGTAAGCTGTCGCCGTGGTGCTTTCTGTTTTCTACGGGAAGCAAGGCCTTTCGCCGAGAGTGACCGAGAAGAGGTAGGGCAGCGGTCTGAGAAGAGTGCTGGAGGCTTGAAAACGTTTCCAGGGGAACCAGGAGGAGGCTGGGCCCCCGAGGTCAGGCTGGGGCTACATCGCTTGCACGGCTCACCCGGCCGGCCGTCAGCAAGCTGGGCACGAGGCAGGGAGATCGAGCCCGCCACTGCCAGGCTGGAGAGATGAGAGGACAAGGGGGCGAAGCCGCGGAGGGCGACCGGGGCGGGGAGTCCGGCAGTCCGGGAAGGACCCAGGGGAGGCCCGAGGCCTCGGTGAAGATGACGTCAGCGGCGACGGGGCCAGCACCAGACCCGGCCGGAGGGCACCCGCCCTGGGCGCCGAATCCTCGAGGGCCCGGCTCTGACCCTGGTCCCTGAAAGCAGCTGGTGGGGCCAAGGTGGGGCCAGGCCCCCGCCCTCCACCTTTCAGACCCCCTTGCAGGTGCCTGGGGCCTGAGGGCTCCCCACCGAAGCAGCCCTAAGCACTCTCTCTGCCTAGGCCGCCCTCCTCCTGGGGGTCACCAAAGGGAGGCCGCGGGGGCACGTGCGGATTCACGCCCCGCGGGAGGGCTGGCTGTGCACACGGGGGCAGGCGAGGCTGCTTCTCAGGGTCAGCACCGCGCTCCCCCCGCCACGGGCCCGGGAGCCCATGCGGTCCTCCGCCTTTCTAGGTCACTCTTGGAGCTCACTGGCCTGGCCTCCTCTGGTGGCCCGGGACCACCTGCCGACACCGGGGACGCGGATTTGATCTCTGGTCTGAGAAGCTTCCGCGTGTTGCGGAGCCTCCAAGCTGTGCAGCCACTACTGAAGGCCACGCACCCGCGCCCGTGCTCTGCGACAGGGGCGTCACCGCAGTGAGTGGCCCAGCGCTGCCACTCACTGCAGAGCGGCCCGCGCGCAGGAATGGAGACCCAGCCCACCCAGAAAGAAAAAGGAGACAGAGCCTTTAAGACGCAAAGCCTATCTCTCAAGGTAGGAGGACAGAGCATCCTTGACTGGACCGTCTCCCTTGATCAGGGACTTCCGTGTCTATAGACAGCCAGCAGTGGGCTTCTGTCTGCACCTGCCCCAGCCCTGCACGTGCCGGGGGTGCGCCTGAGAAAGAGGGCCAGCTGGGAACGGGCTCCAGAACGGACTGCGGGATCCTGGGTCCACGTGGCCACACCGATGAAAGGCCCGGCCTCGGCCACGTGGAGAAGTAACGGATAAACACTCTTAGAAATCATATAGGTCTGCACTTACTCTCTGCCGCATGTGCCCCCAGCCGCGCCCCTCGGGGCCACACCACCTGAATCCCCAGCTGGTGCCTCCCAGCGGGCTTGGCCCACAGAAGCTCCCCACAGGAGACAGGAGGACGCAGAGGATGGGGCGTTTCTCTCCTCCCCGCCCCAGGTCTTCCCCTGATAACGGCTACTTCCCTCCAAACTCCGCGCCTCCCACAGCTGCAGGGGCCCTGCCTCCAGCAATGCCCTTCCCGCCTCCGTCCCTTCAGCCTCGGAGCGGCGGCAGCCTCCTGGCCTCTGGTGCCCAATCGACCTTGATGGCTTCCTTTTCGTAGCTGTCCAGTGGCCCAGTCGTGTCGGAGTCTTTTCAGCCCCCTGGACGGCAGCACGCCAGGCCTCCCTGCCCCTCACTGTCTCCCAGAGTTCACCCAAGTTCACGTTCATTAAACTGGTGATGCCATCCGGCCATCTTACCCTCCAACACCCTCTTCTCCTTCTGCCCTCGATCTTTCCCAGCATCAGAGACTTTTCCAGTGAGCCGTCTGTTCACATCAGATGACCAAAACGCTGGAGCTTCAGCTTCAGTCCTTCCAGTGAATGTTCACGGTTGATCTCCCTTAAGATTGACCGGTTTGATCTCCTTGCTGTCCACAAGGGGCTTTCGGGCGTCTTCTCCAGCACCACAGTTCGAAGGCATCAATTCTTTGGTGTTTGGCCTTCTTTATGGTCCAGTTCCCACAACCGTATGTGACCACTGGGAAGACCATGGCCTTGACTATACTGATCTCTGTCAGCAAAGTCCTTATTTCTGCCTATACCTCTGTAAACGGTTGCTTCATTAAAATCTCGAGTTTCAGTATCTGAGTGATGCTCTGTTTTTTCGCTGGGGCCTTTAATGATTGAAACCATTTTCAAAAATAAGACGAGAAAGTCTCTGAACAGGAAAGTGTCATCAGCCCCACAGGGCTAAGTGGGGATCAAGACCGCGGCTCCTGTCAGGATGCGCTGGAGGCAGGTGCTGGCAAGACTGCAGGGGTCTGAGGTTTCTGTGTCTGCAAGGGAGGGAGGTGCCCACAAATACCAGGGGGCAGAGGGGGCGAGTGCAGTTCCATTTTTGCACTTTGGGTCAAGACCCCAAGTCACCTGAGGCCAGAAACGAAGGTAAGACGCCTCCGCGTGACCAGCACCTGCGTCTGCATCACACGCGGGCACAGGCTTACTTCCCTGCAGGAGGGCTCCCAAACTACGCTTAATCCATGATGTTTCACAGCTAAGGAACCCATGGGGCTGGGCTGAGAAAATCTCAAGACCACCCTTCAGAGAAAACCCTTGTAGCACAGATCCGAAGGGGACATGTAAGCTCTCCAGAAAAGGAAATTACAAAATATGTAAGGGTGTGCAGCATGATGAGATGCAGTCTAGCAATTGAGACAACTCATGTCTTAGGCAACAGGCATAATTACATTCTGAGAAAGGCTTCAAACATCCTCAAGGTCATCACAATAGAGGGACTGAAAAGTAGAGTGAAAGTGTCCGTCGCTCAGTGGAGTCGGACTCTCTTGTGACCCCATGGACTGTAGCCTGACAGGCTCCTCTGTCCGTGGGATTCTCCAGGCACAAACGCTGGGGCGGGTCGCCAGGCCCTCGTCCAGGGGGTCTCCCCACCCAGGGGTCTATTCCGGGTCTCCTGCATTGTGGGTGGTTTCTTTACCACCTGAGCCACCAGATAAGTAGCTATCAAACAAGGCTGTGAAACCAGAAGCTTATGAAAAGGAGAAGGAGAAACGAAAAGAAACCAACTGAAAATCTTGGAGTGAAAAAAAATATGATTAGCAAGTTCAGTACAACTTAAGAGAAATTAAATAAACTGAAAGACAAAACTAAGAAAATCTTCCAGGATGCAGTAGAGAGAGATTAAATTTAAAAAAAAAATGTAGGGGGAAAAGCAAACAAAAAAAAATTAAGGAGAAAAAGTTAAGGAAAAGATGTAAGACATTAAAAGGAGGGAGAAGCTGAGGAGAAAACAAGTAATGCTGAAAATACCCAGTTAAGGGAGCAAAACAAAGTGAGCAATTTGCACGAACAGAGAAAAACATTCAAAGAAGGGCAGCACCTGTTTACAAGCGAAAAAACTGAGCACATTCGGAATATAAAGGATTTTCTCCTTCCACCAAAGAAAGTGAAAGTGAAGCCGCTCAGTCGTGCCCGACTCTTTGCCACGCCATGGACTATACAGCCTGTGGAGTTCTCGAGGCCAGAACTCTAGGGTGGATAGAGGTTCCCAACCCAGGGATTGAACCCAGGTCTCCCGCATTTCGGGCTGATTCTTTACCAGCTGAGCCACAAGGGAAGCCCAGAAACTGTTCCATAAAAAGCTAGAAACACAGATGCTCACTCCGACCCCGACCAGGCAAGCTTGTATCAGAGGTCCTGACTCATGGAAAAGCGCTCTTTGAATGTGAGATTTTAGAGAGTGTTCCTCCTGGTGATGGTCCAGATACCACCAGGACTAAACAAAGGCCCTCTACGTGAGCCGTTGGTAAAGTAATGGAGATGAAGGTTGCCGGGGCTGAGAGCAAAGACACTGGGATCTGGAGTCCTGAGCAGCACCCAGGATGGTGTCGTGGCTCTGGGTTTGGGAAGAGGCTCTATGTCCGCTGGGGCTGGACGGACGACAGTGTCATGGACGCGGAGAGCGAATCAATCCGTCCGGAGGATGAACAAAAAGAGAGGGGCTGCCGCGGCGTGGGAGCTGTTGGTCTCCGGGCAGCACTGCCCTTCTGGAGGGGTACTCCGGGGACTCCTGGGCGGGCGAGTGCTCAGGACTCCACGCATCCACTGCGGGGGCGTGAGCTCAGTTCCTGGTCTGGGGGCTGAGATCCGCATGCTGAGTCGGGCAGTAAATAAAAAAAGGAGCAGCCCTCCTTCACCATGCCTCCCTGGTAGCTCAGACGGTAAAACGTCTGTGCACAAGGCAGGAGACCCTGGTTCGATCCCTGGGGTGGGAAAATACCCCTGGAGGAGGAAATGGCAGCCCGCTCCAGGACTCTTGCCTGGAGAACTCCATGGGCAGAGGAGCCTGATGGGCTACAGTCCGTGGGGTCACAAAGGGTCAGACACAACTGAGCGACTGACACCTTCTTTTCCTTCAAAAGAGGAACTGAACGAAGCGCTTGGAGAAGGACCGAATGTCAGTGAGAGGAGAAGGCCGGCGCGACCCGCAGCTAAGGCGCAGGAGAGCTCGCGCAGCACGGGGAAAGGGCTGCAGGGGCGTCACCGGGAATGCTGAGTGAGGGAAGGTGGAGGCCCAGTCAGAACAACTCGAGACCCAGGTATCAACAGAATCAGCCTGAGGCACCCGGAGAGAGCAGAAGGGCTCCTGTCTGTAACAGAGGTGGGGTGGCTGGGAGCGCGGCGGGACTGGGTGTCGCGGAAGACTAAGCTCTCTCTGTTAGTCTGCCCCAGCCTGGACACTGGCAGGAGAACCCATTTCTACGTCTTAAGAAACGGTTCAGATGGCCTCTTGCGGTTACAATGGGAAGAAACTCAAAACCAAACAAACTCTGAGGACTTCCCTGGGGTCCACCGGCTAAGACTCCGAGCTCCCAGCGCGCAGGCCTGGGTTCAGCCCTGGTCGGGAACTGGCCCCCGCGTGCTGCAGGGAAGAGGGACGACCCCGAGCGCCCGAACGAAGACCGAAGATCGGTGCAGAGTGAGTGAGTGAATAAACACTTTTTAAGAGTGATGAATGACCTGTTTTTTTAAAGCAATGAATGCTCAAAAACAGAAACTCTGACCTCCAGATCAGAGCCACTCAGCACTGACTGCACACTTCACATGTGACAGTGCCCTTACCCTGCAGTGAAGTCCTTTTACACACTCAACACAGGGACGTTCTTGTTTACCAATACTGGAAGTCTAGAGAAATTACGGTGTGTCACTAAGGAATACTCAGGGTTCCTTTCCTTTAGGACTGACTGACTCGATCTCCTTGGACTCTCAAGAGTCTTCTCCACACAGGAAATCAGCCCTGAATATTCACTGAAAGGACTGATGCTGAATACATTGGCCACCTGATGGGAAGAGCCGACTTTTTGGAAAAGACCCTGATGCTGGGAAAGATTGAAGGCAGGAGGAGAAGGGGACGACAGAGGGAGAGATGGTTGGATGGCATCACAAACTCAATGGACATGAGTCTGAGCAAGCTCCGGGAGATGGTGATGGACACGGAAGCCTGGCGTGCTGCAATCCATGGGGTCGCAAAGAGTTGGGCATGACTTATCGAATGAACAACAATGACATTAAAGAAAGTATCAGGAACAAACACCAAGGTCTTGAATATAATAAATAGTTAGCACAGGGCTGTAGACTTGGACCGATGCTGAGGCTGAAGCTCCAATCCTCTGGCCCCTGATGTGAAGAGCTGACTCACTGGAAAAGACCCTGATGTGCGGGAAGACTGAAGGTGGGAGGAGAAGGGGACGACAGAGGATGAGATGGCTGGATGCCATCACCAACTCCATGGATATGAGTTTGAGTAAACTCTGGGAGTTGGTGATGGGCAGAGAGACCTGGCGTGCTGCAGTCTATGGGGTTGCAAACAGGCACGGCTGAGCGAATGAACTGAACTGAACTGTAGACTTGGAATATATTAATAGAAGTATTTAATGGCTTAATATTATGTTGAGGCTACTTGAAATATTCTATTTTACAATTTCAGCAAAGAAACTCTCTCGTACTTTGCATAATTAACTTCAGAGAAAGAGGTTTTGGAGACCGATGTCTGTTGATCACTTAGCTTAGCTGGCCCTCCAGATCAACTCTCTCCATTACGTCTGTCTTATCGTTTCCCCTGATGCAGAACATGGCAAGCGCAAGTCTTAGGGCGCATCCCTTCCAATAAGGAGCAAGCATCCAAACAAGCAAGGGCTGGCATCTGCAAGCCTGTGAACCTGGACTGTTAATGAAATAAGACAAGCACCACGTATTCAAGAAAATGGCGCCCACTCACCCACTTTCTCCAAAATGGAAAAGCATTGCGTTTAATCTGTTTCTCTGCATTTTAAATAGGCAACTCAATGAAGCAATAAATGTGCTCATAATGAATAGATTTCTCTACATAGGGGACTCTTAATGGCAGGAACATAGCTGAAGATTTAACCTAGTGAACATAAAAGTAAACAACAGGACACACAGGAATAATTCGAATTAGCCCGAAAATGAGGCTTTGTTTGTTTTTTTTTAAAAACAATCACTATTGTTAAGGGTAATTTTTAGGTTGTGATATAAATGCATCATTGTGTAAAAAGAAAAGATGGCTGTGATTAAGTTACCAGCATCTAAAATAAGATCGAGTTCTCTGTGTTCCCTGCCTGTCTCCCCAGCAACTGCTATGCTTGGCCACTCTGGGGAGCCCCTCAGGCTTTCCAGACTGCCCTCTCTTCTTCCTCACGCTGCTCTGGGCTTTTTTTCCCTCCTTTGATCCAAACCCCCACTACTGCCCTCCACCTAAACCTTTCCAGTGGGAGCCGTGGAACTGCTGCTTCTAATTAAACCATCCTGTATCCCGACTTCAGCGACAGAGGATGAGATGGCTGGGTGGCATCACCGACGCGATGGACATGAGTTTGGGTGAACTCCGGGAGCTGGCAGCGGACAGGGAGGCCGGGCGTGCTGCAGTCCGCGGGGTCACAAAGAGCTGGATGCCTAAGAGGCGGCACTGAATACCTAACTCTGGTGGAGCCTGATGCCAAGGCCAGAGGTGTGAGGCCTCGCGTCAGGGCCACAGACACGGAGCCCCACGCCAAGGTCATCTCCAGGTCCGACTGAGCCCCCCAGATCCAAACCGGCCAGCTCCCTGACCCCAACCAGTCACCTGATGCCACCCTTCCAGCAGGAGTCTTCTTTGTCTCGAGGCTATAAAGGCTGGCTATGCACCGTGAGAAGGGGGCACCCTCCTGAGTCGCCGACTCTCCCGGTCTGTCGGGGGCCAGCCCGCTGTGCTTGCGGCGCCAAGTTACCTCTCCTCTCTGTTCTGAATAAACCCACCCCTGTCTGAAACACTCTTGTGTCTGGAGATTCCTTTCCAACCCTCATCCAAACAGTGACGGCTTCTCTAGCTAACGCTCACTCCACCCTGTGCCATAACCGAAGCTCGGTTCTCCGGTGGCGACGCAGCTCCCCTCCAGCCGTCCCCCGAACATGCGTCCCTCCATCTTCCGGAAACTCACTGCTGATGTGACAGTCCCCATTCTCTCTCCCAGCCACCCCGACCCCTCTTCCTGTCTCCCTCTCCCCTCTCCTTGCTCCTCTGGCTCCTGGAGCCTAACCAGCCCCCGATGCTCGTCTGGATACAGCAAGGACTCAACACTTACTTTCTTGCTGCTCAGTCTAGACATTGCCTGGAGAGTCCCGGGGACGGGGGAGCCTGCTGGGCTGCCATCTGCGGGGTTGCGCAGAGTTGGATACAGCTGAAGCGACTTAGCAGCAGCAGTCGAGACAGCGCTCTTAATCAGGCCTCTGACTTTTTATTTATGTTTACGTAGATCTCTGGCTGCTCAGGTGCAGTATGCAGGGTCTCTCACTGTGGGCTGTGGACTCAGCTGCCCCATGGCACGTGGGGTCTCAGCTCCCCGACCAGGGGCCGAACCAGTGTCCCCTGCATTGAAGGCAATTTCTTAGCCACAGGACCAGCAGGGAAGTTCTGTTTCTCTGGCTTCCTGACGACGCTGGTGCTCACTGAGCCCTCCTTCCTCCTCTGTCCCCGTGGTCTCAGCGAGCGCACAGCCTCTGGATGCTCTAACTTGCTGGGCACGACTCTCAGCCCTCTTTGCACTCTGTGTTGTTGCTGCTCCGTGGCTGAGTCGTGTTCGATCTTTGTGACCCCATGGGCTGAGCACGCCAGGCCTCCCTGTCCTTCACTGTCTCCTGTTGTTTGCTCAAACTCGTGTCCATTAATTCGGTGATGCCTTCCAACCATCTCATCCTCTGTCGCCCCCTTCTCCTCCCGCCTTCAGTCATTCCCAGCATCAAGGTCTTTTCCAGTGAGTCAGCTCCTCGCCTCAGGTGGCCAGAGTATTGGAGCTTCTGCTTCAGCATCAGTCCTTCCAATGAATATTCAGGGTCGACTTCCTTTAGGGTGGACTGCTTTGATCTCCCTGCCTTACTTTTTAGCTTGTTTTAAATCGTCACAGCCCTGAATACTGGTGACAGTGGTGCTTCCCATCATTCTCTCTCAAGACAGTCTCCCCTCTTGCTTCAGTTCTTCTCCCTGCAAGAGCCCACGCACCCAGCGTCTGCAGCTACTGTTCAGGCGCTAATGATCGCCAGCGGTGTGTCTCCGGTCCCGCTCTTCCTCCGCAGCTTCCGGAATGGGCTGGGCGTCTCCTCTCGGGCAGCTCAGGGGCAGCTCAGTGGCTCTGCCTCTAATAACCTGTGCCTCCTGCTTTCCTTCTGTCAGTGAACTTCATCACGCATGACTCCCAGGTGCTAACCCAAATCCGGTCTTTAAAAAAAACTTTCTGGCTGCATGTAGGATCTTAGTAAAAAAAATTTTTAATTGAAGTATAGTTGATTTATAATGTTGTGTTACTTCAAAGTGCACA
Source organism: Antidorcas marsupialis (assembly GCA_006408585.1). Lineage (NCBI taxonomy): Eukaryota > Metazoa > Chordata > Mammalia > Artiodactyla > Bovidae > Antidorcas > Antidorcas marsupialis. The sequence goes on along the minus strand of SJYB01002408.1, from coordinate 312,076 downwards.
ACAAAGTGCTTCAGACACGCGTGTGCCATCTTCCCAGATCCTTTTCCGTTTGGGGCCATAACAAGGTGCTCAGTGTGTGCCCCGCATTAGGCAGTGGATACTGCCGCTGCTCACCATGCATCAGGCACCGTATACACATGTAGTCTATGTGGCGAATCTGTGCATCTGTCAATCCGACTCCTGAGTGATCCCCTCGCTTTCCCCTGTGGTAGCCATGGTTGGCTTCTACATCTGTGGGTCTCTTTCTGTTCTGTACATAAGTTCATTGGCCCATCANGGCTGCATGTAGGATCTTAGTAAAAAAAATTTTTAATTGAAGTATAGTTGATTTATAATGTTGTGTTACTTCAAAGTGCACAACAAAGTGCTTCAGATACGCGTGTGCCATCTTCCCAGATCCTTTTCCGTTTGGGGCCATAACAAGGTGCTCAGTGTGCCCCGCATTAGGCAGTGGATCCCGCCGCTGCTCACCATGCATCAGGCACCGTATACACATGTAGTCTATGTGGCGCATCTGTGCATCTGTCAATCCGACTCCTGAGTGATCCCCTCGCTTTCCCCTGTGGTAGCCATGTTTCGCTTCTACATCTGTGGGTCTCTTTCTGTTCTGTACATAAGTTCATTGGCCCATCGCTTATATGTGGAATCTAAAAAAAAAAAAAAAAAGACACAAATGATCCAAATTCAGTCTTGATGCCTACCCTTCCCTCATTAACTGCACCCAATCTGTTTAAAGCAACAGTTAGAACTGGACATGGAACAACAGACTGGTTCCAAATAGGAAAAGGAGTCCGTCAAGCCTGTATATTGTCACCCTGCTTATTTAACTTCTATGCAGAGTACATCGTGAGAAACGCTGGACTGGAAGAAGCACAAGCTGGAATCAAGATTTCTGGGAGAAATATCAATCACCTCAGATATGCAGATGACACCACCCTTATGGCAGAAAGTAAAGAGGAGCTAAAGAGCCTCTTGATGAAAGTGAAAGAGGAGAGCAAAAAAGTAGCTTAAAGCTCAACTTTCAGAAAACTAAGACCATGGCATCCAGTCCCATCACTTCATGGGAAATAGATGGGGAAACAGTGGAGACTTTATTTTTTGGGGCTCCAAAATCACTGCAGATGGTGACTGCAGCCATGAAATTAAAAGACAATTACTCCTTGGAAGGAAAGTTATAACCAACCTAGATAGTATATTCAAAAGCATAGAAATAACTTTGCCAACAAAGGTCCATTTAGTCAAAGCTATGGCTTTTCCAGTGGTCATGTATGGATGTGAGAGTTGGACTATAAAGAAAGCTGAGTGCAGAAGAACTGATGCGTTTTAACTGTGGAGAAGTTCACAGTTGATGCTTTTGTTGGAGAAGACTCTTGAGAGTCCCTTGGACTGCAAGGAGATCCAACCAGTCCATCCTAAAGGAGATCCTCCATGTTAAAGGAGATCAGCCCTGGGTCTTCACTGGAAGGACTGATGCTGAAGCTGAAACTCCAATACTTTGGCCACCTGATGCAAAGAACTGACTCATTTGAAAAGACCCTGATGCTGGGAAAGACTGAAGGCGGGAGGAGAAGGGGACGAGAGAGGATGAGATGGTTGGATGGTATCACTGACTCAATGGATGTGGGTTTGGGTGGACTCTGGGAGCTGGTGATGAACTGGGAGGCCTGGTGTGCTGCAGTCCATGGGGCTGCAAAGAGCCAGACAAGACTGAGCAACTGACCAAACCGAAACTGAATCTATACACCCAGATCTGTAAACACCTCCATACAAATGTCCCTAAATCTGTCCATATCTCTCCAATACCCCGCAGGCCCTAGCCCAGGTTCCACGATCTCTTGATTTGGCTGCCATCGGGGCAAGGCCTCCACTCTCTCAGCAGAGAGATCTGTCTAAAATGCAGTCTGATGTCGCTGTCCTGACTTAACCTCCCCCAGCCCCAGGATGCCCCCTTTCCCCTTGGGGGAGGTCCTCGCACCTCACACTCGGACTCCCAAAGCCCTTCACAAGGGGGCCACCATCTTCCAGTCCAGGTCCGCGTCTCACCGCCCCTCCCCCGTGTTGCACACCACCTCTTTCACTCTGCAGTGAAGCCATGACCTCTGCCACGGGGACTTCTGTCTAAGCACATGCTTTCCCCCACACACACAGCAATCAAGCTCTCTGTGTGGCTGACTCTGACTCATCCTGCAAGCATCGCCAGAGACATTCGCTCTTCCTGGAGGTCCTCCCTAAGCAGCGCCGGGTGCCAACAGAGCATCGCCTTGCGCCTTTCCTGCCTGGCACTCGCCACGCTGTTGGAGTCATCTGTTTAACTGCAGGTGACTGTCAGTTCTGTGGGCAGGACCCACGTCTGTCCAGTACCCGTACTTTCCCCAGCCCAGCCCAGCCCAGCACATAGTAGGTATTCTATGCACACTCAATCAGTTGTTCTCAAACTTTCTGACTTCAGGATTCCTTTAAACTCTTAAAAATTGAGAATTCCAAAGGCTTCTGTTTACATGCATAACTATTATTATTAATAGTTATACTAGAAATTAAAATGGGACATTTAATACATTAATTAATTTTTTAAAATGATACGTTAGTGACCTTTTAACATAAATATTTTTCATGAAAACTAAGCAAATTTTACAAAAGAAATAGTGATAAGAGAATTATTTTACATTTTTGTGGGTCTTAGGAATGCTTACTGTAGTATAGCTGGATTCTTATTTCTGCTTCTAAATTCTTTGTGGCATTATGATTGTAGTTTATAAAGAAAAATACAGCCTCACACAGATATATAGTTGAAAAGGGAGGAGTATTTTAATAGGCTTTTTCTGTAAGAGTAGATATTTATTTATATCACACTATAACTCAATAAGTAGTGATCTCTTAAAGGCTAGCTGCAATGTATAATTTGAGACCATATCAATTAACTTTTCATACTCTGCTTTGGTGTATTTTGTACTTTCAATGGCCTTTTGCCCAAGCATGATATCGTAACATCATACATCGGTTATCTGAAAAATATTAATTCACTGAGCTACACGGATCTTCTAAGACATTACGTTATGCGATATTTTTAGGACTACATTTGTGAATATCGCCACTGAGTGCGTCAATAAAGTCTTTTAGTATTGAGAAACTGTCAACTTCACAGCGGTGGACACAAGTTTCCCAAATTCTAATTTTCACATGAAAGCTTGAATTTTAGCTTTGGCAACAAATACTGTCACAGTTGTTTTCCTTGAAATGACAGGCTCCCTTCACTCATTTCCAAGGAAATTTCAACCACATACTCAAGTCCTAATAACCGTAGTTTTTCTGTCAGTCATTCTTTCAAATAAAAATGGTGTTCCATGAAAACAGTGGCCAGTCACGATCTCAACTTAAAAAACAATCGTGCAAGTGCTTGCCCTGGAGATAACCACTGTGCCCTGGAATGCAGTGGAAATGCTGTATGGATACATCTCAGTTCAGTCCAGTTCAGTCGCTCAGTCGTGTCCGACTCTTTGCGACCCCATGAATTGCAGCAGCATGCCAGGCCTCCCTGTTCATTACCATCTCTCGGAGTTCACCTGGACTCACGTCCATCGAGTCCATCTCAGATTGGTAAAAAAAAAAAAAAATGTGCACTTGAGGATTCAGATTTAATAACGCAATATTTTATTGCTTCGTCAAGGATATTCTCAAGTGGAACTGACCTCACTGTTGCTTTTAGCTGTGTGGGCCCAGCGGTGACGAATGCCGTGGCGGCCGGGGCAGTGCGCTGCTCCTGCCTTGACTCATGCTGAGACCAGGAGGAACAGCTCAGCAGCGCCACCTGTCACAGACTTCGCACCATCAGTGCAAATGCCAGCAGAGTGAGATGAGGCAAACAGTGCCTTAGCGTCATGAAGATGGCTCTGACCTTGCAGGTGCCTTGGGGCTGGGCTCACAGGGACAGAATCTCTAGGTCAGATGAGGAACACGGGGAAAGAGACCACCGGCCAGCGTCGGTGCTGCTGGCCCGCTGCCAGGCAAGGGCGTTCCCAATCTGGGTCCACCCTCAGCGCCTCCCGCACGGCGGCTCCTCTGCTCGGCACTCCCAGGCTGCGAGTGGCTTCCTCGCTTCCAGCTACTGGGTGTTGACACCTGGATCTTAATAAAGTCTTAGCTGGATCTCGATTTCCTGGTTTCATCTTTTATATAATTTCTGAGACCCATAGAGAAGGTTGAGCATTAAAGAACTGATGCTTTTGAACTGTGGTGTTGGGAGATGACTCTTGAGACTCCCTTGGACAACAAGGAGATCAAACCAGTCCATCCTAAAGGAAACCAACCCTGAATGTTCATTAGAAAGACTGATGCTGAAGCTGAACCTCCAATACTTTGGCCACCTGATGCGGAGAGCCAACTCTTTGGAAAAGACTCTGATGCTGGGAAAGACTGAGGGCAGAAGGAGGAGACAACAGAGGGTGAGATGGCTGGATGGCACCACCGACTCGATGGACGTGAGTGTGAGTAAACTCTGGGAGATGGTGATGGACAGGGAGGCCTGCCGTGCTGCCGTCCATGGGGTCGCAGAGAGTCGGACACGATCGAGCGACTGAGCAACAACTGAGACCCAGGTGTGGTCATCAGCCCTCTGGCCTCAGGCCCCAAGAGTAAAGGAAAGCCTCCCTGGTGTTTTCCTTTCTGGACCATTCTAGGGTGGACTGACTAGCTATGTGTCCTGCACTATGTGTGCATTGAAGGAGGCACTGCCAGAGGGGGAAGAATTTAATACAAACTGGTATTATTTAGGAAGGCACCTAACTTTGAATGTAAAACAAAAATCATTCTGCTGTTTAACTTCTTGCAGGTCCAGTGAACTCTTTTTGTGCTCTTGAAGACAGAGGTCAAATAAAAACCTTTGTCCGGTCAGTGATTACAAGCNGGGGGAAGAATTTAATACAAACTGGTATTATTTAGGAAGGCACCTAACTTTGAATGTAAAACAAAAATCATTCTGCTGTTTAACTTCTTGCAGGTCCAGTGAACTCTTTTTGTGCTCTTGAAGACAGAGGTCAAATAAAAACCTTTGTCCGGTCAGTGATTACAAGCCAAGAGAAAGGGCTAGCACATTGCGGTTTTAAAGACGTGCGCCCATCCATGTCTCTCCCGTCAGTACCTTCTGAGCATCAGGAACGCATTCAAGTACTAGACCTCGGTAAATGCGTCTTCTAAATATGAAAGTTGAAGTTAGGCCTGCACAGGACAAGGTATCATTGCCTGAAAATAGCTTTCAGCAAGTAGCAAATTCATTTAGAAGCAAATGAGGATGATTTTCTGGAGAAGGCACTGGCAACCCACTCCAGTACTCTTGCCTGGAAAATCCCATGGACAGAGGAGCCTGGTGGGCTGCAGTCCACGGGGTCGCTAAGAGTCAGACATCACTGAGCGACTTCACTTTCCCTTTTCACTTTCATGCACTGGAGAAGGAAATGGCAACCCACTCCAGTGTTCTTGCCTGGAGAATCCCAGGGACCGGGGAGCCTGGTGGGCTGCCGTCNCTGCTGTTTAACTTCTTGCAGGTCCAGTGAACTCTTTTTGTGCTCTTGAAGACAGAGGTCAAATAAAAACCTTTGTCCGGTCAGTGATTACAAGCCGAGAGAAAGGGCCAGCACATTGCGGTTTTAAAGACGTGTGCCCATCCATGTCTCTCCCGTCAGTACCTTCTGAGCATCAGGAGCGCATTCAAGTACTAGACCTCGGTAAATGCGTCTTCTAAATATGAAAGTTGAAGTTAGGCCTGCACAGGACAAGGTATCATTGCCTGAAACTAGCTTTCAGCAAGTAGCAAATTCATTTAGAAGCAAATGAGGATGATTTTCTGGAGAAGGCACTGTCAACCCACTCCAGTACTCTTGCCTGGAAAATCCCATGGACAGAGGAGCCTGGTGGGCTGCAGTCCACGGGGTCGCGAAGAGTCAGACAGGACTGAGAGACTTCACTTTCACTTTTTACCTTCATGCATTGGAGAAGGAAATGGTAACCCACTCCAGTGTTCTTGCCTGGAGAATCCCAGGGACCGGGGAGCCTGGTGGGCTGCCGTCTATGGGGTCGCACAGAGTCGGACACGACTGAAGCGACTCAGCAGCAGAGGATGCTTTTCAAGNAACCCACTCCAGTGTTCTTGCCTGGAGAATCCCAGGGACCGGGGAGCCTGGTGGGCTGCCGTCTATGGGGTCGCACAGAGTCGGACACGACTGAAGCGACTCAGCAGCAGAGGATGCTTTTCAAGGCAGTCCTTCCTACTGAGTACGGTGTTTTTATCGTTACACGAGAAGTGCTCTCGTCTCACTGCGTGCCTCTTTCTTAAAGAAAACACTGTGCCTCCTGAGGACTGGTGTCTGCGGATGTCCCTGCTCTTGGCCGCACCGGGCCCCTGCTGAGCGAGGGCTTCCCCCGCTGCGGGGCAGGGGCGGCTCTCCAGCCGCGGTGCTCGGGCTTCTCCCTCTGGTGTCTTCTCTGGCCTGGAGCCTGGGTCCTAGGGTGCGTGGACTGGGGCACGCGGGCTTAGCTGCTCTGTGGCCTGCGGGATCTTCCCTGACCGGGGCCGAACCCACGTCCCCTGCACTGGCAGGCAGGGTCTTAGCCACTAGCCCTCCAGGGAAGCCCCTCCTTGCATACCTCTTATATCACTTTACGGAGAAATCCTTGAACTAAAGTTTCATATTGGCACAACCACCTCCTTGCACTCTGAACAGCTAAGCTCCACCATACTCCTGCGTCAGTATGAAACGAACCTTTACTATTTCCAAGAGAGAATGAAATGCCTTTCCTGCCATTCTGCAGCATTCTTGCAAGTGGAGCCCAAGGTTTAACCTCCAGGGGGCTGTGGGGAGAGTTCAGGCGCTTCCCTGGCAGGGAGGGCACTTGGTCAGAAGGCAGCGCTGTGTGGGTGCTCAAAGGCGAGGTCTGCGCTCTGGGCACCGCCCACACCCCAGCCCCAAGTCTCTGGGATGGTGAGAGTCCAGCAGAGGCTGGGCTTGGCTCCCCAGCCACGGCGGAGCGAGGATCCGAGTTCTGGAGGCACCAGGCCTGGCTCTGAACGTGGGCTCCGTGACCCACAGGCTGACTGACCGGGGGCAGGGACTTCTCGAATCGTCAGAGCTGTCATCTACAAAAAGGAGAAAATGGACCCAGCTCCTGGACTGTTACAAGACCGTAAAGAATCATCAACACAGGACCTCGCTGGCGGTGCAGGGGCTCGGAACTTGCCTGCCAATCCAAGGGACACGGGTTCATTTAGTCCCTGGTCCCTGAAGATTCCACATGCCTCGGAGCAGCCCACGCTGGGCCCAAACCACTGAGCTGTAGGGCCTGGGGCCACAGGAGGAGCCCCATGGAGGAGGCCGCACGGCGAGACCGGAGGGGAGCCCGCTCACCACAACCAGAGCACACCCACGCAGTAACACAGACCCAGCACGGCCACAGGACAATAAACACATAAATACTCTTTAAGAAATCACCTACACCGAGTACTTAGCTGGCCGGTGGCGCTAGCGGTAAAGAAGCCGCCTGCCAACGCGGGAGATGCAAGAGACGTGGGTTTGATCCCTGGG
>SJYB01002408.1:239245-304081 GCA_006408585.1 Antidorcas marsupialis | reverse complement strand
GATCAGCACTCCGCGTCCACAGGCACGGGCTGCGCAGCCTGTTTTTTTGCCGCATTAGTTTCCATATTAGCACAAGCGCCGAAAAGGAGAAGAAATGAATCTAGGGCTCTTATGTAACTCTTCCTCTGCCAGTGCCAGGAAGAGGCTCCTGAGGAAAAGCTGGAAGAGCCCATCTAACCTTTCAGGCGTCAGGTAAAGAGCACGTCACTCCCTGAGGCGGCCCTGGAGCCTGGGGCCCCCTGCTGCAGAGCTTACACCAGGACCCCGCTGCTGGAGCCGCGGCACACAGGGAAACCATGCGGGACTAGCGGTGACGCACAGCTGGGGCAGATTCTGGACCAAAAGGTGCAAAAAGGACCAAAAACCCAGCGGCCATTTCTGAGGAGCTGGGAGCAGAAGCCCGGCGCTGCCCCCGGCCCCCGCACGCAGTGCCGCCACGGGGTGGGCAGACCAGCCCGGCCCCCGACGCAGCCCTCGCCACACCCCCCGCCCCGACCAGCGAGCAGGGGAACCGCTCCGCGGACGCCTTCCTGCAGCCCGCGCAGGAGCGCCAAGAAAGCCTTGCCTGAACCTCCACGCTGGCCCCTCGTCAGTTCCTACTGCCTGGAACAGGCCAAGAACCCCAGTGTCAGCATCCTCCCCAGTGGGGGTGTTTACACCCTAACTGGGAGGGGCCTCTTAAGATAGAAACATCTGGACTAATAACAAAGAATGACAAAAAGATGCAGTCTCATCAGATGAAGGCTCAGAAGGGACCCCAGTGTGAGGGCTCAACCACAATTCTAGGCCTCGAGTCCCTCAATCTTCTCAATCCTGACCACCTTTACTTTGACTCTGCTTCAAAAGTGAAAGTGAAAATCGCTCAGCTGTGCTCAACTGTTTGCGACCCCGTGGACTGTAGCCCGCCAGACTCCTCTGTCCGTGGGGTTCTCCAGGGAAGAGTACTGGAGTGGGCGCCTTCTCCTTCTCCAGGGGGTCCTCCTGACCCAGGGACTGCGCGAGAGGCTGCGGCGGGCTCAAGGGCCACGAGGCCCTGACCCTGTTCCTTTAGACGGGGAGAAAGCGGCTGACAGCAGTTTGCCAAAAACAACGGAGCCAAAGTCAGGCTGGCGAAAACAGGGCCGTGCTGAGACAAGCTGTGTGGAAAGGGATCCCGCTCGGCGACGGCTGCAGACCTGAGCCTCGCGGGCTCCCCGCTCAGTCTCCCCTCCACGCGCCTCTGAGCGCAGAGCTCCCCTCCCGGGGGGCCCTGGCCCGGGACACCGTCCCTCCAGCCGCCGTCTCTCCCGGGCTGACCCGGTTCTTCCTCACCGTTCAGCATGGGCATTATCCACAGGGGGTTACTCAGGACAGACTAAAGGTGAAACCACAGGAGTTAAGCTGGAACAGTGCAAAGTGTGACACTTGGCAGATNGGCTGCAGACCTGAGCCTCGCGGGCTCCCCGCTCAGTCTCCCCTCCACGCGCCTCTGAGCGCAGAGCTCCCCTCCCGGGGGGCCCTGGCCCGGGACACCGTCCCTCCAGCCGCCGTCTCTCCCGGGCTGACCCGGTTCTTCCTCACCGTTCAGCATGGGCATTATCCACAGGGGGTTACTCAGGACAGACTAAAGGTGAAACCACAGGAGTTAAGCTGGAACAGTGCAAAGTGTGACACTTGGCAGATGGCTTACACAAATTACACTGGTTTCCAAAACACACGTGGCGTGACCCTATTTCAGTGGGGATAGAAGAGGCTCTGAGAAGCTGATGCCCAGGGGTTTCAACAGTGATTTTCTAAGTAATGGGTGGGGTGGGGTGCGTTTTTTTGGTCTATAGTTTCTGTAAGAAGCATGTGTTGCTTTTGTAATAAGAAAACCTATTTTTGTGAGACCCATTTCACTGTTGATGTCTTTGCATTCCAGTTGCTCACAATGATAGACCACTGTGGACAAGGATGGCGGCTGCAGAGAAAGAAAGAACCTGGAATGTAATGGAGAACAGGTAAGTGGTTTTGTGCGTGGCTTACAGCAGCACGCGTTTGTCACGCTACAGCTCTGGAGGTCAGAAGGCCAGAATGCGTCTCATGGGGCTATGAGTGAGGTGGTGGGAGGCCGCCTTCCCTTCTGTGGCTCTCTGGGAGAGTCCAGGCCCACGACTCTCTCAGGTTCTAGAAGGTGCCAGCGTCTCTTGGTCCATGGCCCGCTTCCTCCACCTTCAGAGCGAGTCCTGTCAGCCTGAGTCCTCCTGCTGCCATTTCCTTGCTTCCGACTCTCCCGCCTCCGGCTTCCCCATTAAAGAATGCTGGCGATTACCCTGGGTTCACCCGGATCTTCCAGAATCACCTTATTGCTGGTTAGACACCCTATTGGAGAAGGTGATGGCACCCCACTCCAGCACTCCTGCCTGGAAAATCCCATGGACAGAGGAGCCTGGTGGGCTGTGGTCCATGAGGTCACACTGAGCGACTTCACTTTCGCTTTTCACTTTCATGCATTGGAAAAGGAAATGGCACCCCACTCCAGTGTTCTTGCCTGGAGAATCCCAGGGACCGGGGAGCCTGGTGGGCTGCCGTCTCTGGGGTCGCACAGAGTTGGACACGACTGAAGCGACTCAGCAGCAGCAGCCANACTGAGCGACTTCACTTTCGCTTTTCACTTTCATGCATTGGAGAAGGAAATGGCAACCCACTCCAGTGTTCTTGCCTGGAGAATCCCAGGGACCGGGGAGCCTGGTGGGCTGCCGTCTCTGGGGTCGCACAGAGTTGGACACGACTGAAGCGACTCAGCAGCAGCAGCCACCCTATTCCAGGTAAGACTGTGCTGCCTCCCTGTCGGGCACCGAGGCACACTCAGAGTCGAGGGTCGGGAAGTGGGCGCCGTTTGGGGTCCATCTTCTGTCCACTGGGAGCCCCCACACGTCTCTCTCTAGTTCAGCCTCAGACCTGTCTTTCTACCTGACATTCCCTGGGTGTGTAACAGGCATCATGGCCAAAGCTGACCCCTGACCTTCCTCCGAAACCTGTTTCTCCCCTCAGGGTCCCCTCTCCATCCTTCCAGCTTCTCGGGCCCCAAGCTCAGAGTCCTCCTTGACTTTCCCCTGTATCCCGCCACCGGGCTCCTCGCATCCCAGCTCGCTGCCTGCACCTTCCTCAGGCAACCAGGACCTCACCACCACCACGCCCATCACTGCCGGCCCAGGCCAGCATCGACCCTCAGCGAGACGGCCGCGGCGGCCCGCTCGCCGTTCCCCCTGCCTGCCTGGCGTCTCCTCCTGTGGACGAGTCTCTGGAAAACAAGCCCTTTCTGCCCCTCTGCGGCTGCTTATCCTGTTTCCTTCGCCTCGTGCTTCGGTTAACATACACCGTACGGTTATTTACTGTTTTCCTCCATTCTCCCCACCGGAGCATAACCTTCCTGAGGGCAGGGAAGCTCCTTTTAGAGACTAGAACTGTGGCTGGCACAGCGTAGGCACTCGGTGAATGCTTGGCATTTGAATAACAAACCATCCTCCCGCTCACTCCTCTGGACTCTGCCCCATACGGGTGCTGGGCGAGGGCCGGGGACAGAGGCCACAGAAAGACCAGGGCCTCGGTGTCAGCTCTGGGCTCCTCGCCGGTAACCTCCGGGTCAGCAGGGACCCAGGGTTTGTGGGCTTGGCTGGGGAGCCACCTCCCTCCTGTTGAAACCCTGCAGCCTGACCCAGGGATCTAATGAAGGGTACAGGCTGCGGGGGGCAGGCCGGCTGGCACCCTGAGCTCAGTCTCTGCCCCCCCGGGAGGGAAGGGCCTTGGGCGGCCACCCCCTGCACACAGGGGACCCCTGCTGATGACAGTGAGCCCCGCCGAGAGGAGCCGAGAGGAGCCGAGAGGAGCTGGCAGCGCCCACTCCTGTGCTCAACAAGCAGAGCGCCTCCTGTTCGCCCAGCCCTGCTCTGGGAGCTGGGGAGGCGCGAGTGAGCAGGCGGACAGGCGTCCTCGCCCCCAGAACACTGACGTGAGGGGGCCAGACAATGAACGAAAGAGCGATAGCACGTTGCCGAGGGGAGACGCAGTGTGCGGGCGAGGGGAGGGGGCGATGGGGTGTGCTGGGACGTGCTCCCTGGAGCGGGTGGGAAGGAAAGCGGTTCATTCCGGTACAGTGCCTGCCTTTCTCCCAGACACATCACCACCTAGCCACGTGGCCTTGGAGGAGTCACACCTCCCAGGACTAAACTGGGCGACACTAAAACATTGGCTCAGCAAGCTAAAATGTCTGAGTTATTGTTGCTGTTCAGTTGCTAAGTCAGTTCCGATTCTTTGTGACCCCATGGACTGCAGCTCGCCAGGCCTCCCTGTCCATCACCAACTCCCGGAGCTTGCTCAAACTCACGTCCATTGAGTCGGTGACGCCATCCAACCGTCTCATCCTCTGTCATCCCCTTCTCCTCCCACCTTCAATCTTTCCCAGCATCAGGGTCTTTTCCAATGAATCTGAGTAGGGTTAATCAATTAAGCTCCAAGTCTGGCTTAATCCAGTAGTTCAATGAGGAGGCTCTTTCTTTTTCTCCAGAACTAAGGAAAACAGGTCATTTTTAATCCCATGTAACTCCTCTTAAGTGAGTGAAAGTGAAAGTTGCTCAGTTGTGTCCAATTCTTTGTGATCCCATGGACTATACAGTCCATGGACTTCTCCAGGCCGGAATCCTGGAGTGGGTAGCCTTTCCCTTCTCCAGAGGATCGTCCCAACCCAGGGATCGAACCCAGGTCTCCTGCACTGCAGGTGGATTCTTTACCCTCTGAGCCACAAGGGAAGCCCAAGAATACTGGGGTGGGTAACCTATCCTTTCTCCAGCAGATCTTCCTGATGTAGGAATCGAACTGGGGTCTCCTGCATTGCAGGCAGATTCTTTACCAACTGAGCTCTCAGGGAAGCCAACTCATCTCATGGTACACAAAAATCACCAGAGCTGAAGAACTCAGACGCCAGAAAGATTAACTCCCAACTGAAGTGTGATTCCAGAAAGATGACTGAGTTAACAACTGTATTTGACCAAAGTCTTCGGCATCCGTAATCCTACGTTCTCAGGAGCTCTTGTGAATTTTCAGATTTTTCCCTTTTTCATTTCCTTTGATTGTTAGGAAAACAATCAAATTCCTTAGGGCACATCTCCTGTGATCAGAGCTCCATCTAGTTCCTGACACCTCTCCAGCCACATGCCCCACCCCCCAAAAAAACTCCACGCCCAGGCCAGCTGGGTGCCCTCTGTTCCGGTGACGCAGACTCCACGTCCCTGAATATGTCTTGTGACTTCAGTTTTCCATGCCTTTGTACGTGCTAGGGTTCTGAAATGCCTTGAAAACACATCTGTACACACACAGTGATATAATGTGATTAATAAGGTCACAACAACGTAGAGTATTAACATTGACCCTTTCTGCCCTAAGGACATGACTGTGCCTTCACTTTGGAGTTCTCAGCATCTCTGGAAACTTGGGTCCCCAAACCAGGGTCTGTACACCAGCGGGATGAGTATTACTTGGGCTTGCCGACATGCAGGTTTTCAGGCCCTGCTACAATATCTACTGAACTGGAGACTCTGGGTACGGGGCCCAGGAGCGGGTGTTTATAAAGTCCTCCAGGCGAGGCTCACGCATCATGAGTCTGAGAAGCCCTGACCCGGGCATCCGTCCACGTTGGCTGAATGGACGGATAACGGTTATAAACTGTGATGCTGCTCTACGTTTCTAGGGCTTCCCTGGGAGCTCAGACGGCAAAGCGTCTGCCCGCAGTGCGGGAGGCCCAGGCTCACCCTCTGGGCCGGGAAGACCCGCTGGGGAAGGCAGGGGTGGCCCACCTCAGTGCTCTTGCCTGCAGAACCCCGCGGACGTGGGAGCCCACAGTTCACGGGGTCGAAAAGAGTCAGACGCGACTGGGCGACTTCACTTTCTACATTTCTAGAAACATTCCTCCCTTCCAGGCTTTTTGCCTTCTTACGTGTCAGCTCGTATGCACATGTACATAAATCAGTTCAGTTCAGTCACTCAGTTGTGTCCAACTCTGTGCAACCCCACGGACAGCAGCACGCCAGGCCTCCCTGTGCATCGTCAACTCCCAGAGCTTACTCACACTCACGTCCATCGAGCCGGTGATGCCATCCGACCATTTAATCCTCTGTCGTCCCCTTCTCTTCCCGCTGTCAATCTTTCCCAGCATCAGGGTATATACATAAATACAATAAATAACTAATCTTTTTAAGATGTCCAGTGAAATTTTGATTTGATCACCATAGGACGTTAGACGTTTTCCTCTATAAAGACGTAGTTAACAGAGGACTTTGTGTATTGTTAGTTAGCTGTTCAGTAGCTACATACACACACACAATGCAGTTCTGAATTTTGGTTGGAAGAATGGAACCCCAGGGAGTGAAACTCTCAGTGTCTGCCCTGGGACCACAGAGCACATTTAGCAGGAGGCCAGGATCAGACCCAACATCCCCAGAATTTCCCACTACGCTGAGCGTACGAAGCCACAGACACGCTAGTGGTAAAGAACCTGCCTACCAACGCAGGAGACGTCAGAGACGTGTGTTCAATCCCTGCTTCAGGAAGATCCCCTGGAGGAGGGCATGGCAAGCCACTCCTGTACTCTTGCCTGGAGGATCCCACAGACAGAGGAGCCTGGCGGACGACAGTCCGTGGGGTCACAGAGATGGACACGACTGGGGCACTAACACAGGCAGAGACCTTAGAAGGCTCCCGTAAATACTCTGTTTTGTGGTCAGGCAATGAAATGTGTACAGGTCCCTGCCCTCTATCTGATCACCGCCTGAAGGACCTTCCTCTGGGGCCAGAAGCGATTTGCCGGTGTTGTCAAAAAGGCAGCCTTTTCACATCTCCCTCGGTAGCTGCGGAAATCCTGGCTCGCGCCCAAATGCCCCACTTGGGTTTTGTTCAGGAAAGATTTCTTCCAGCTGCTTTATTTGTTCCATGATTACATGTATGAGCTTCCAGAACGCACAAGATCACAAGTCAAATGAAAGGCTTCAGTTCCCAGTTCGCATAAAGAGATAAAATTTGAAACCGAGGGAAACAACAAAACACGGCTAAATGAAGGCCTAAGTATTATAGAAATGAGACTGAATAGTACTCTTGCTGAAAGGTCAGCAGGAGCCAGCGCGCGGAAGGAAACTGAGCCACCGTGGGGTAATCACAGTACTCTTGTGCTGTATTTACGGCCCCGCTCGCAAAGGAAGCCAGACACCCTCTTTAGCATGTACAATTTGGGCCACGGCAAGCTGCTCGAAATGAAAATATATGTCTGCACTTAAAAATAAAAACGTGCGCACTCACATTCATGAGTCTCATTCACAATAACCAAAAGGTGGACACGACCCAGATGTCCACTGACGGACGACGGTATAAACAAAATGTGGTATATACACGCGACGGAATATACTCAGCCTTTTAAAGAAAGGGAATTCCTTTTAAATGCAGACGGCCCTTGAGGACATGCTGCCGACAGAAATAAGCCGGCCCCAAATGAGAAACGCTCTAAGATTTCACTGAGAGAAAGTATCTCGTGTAGTCTAGCTCACAGCAACACAAAGGCGAATGGTGGCTGGCCAGGGCTGGGGAGAGGGCAAATGGGAGTTTCCGTTTGCAAAGTGAAAAGGTTCTACAGGTTGGTTGCACAACAACGTGAGTGCAGTTACGGCACCCGCGCCGAGAGTGCAGTTACGGCTACGGCGCCTTACGCTAACACACGGTTAAATAAAAACAGAACCAGCGGAAACGAAACAAACAAAACACCCTCCACAAACCATGACACGCGCAGGACTTCTCTTTTAAGGGCTGGAAGAGCGCATCTCAGAACGAAGCTGGGGCATCCTGGAGACTGGCCATCATTCACGTCAAGAGCCTGGGGGTGAGTACTACCACGCGGGCCTACATGGAAAATGTAAAGTAACCGGGCAGGCGTGGTCGGTTGGCTGTGGCAGATGGAGAGACACAGAAGAATCCGGAAACAGAAAACTACAGCCACAGGGCGTGAGAGGAAGGTGACCTTTGGCACAAACATGGAGAGCTTGAGCGATCCCCCATGCAAAGTAATCAAATGTCAAAAAAAGAGTCTGGAAAGAAGCAAAATGCTAAAGTTTCATGAATCTTGAAATATATTCTGGAAAGTATTTAGAAGCTGATGGAGTCCCAAACATCATCTGAGCATTAAACACATCCCACACATTTATCTACTGTGATTAAGCCTCACAGCCTTACTATATCACGAATGGGACACCTGGTGTATGTGATGATTAAACGCAGTGGCACTTTCAGAGGAGCATCCATAATAGGGGAGACGCTCTTGTCTGAAGCCATCTGGACTAACAGTCAATTCAGTTCAGTTCAGCTGCTCAGTTACCTGGCTCTTTGAGACCCCATGGACTGTAGCGCACCAGGCTTCCCTGTCCATCACCAACTCCCAGAGCTTGCTCAGACTCATGTCCATCAAGTCAGTGATGCCATCCAACCATCTCATCCTCCATCATCCCCTTCTCCTCCTGCCTTCAATCTTTCCCAGCAGTNCTCTTTGAGACCCCATGGACTGTAGCGCACCAGGCTTCCCTGTCCATCACCAACTCCCAGAGCTTGCTCAGACTCATGTCCATCAAGTCAGTGATGCCATCCAACCATCTCATCCTCCATCATCCCCTTCTCCTCCTGCCTTCAATCTTTCCCAGCAGTAAGGTCTTTTCAAATGAGTTAGCTCTTCCCATCAGGTGGCCAAAGTATTGGAGTTTCAGCTTCAGCATCAGTCCCTCCAATGAATATTCAGGGTTGACTTCCTTTAGGATGGACTGGTTGGATCTCCTTGCAGTCCAAGGGACTCTCAAGGGTCTTCTCCAATACGCAGTTCAAAGGTGCTCAGCTTTCTTTAAGGTACAATTCTCACATCCATACATAACTATTGGAAACACCATAGCCTTAATTAGATGGACCTTTGTTGACAAAGTAATGTCTCTGCTTTTTAATATGCTGTCTAGGTTGGTCATAGCTTTTCTTACAAGGAGCAAACATCTTTTAATTTAATGGCTGCAATCACTATCTGCAGTGATTCTGGAGTCCAAGAAAAAAGTCTGCCACTGTTTCCCCATGTATTTGCCATGAAGTGATGGGACNAAGTAATGTCTCTGCTTTTCAATATGCTGTCTAGGTTGGTCATAGCTTTTCTTACAAGGAGCAAACATCTTTTAATTTAATGGCTGCAATCACTATCTGCAGTGATTCTGGAGTCCAAGAAAAAAGTCTGCCACTGTTTCCCCATGTATTTGCCATGAAGTGATGGGACCAGATGCCATGATCTCAGTTTTTTGAATGTTGAGTTTTAAGCCAACTTTTTCACTCTCCTCTTGCACTTTAATCAAGAGGCTTTTTAGTTTCTCTTCACTTTCTGCTATAAGTGTGGTGTCAACTGCATATCTGAGGTTATTGATATTTTCCCCAGCAATCTTGATTCCAGTTTGTGCTTCATCCAGCCCAGCATTTCTCATGATGTACTCTGCATATAAGTTAAATAAGCAGGGTGACAATATACAGCCTTGATGTACTCCTTTCCCAATCTGGAACCGGTCCATTGTTCCATGTCTGGTTCTAATTGCTGCTTCTTGACCTGCATATAGGTTTCTCAGGAGGCAGGTAGGGTGGTCTGGTATTCCAGTCTCTTGAAGTATTTTCTACAGCTTGTGGCTCACACAGTCAAAGGCTTTAGTACAGTCAATGAAGCAGATGTTTTTCTAGCATTATCTTGCCTTTTCTATGATCCAGTGGATGTTGGCAATTTGATCTNAATTTAATGGCTGCAATCACTATCTGCAGTGATTCTGGAGTCCAAGAAAAAAGTCTGCCACTGTTTCCCCATGTATTTGCCATGAAGTGATGGGACTGCAGGCCATGATCTCAGTTTTTTGAATGTTGAGTTTTAAGCCAACTTTTTCCCTCTCCTCTTGCACTTTAATCAAGAGGCTTTTTACTTTCTCTTCACTTTCTGCTATAAGTGTGGTGTCAACTGCATATCTGAGGTTACTGATATTTTCTCCGGCAATCTTGATTCCAGTTTGTGCTTATCCAGCCCAGCATTTCTCATGATGTACTCTGCATATAAGTTAAAGAAGCAGGGTGACAATATACAGCCTTGATGTACTCCTTTCCCAATCTGGAACCAGTCCATTGTTCCATGTCTGGTTCTAATTGCTGCTTCTTGACCACGTATATCCAAAGAGTCCTCCCTCCATCCCACCAGACCATAAGGTCAGAGAACTTCATAAAAGATGTCGAACACCGAGCGTGTCAGTTTCCGAAATCATGTCAGTTACTTCGTCTACAAAAAGATCGTAATAGAACGGAAAAGATACTAGGTCACCTACAACCGTTAAACTAGAAACCAAGGAGACGGAAAAGATTTAGGTCGAACTTGTAGACCTTTAAATACCAAGCACATAACGACTTCGGACCGAACCTCTTCAAACTCGTAATGAAACGATCGAACACTCTACTCACGTTAGCACGTCATCAAACTCGTAAGAAACCCTAACCTTAATTTTAACTGACAAAGGTCAGGACACCGGTAATTTCTGAGCTTTTCAAATTTCTTGCAGCACTTTCACAGCATCATCTTTGAGGATCTGAAATAGCTCAACTGGAATTCCATCACCTCCACTAGCTTTGTTCATACCCAAGCTTCCTAAGGCCCAGTTGACTTCACATTCCAGGATGTCTGGCTCTAGGTGAGCAACCACACCATTCTGGTTATCTGGGCATCCAGCAAAGGGACTGAGAAGCCCCAGGGAATTTGACTTTGGAGGCCAGTGGGATTTGACTACAGGATTTCACAGCATGGGGAAACAGACTCTTGGAGGGCACAGACAAAACCTTGTGCACACCAGGACCAGGGAGAAAGGGCAGCGGCCCCATGAGAGACTGAGCCAGACTCACCTGTAAGTGACCAGGAGCCTCTGGGGGAGGCAGAGGTCGGTGGTGGACTGCCGTGGGGTCAGGGGCACTGAATACAACAACCCTGGGAGCCCAGGACTTGGTGGCATAAGCTCTTTTGAAGGCAGTCACCATTAACCCTGGTGGCTCAGAGGTTAAAGNATGAAAATCCTTTCACCAATGTTCCCTTTAAGATCTATTTAGTCTTAAGATAGTGATAAAGTTACATTTTCACATAGCAAGGACACAGTGATTTATAACAAAGTACAGTGATCTATTACAAAAGAGAAAATTCATTAACTCAAAAAGTCTAATATTGCTAACATCAAAAACTACTATATTTCCTTTTCTATATTCTAAATATATTGATTAATATATCCCCAGGTGCCTGAGGATATGAAGGCCTGGCGGCAATCATTGACTCAACAATGAGAAAAACCCTATGCTAATTAAGACTCTCAAAATACTCCGAATTCTCTGTGCTGTGTATGGTTGAGAGGTAGTAAACAATCATATGCCTAGTGGCAGGAGTATTGACAATCCTGTCACACAAGCTAGTCTGTCAGCAGAGAGGTTTGACCTGAGACACCCTTGTCCCACCCAGGGCAGGGAATTAGCAGTAATTACTGGCACAACTAATGAAAAACCCTTCACCAATATAATTCCTAACCAACCCACTATACTAATAATTTCTAACTTCTCAAAAGAATTTGCCTTTAGTAAGTCCAAAACATCTCATGCCTCTCACGGTCGGGAGGCTGTAAACAATCACATGTGGCCAGAGGAACCTGTACAGGCAGGCTAGATAACCTTCAGAGGAGTTTGTAAGTTGAAACACTCTTGTCACGCCCAGGAATTTTTATTAACTAGAGCTGCAAGTTAACTCCTTCTCCGAGAGAAATGGTGATGGGGGAGAGCCCCCTGTAAAGTCAGAGGTGTAGGTGAGAGCATAAAACAGACTCTGGTTTTGGGGGTAGATGCTCGGGAACAGGGGGCTTCCTGAGGCTTGATCACGCCTTTGCGGATGCCAAGCCTCCATCCTCATGACCTTTGCCATGGGCGGAGTTCCTCACGCTGGTTCCTGGCAGCCATCAGTCATTAGGGAACCACGAATTAAAAGCACAGTGAGATACCATTATACACCTATTAGAAATGGCTACAAAAAAAGAAACAAAACAAAAAATTAATAATACCAAGTGCTAGTAACAATGGACAGCAACTGGAATCTCATATTCTGCCTATGGGAATGAAAAAGAGTAAAGTGAATTCAGAAAAAGCTTCCCAGTTTCTTTATAAAATCAAATATACACCTATCATGTGGATCAGAAATCACACTTATTAACTGAAAAGAAATGGGGGTAAATATCCAAATAAAAACCTGAACACAAATGTCTAACGTCTACACAGCAGCAACATTCAGAATCCCTCTAACTGGAAGCAACCCAGTGTCCACGAAAAGATAAACTGGTGCATCTGTACAGCAGGATGTGACCGATGACTTCACCTGACCTGTGCAATGACATGGATGAGCTTCACATGCATTACATTGAGGGAAAGAAGCCAAATACAGAAGATTACAAATTGTGTGATCCCACTCACACGGCATTCTGGAAAAGGCAGCAACACAGGGACAATGACAACAATGATCAGTGGTACTGAGACTGGGAGTATAGGGAGGGATTTGGAAAGAATAGAAACATTTTATGTGTCGANGTCTACACAGCAGCAACATTCAGAATCACTCTAACTGGAAGCAACCCAGTGTCCACGAAAAGATAAACTGGTGCATCTGTACAGAAGGATGTGACCGATGACTTCACCTGATCCGTGCAATGACATGGATGAGCTTCACATGCATTGCATTGAGGGAAAGAAGCCAAATACAGAAGATCACAAATTGTGTGATCCCACTCACACGGCATTCTGGAAAAGGCAGCAACACAGGGACAATGACAACATGATCAGTGGTACTGAGACTGGGAGTATAGGGAGGGATTTGAAAGGAATAGAAACATTTTATGTGTCGATTATGGTGCTGGTTACACAGCTGCATACATTTATCAAAATCCGTAAGACCATAACACATCTACTAACGGACAAGCCTATGATCTTGTCCGTTACTTGTCCGTAAACTGTATCTTAATAAACCTGACTTAATAGCAGTAGCAGTGAAAGCCAAAAAGATGAAAAAAATATTCCATTAGGAAGAAACTCCCTAATGAGGTGGCTGAATGGCATCACTGACTCGATGTACGTGAGTCTGAGCCGGCTCTGGGAGTGGTGACATGCTGCAGTCCTTGGGGTCACAGAGAGCTGGACGTGACTGAGGGGCTGAACTGAACTGAAGACAGAAACTTAGTCGGGGAAGAAAAATTGAAAGACGAGTTCAGAAAGGAAGGATGTAAAACTTCAAATTCGTAAAGAACATTTTCACATAATTTTAAATGCTTCTTCAGACATTTTTTCTTTTATTTTTTTTTTGTTCACACATTTTTGAAAGAAAAATGATGAGTGTCAAATCACTGTGGTATGTACTCAATAAATACATTTAAGAGTGACATAACTTTTATTTTTAAATGTCAGTGTTTGCAATACACTGGAAATTATATGCTTTGCAACCATTAAACTTACTTTGACAAGATTTAGCATCAGTCTAAAAGTGCACAAGGAAATGCAGAGTTTGGAAGAAGACGTTTCGAGAACTGCAGAGACTCCTGCTCCAGGAGACAGCTTCCCCAAATTCTGCCACAGATGGTTGGCAGGTGTGGCAAGATGGAGCCCCAAAGTCCCCTGGGCAGGCAGGCTGCCTTCAACTGAAAGCGACCCGCCTGTTCACTGAAATGTGCTTTTGCAAAGACTCTCGTTGTCTCTGATGCAAGAACGTAAAAGAGACTGTAAGACACTGCCCTGGAGAGATGCCTGCGCATCAGTACAGACGGAAAGACAGAAGGACACCTACGGCACAAATAACTGCAATAAGGAGTCGCTGAGAACAAATCCAGTGCCCATCCATTCGCAAACAGATGACTACAAGGGAGAACTGCCTTTCAGTGGGATTATATGTAGCAATGACAATGAGTGCAATGTAACAGCTCATTGATAACATGCACCATTATGGATGAATCTTCAAAACTTGATGTGGAGTGAAAAAAATCAAGGTCATGATACACATACTATGATATTATGTATGAAACATTTGAAAACATGCAAACCAAGATAGTGAGTTGCTTAGGAATAAATATCTATGCAATTGTATTAAAATATGCGCAGGACTGACAAACAACTAAAATATAGACCGCATGGTTCTCTCTAGAAAGAAAAGTTAAGGAATCAGAGAAGGATGCATAAGGGTTTTCAACTCTTCGTGTAATATATTTCTTTAAAAAAGCTGGACCAAATATGGCAAAAGTAGACTGAAGAAAACTAAGTAGGTGGATTGCAAGGGTTACATTATATTACTATCTGAGCTTCTCTGCGTTTAAAGTATTCCCAACAGACACACAAATAAAGTATGTGTTTGGTATCCTGAAACTTGGCAAGAGTTCTTTGTCATGATTGATACCAGATACAGAATCTTCAGGTCTGAAGAGTCGGAAAGGGTGATTAAGCCTAGAGATTAAACATACACTTTATTAACTTTTTAGTTAGGCAACCCCTGGAACCTAAATCGAAGGTCAGTCTGGACGTCCTCCTCAAGTTCCAAGAAACCCACAGAGCACCTGCCGCACATGAGCAGGCGACGACTGAGCACCACATCGAGCACGGTGGCTGACTCTTCCGTGCGCGGCGCGCACCGCTGCTTCCGTGGGCCCTGCTCTTTGCGGCCCCGTGGCCTGCAGCCCCCCGCTGCCCCAGCCTTGGGGTCTCCAGGCAAGGATCCTGGAGTGGGCTGCCATTCCTCCTCCAGGGGATCTTCCCGACGCACGGACTGAACCCGCATCTCTTGTGTCTCCCGCATTGGCAGGTGGCTTCTTTACCACTAGTACCACCTGGAAAGCCCATCTTTAATAAATTGATTCTTTGATTCATCAGACAAGAACTAAATGACCACGTGCTTTGCGGTGACTTGAACACCCGGAGGCAGTCAAGCCAGATGAGAGACAACGCCCTGGTGGAGCTTCACAGTCAAGGGCGAGAAAGAGACCGGGAGCGAGCAGAGAAGCGGTGGCCTCAGAGGTCAGCATCATGAGTGACATAAGACGGGTGGTAGAGATTTACTGTTGCGAGAAGGAGGGATAAGCTGAAGCCACTTAGGATACAATAGGCCTTTCTGAGGATGCAGTGTTTGAACAAGGAACCTCAGTGCAAAGACTCGGAATAGAAGGCACCAGAGGTCTTGACCAACAAGATAAGTGAGACTGAGGACGTATAAGGAATCAACATGAGCTCTATAAGCCTTTAGAAATAAAGGACACAGCATCGGGTAGTAATTTAAAAGTTTCACAATTCTTTTTAAAAAGGTATTAATAAAACTAAAAATACGTTGCTTCCTATCCAGGAGCTCTTGACAGTGTCACACCTCAGTCCTCTAGCTTGACTTCTTACCTGCTGTTTCAGTAAAAGTAATACTTCGGTATTATCCTGAGATAAAGTTACACTGAAAATAGAATAACAAGGAATCCTCAAGGTATTTACTGAACAACACCAGTAAAAATCAACCTTTTCCTAACATATGTACCAACCACTTACAAAAGACAACAGACTGTAAATATATTCTCGGAAACAGGTGTTATGGAATAAAGCAAGAAACCTTACGCAGGGATCAGAAAAGCAGGTGACTATGAACAGTAAAATAATATCACAGTGAGACATTAGACATCTGCGTCACATTTCAGCACATGTGTTAACACTCAAACTTTTCTTGAAGCTATAATGTATTCTCCTGGGAATGGATATAGTAAACAGTGGATCTCTTCATTTCAACCAGAAAAAAAAAATGATCTAAAGTTGACTGACAGAGAGGCAAACGCTATTAGTTAATAGCTATATCCCAGATGGCCATCTTAGGGGCATTCAAAGCTATTACCTGCATCGTTGTCTAGCATACCGAGACAGACAATATGGGTAACACCATGAGGATTACAGGGACGGAAATAAGACAGAAAATGCGGCCCTGTTTTTGTTCAAAAGCAAATGAAAATGTATAAAACATTTTCCCATGTGTGTGAAAATGTATATAACATCTTACCCATGAGGTTGGACAAAATGAGAATAGTTTCAACAAGTTACTAAAGTGATAAATCATGAATTCTGAAGCCTGAGCTTGAATCCTGACTTTCCACTTGTTAGCTGTGCAACCTTGGACAAGTTTCTTAACCTCTCTGAGTTTCATCTAGGAAATGGTTGCTGTGAGGATGAAATGAATAAAGAACAGAACATTTATTTATTTTTGCCACGGAGTAAGTTTAGCCATAACCCCATGTGCAGACAAGAGCTAACACCACAGTCCCGCTTGGTCGCCCTGCTTCCAGGGACGGCTCCTGGCTGGTCCCCCACCAACACTGAGACATGCGTGGATCCCTGTGCCAGAAGCAGCTACGCAAGAGCGTGGTTTATGTTGAGCCCTTGCTTTCCTTCTATGAGCCTGGAATTCTGGAGCGTGCCCCTCACAGAATGCCTAAGTAATCGTCCCACAATAAAAACCCTAGGTGCTGAGTCTCTGACAAGCTTCCTTGGCTGATTACACTTCACACATGATGTCACAACTTGGTGGAGGAGGTAAGCACATCCCATGTGACTTCAGTGAGAACGGACCCTCAGAAGCTTGCCCCTGGGGTCCCCTGGACCAAGCCCCTCAGGCCTTTCCCTTTGCTGATTCTGCTTCATGTTCTTTCACCGCCACAGATTCTAGCTGAAAGTACAGTCATATGTTGAATTCCTCTAGTGACTCACAAAGCTGGTGGTGGTCTTAGGGACCCATGAACATATTCAGAAATAGATTATTACAAGCAATTATCTTACACTGAGTCTAAGTATAGTTAAGATGTGTATTTTAATAAATCTGGAAGTCACATTCACAAAAAGTGACTTTTAGAGATAACACCTTGATGAAAATAAACACTGCATTGGTTTCCTTTCATAAATAATAGATAAGATTAAAAAGTTGAAATTCAGTAGCATGTTCATTAAATTATACCAATATTTCTTGATAACATGCTTTTATGTCCCATGAAAATAAATATTTAGCTGTTACATCTTTCTAAATGATATTCACGACAAGGACATTAAGATTTCAGAAATACTCAGACATACCCTTCAAATAGCAACAGAAGATACAGCCCAACTGGAATGCCAGAATCACTAGACTGTGGCGATGGATCACTGAGCCTGGATATTTTCATCATCTCTTACAAATAAGTGGTTAGTCTTTCCCAAAACTTAATAAATCCAATATTCTGCCCAACATATCTCATGTTCTGCCTAAAAAAATCAGTATCTGGAAAAGAGAATTTAGCAGGAAAAGCTCGAGAGAAAAAGCACTTAATAATTCATGAAGGCTTTCTGTTTTGGATAGTCAGATCAATTCCCCCACCGGAAAAGACGGCAAGTAAGACACTAAAGCAAGACGACCCTAGAGGCACGGGGTTAAAAGACGGTGGGGACGGGCCCCACTCCTGAGGCAGCTCAGATTCAGAGGCTGCGGCAGCCCAAGGGCACTTCTGCCCTGAGGGTGTCGGTCCCTCTCTGAACCTGAGCTCTGGTTTGGTGGCTTCATTGGAGAAGAGGCCAGGGGACAAGATTCAGGGCTGGCACAGCACGGATCATCTACTCTCCCACATTAAGCTTCTCTCCAAAGGTAACGTGAAAGTTACCTTAAGCAAAGAAGAAAAAGAAAGGGCTTTTCAAAAATGATAAGCTATCTCTTAAAAGTTATGGCTACTGATTGCCCTTATATAGACCGGCAGCCTGAATCTAAGCAAACCTTGAGTAGGAACAAAAATTTCAATCTATGGATTTATTTTAATGTGGTCCTATACTGACAGCACACACACACACACACACACACACACACACACACACGTCTTAAGTAAAATACTGGCAAACTGAATATGCTGCTGCTGCTGCTAAGCCGCTTCAGTCGTGTCCGACTCTGTGTGACCCCAGAGACGGCAGCCCACCAGGCTCCCCCGTCCCTGGGATTCTCCAGGCAAGGACACTGGAGTGGGTTGCCATTTCCTTCTCCAGTGCATGAAAGTGAAAAGTGAAAGTGAAGTCGCTCAGTACTGTGGCCAGTACTGTGGCCTACCAGGCTCCTCCGCCCATGGGATTTTCCAGGCAAGAGTACTGGAGTAGGGTGCATATAATAGTGTATAAAAGACAGCATCATGACCAAATTGTGTTCACATTAATACACACACACACATATGAGCCATTAAGCACATCAACAGATTAAAGGGGAAAAAATCTCAATAGATAAGGAAAAAGCATGTAATAAGATTTAATGCCCATTCTTGACAGAAACTCTTGTACTAATCTAGGGAGCAACTTCTTTAATCTGACACAGGATATAATTATAACATATCTATAGCTAGCTGTGATCAGAATAGATGATGAGAAGGGGTGGCCTCTCTCCCTGAGTTTGGGAACAAGACACTATCACTGCTGGAAGTGCCAGCTAGCTCAGCAAGTCCAGAAAAAGACATTAAAGACACGAGGCCGGAAAGGAGGAAAATGTTTCTGTTTTCCACTGGCATCAGAATCTTCTCAGAAATACCTTCAAAAATCTACAGCTAAACTTAACAAGGTTGCCGGTTATAAGATCTATATATAAAAATCAATTACATTTCTATTTAATGGTTTCTGTAAGCAGTTTAAAAACATAATTTCCAAAAGATGCCATTTCAATAGCAACAAAAACTATAAAATATCATCTTATAAACTCCAAATTTGCTAAGACTAAATCTTAACTGTCCTCACCACAAAAAAGAAATGACCCTCCAGTGACCGGCTAGAGGGCCGACGGATGCTAGAGGCAGTCGTATCACAATATGTAAATGAACCACATCAACACACGGGCACCTCAAACGGACATAACAGCATAAGATATCATGCCAACGACATCTTAACTTAAAAACCCTGTAAGTGTGTAGGAATAAATCCAGCACAAGCACAGAAAAACCTATGTGCAGCACAGAGCAGCAACTGAAGGCAGCAAGTCTCTACCTAGGCATCCGTGGCTCAGCGGGTAAAGAACCTGCCTGCAACCTGGGTTCAGTCCCGGGCTTGGGAAGATCCCCCTGGAGGAGAGCATGGCAGCCCCCTCCAGCATTATTCTTGGGGCTTCCCTGTAGCTCAGTTGGTAAAAAAATCTGCCTACAATGCAGGAGACCTGGGTTCAATCCCTGAGTCGGGAAGATCCCCTGGAGGAGGGCATGGCAGCCCACTCCAGTATTCTTGCCTGGAGAATCCCATGGACAGAGGCGCCTGGAGGGCTACAGTCCATGGGGCCGCAAGAGTCGGATATGACTTAGCGACTAAACCTCCTCCTCTGCCATTTCTAGCTGTAGGATCTTGGGCAAGTCAATTAACCTCTTCAGTCTCCTGTGTAAAATATCAGATATCACTAGGACCACCTCATGAGGTTGGTGGGAAGACCGAACACCGAGTAATAGAATGAGGCCTGGCACGCAGGGAACCCCTGGAGTGCTCCATACAGTGAGAACGCCAGGACTACGATGATGATACTGGTAGCAGGATGATGCAGAAAAGTGCACACGCTTTCTGAAGGCTTTTCAGAATACTTAATTAAATGGAAAATATACCATATTCGTGGATAGGAAGACAATATTGTTAAGACATCAATTCCCCAGAAAATCTCTAGAATCAATGCAATGCTAATTAAAATGTGAACGGGGTTTTTGATGCTCAATAAGCCAGTTGCTGAATTTAAAGCAAAGAGCTCATAATCAATACACCACTGAAGAAGAGAAGTAAGGAGGGAGACTCGCCCCACAGACTGTAAGTCTTTATGAGGACAGTGCGGTATTGCTGTTGGGATAGGTTAAGTGACCAAAGAAACATGATAGAAAGTCCATAAACAAAGACAGTGTGCAGAGCTGCAGAGAAAAGAAGGCACAGTCAATAAAGAGAGTTAAAATATTGCTTATCCATAGAGAAAAAAGAAATTCGGTTCTCATACACTTAAGCCATGCTCAGAAACCAACTTTAGAAACTTCCCTGGTGATCCAGTGGTTAGAAACCTGCCCTGCAATGCAGGCGATATAGGTGCCAGCCTCAGCTGGGGAGCTAAAATCCCACCTGCCATGGGCAACTAAAGGAGCCTGCCCGTCGCGCCTAGAGAACCCACGTGCTGCAGTGAGAGGCCCCACATGAGACATCGACGCCGCCCCGAGCCACACCCAAGACGCAGCGCAGATAAACAGACGTTTAAAAACCAACCCTAGAAGAACTAAGGGCTTAATTTTCAAGAGCGAAACTTTAAAAATTGTGAAGAAAACAGTAGTACTTTTCTGAACTTGAGATAAGGAAGGGTTTCTTAAATGAGACAGTATCACTCTACTACCAAAACAATTCACAAATTTAACCAAATTAAATTTGATTTATATTTCAAAAGGCATACCTGAAGAAAGTGAAAAGACAAGCCACAAACTGGGAGAAAATATTTGTGAACTGACAACATATATGTACCAAGAACATATATATTTTTTAAAAATGTTCAAATCAATAGAAAATGCAGCAGAAAAATAGGTGGGTGAAAACCATGGATACATCTATAATACACAGATATGTAACAAACATGAAGCGAGCTGATGGATAAATCATTACTAAATCAAGCCCACAATGAGTTATCATTCCTAAGAAGCGTGACAATACCAAGTGCTGGAGAAGACGCAAGTCAACAGACTCTCTCACACACTAATGACTGGAGTGTAAATAACACAAATGGTCTGGAAGTACCATTTGGTATTATAATATTTTGGCACTAAGTAAATATTTGTATACCTTATAACCTACGAACACACCAAATCGAAACACTTGCACACAGCTACCAAGAGTGATGACATAAGATTGTTCGAACAGTACCAGTAGTAATAGCAAAAATAAACAGAACTATTTTCTTGTGGTGATTACTAAATGCCCACCAACAGGAAAATAGATAAATTATGGTAAATTCATGCAACGGGATGTTAAATATACTTAAAATGAGTATAACTATACACCTGGTAGGCTACAGTCCATGGGGTCACAAAGAGTCAGACACGACTAAGCAACTTCACTATTTCACTATACACAAAACAAGAATAAATATTAGAAATATATTATGAGTGAAAAAAAAAAAACAAGGCACAAAACACCTAAATTTGACACTCTTTTTTAAGACTTTTAAGATTTTATCTTCTTGGGCTCCAAAATCACTGTGGATGGTGACTGCAGCCCTGAAATTAAAAGACAGTTGCTCCTTGGAAGAAAAGCTATGACAAACCTAGACGGTGTATTAAAAAGCAGAGACATAACTCTGCCAACAAAGTTCTGTCTAATCAAAGCTCTGTGTTTTCCAAAAAACATGTATGGATGTAAGAGCTGGACCATAAAGAAGGCTGAGCGCCAAAGAACTGATGCTTTTGAATTGTGGTTCTTCTAGACAAGACTCCTGAGAGTCCCTTGGACTGCAAGGAGATCCAACCAGTCCATCCTAAAGGAAATCAGCCCTTGAATATTCACTGGAAGGACTGATGCTGAA
Organism: Antidorcas marsupialis; assembly: GCA_006408585.1. NCBI lineage: Eukaryota > Metazoa > Chordata > Mammalia > Artiodactyla > Bovidae > Antidorcas > Antidorcas marsupialis. Next base: position 282,441 of record SJYB01002408.1, on the reverse strand, counting down.
GCTCCAGTACTCTCTGCCTGATGCAAAGAGTCAGTTCATTGGACAAGTCTCTGATGCTGGGAAAGACTGAAGGCCAAAAGAAGAGGACGACAGAGGACGAGATGGCTGGATGGCACCACTGACTCAATGGACATGAGTTTGAACAAACTCCAGGAGACAGTGAAGGACAGGGAAGCCTGGCGTGCTGCAGTCCGTGGGGTCGCAAAGAGTTGGACATGACTTAGTGACTGACGAACAAGACGAGAAAAACTAAGCATTAGGAAAATACACAGGCGTGTGTGCTTATACATCTATGGACGTATTTTTACGGCAGGAGAATAGCAAACACTCAACTCTGAGCAGCAGTTCTCAAGGGAGGGAAGCAGGAAGCCAGGCTGCAGGAGCACGTGGGCGTGTGTGAGTTAGCGACGGCATTTTAGCTCTCGGGCTGCATGCACTCATTTTATCGCTCATCACACTATTTTTAATGAATAAAAATACCCATGTGTGGAAAAACTGTAAAGAACTACACACATTTACAAACTTACATCTTTACATATTTAAACTAGTTTTAGTTTAAATTAGCACCATAGTAGTGTATGAAATTCCCATGGGCAGAGGAGCCTGGTGGGCTGCAGTCCATGGGGTCGTGAAGAGTCGGACAGGACTGAGTGACTTCACTCTCACTTTTCGCTTTCATGCACTGGAGAAGGAAATGGCAACCCACTCCAGTGTTCTTGTCTGGAGAATCCCAGGGGTGGAGGAGCCTGGTGGGCTGGCGTCTATGGGGTCACACAGAGTTGGACACGACTGAAGCGACTCAGCAGCAGCAGCAGGGTATGAAAACTGTTACTATGCACTTTGGAATAATTTGCTGTAACACTTAACTTACTTACACAATCTGTTGGAAAGACTAGCATGTAAGCTCTAGCTAAAGGAGGAAGGAAAACAGAATCTCCTGCTTCCGTAAAGCCAGTTTATGAAGCTAATTTACTGAAACACTCTCCTGGCGCTCAGTGAGTGAAAAATGCCAGCCACAAAAATCCAACTGCACGGAAAGCCATCAGTCAAGGAAATCCAGCCTCAAATCCACACACCAACCGTGTGCAGACAGAGAGGGCAGTCACGCCCCTGCACCACGTGCTGCACACTGACCGTCTGCATTCTTCCCAAAGGCCTGTGCTGAGATCGCGCCTGCAGAGCGCGGGTCTCCGGAGGTGGGGGCCCTGGGAGGGGGCAGCCTCGGACCGGGACTCCCGCCCCCTAGACGGGAGCCCAGCGAGGACTCACTGAGAAGACATCTGTCTGCGGACCACGGAGCAGGCCCTCACCAGACACGCCTCCGCCAGCACCGCGACCTTGGGCCTCCCGGCCTCGTGAAGCGCCAGAGTGAGTTCCGCGGGTGGGGCCGCGCGGCCGCGGAGGTCTGTGCCGCGCGCGCAGTCACTTGCCCGGGCCCGGCACTCTGATGCCCGGGGGCGCAGCCCGCCAGGCTCCTCTGTCCACGGGCTTCTCCAGGCGAGAACACTGGAGGGGCTGCCATTTCCTCCTCCAGGGGCATCTTCCCGACCCTAGGGCTGAACCCGGGTCTCCTGAGCCTCCGGCGGCGGCTGGCAGGCGCTACCCCTGCGCCACGTGGGACGCGCCCGGGTCTTGCGAGACGTCACGGCGACGGAGGGCGCGGCGCGAGGGCCCGAGGCCGCGTCCTGGCCGGCACCTGCGCCCACCGAGTGCGCAGCCTCGGGCTGGGGGTGGGCGGAAAGGGAGGTCGCTCAGTCGTGTCCGACTCTCTGTGACCCCACGGACCATAACCTACCAGGCTCCTCTGTCCGTGGGATTCTCCAGGCAAGAGTCCTGGAGTGGATTGCCACTTCCTTCTCCAGGGGATCTTCCCGACCCAGCATCAAACCTGGGTCTCCTGCACTGCAGGCAGACGCTTTACCGTCTGAGAGACTGTACCAAGGGTTCTTAAAGCATCTTTTAATTGGTAAAAATCTATAACCCTATAAGGACCTATGCTTATCAAGAATTAACAAAATTGTGATGTAATTTCCTTATATAAGTGGCACCGTATTTAATCCAGATTCAACTGCCCTTGGATAATACCAATGTTCACAAGCTCTGAGGAGAGAATGAAGCATTAATACAGCATTACCATAGGATTAGTGAAAATGAAAAAGTAGAATTCCACACATAGAGTTTCCAAATAGTAGATATATTTGCTTTTTGGTATATCAGAGGTATCTTGCAGTACAGCATATTAACTATGTTGAGAGAAAAAATTATAATTTAAGTATTAAGATTTAAACATTAAGCAGTAAATTCTACAGTGTAAAAGAATTTGAAAAGTAACATAAATCCTGCAGAAACAACGTTCAAATTGCCTAAAACAGGGAAGACAGATTAGCAATTGTTCAAAAATAATATAAATACTTCAACAGGCAAAAAAATCACAGCTCTCTATTAGTATGCTTAAGGGACACTGCCCACATTCTCTACATAAATTCAGATTTTGGACACGTCAAAGTCTCTAAAAGAGAAAGCTCTTTGATATTCCAGATAGACATCAAAAGACACCCTATTTTTAAAAAATGTAAAGTCAAGCATCAAATAGGTAAAGACTTTTTGTACTTAAATGAGAACGGATTAGAACTAAGAATATATAAAGAACCCGCACAGATTAAGAGACAACTCAATATTCATACGTGGGCCAACAATACAAACAGGCAACTGAGAGACGCGACGCTGAACTTGACCGCAGGCAGGGAAATCACAAGGGTAAGAAAGCGCCGCTGCACGCTCGGCAGCTTGGCCAGAACTGCAGAGCTGGGTGCCAAGCGCTGGTGGCGCTGTGGACAGAGAGGAATTCCGCCGCGCGAGTGAGAGGGAATGCGGCCGCTCAGGAAGCGAGGCAGGCTGCAGGTCCGCACGCCTGCGGCCCACCGTCCGTTCCCACGCACGTGCGCGCTAACGACCGCTCCCACGCGTGGACAGGACACCCGCGGGGACACCCACTGCAGCGCGTGTGACAGCGGCAGCCGAGTCCGCCAACAGGAGGACGGGTCCATAAATCACGGGGCGCTTGCACCACAGAAAAAAAGTGCTCTGGGGGAAAAGCTTCTTTTCCGCATCTGCTTCCACGCTGAGGGACCTCTTCTGGAGTAAACCCTCCCCGGCTCTCTCCACGTCCTCACTCATCGCTCCTGGAGAGATGCCTGATCTAATCGGTGCTCCCCTTCTTCTCTCTGTAAGAACCTCCTGACTGCGGGGCGGGGGCGTGTACACAGTACTCTGCCCCCCAGTGCCACGGGGGTGCCAGGCTCACCGCACAGCCTGTGATTAGAAGGGTGAACGTATTGAATTCTGGCTGCATTCCAGCAAGCCCATCCCTCGCGCAGAGCCGTCTCTCGAGCGCAGGGCTGATATGTGTATTTACTGCGCTCCATCACCTGCATCTATTTCCCAACCTCTTCTAGATGGCGAAAGAGAGTTCCGGTTATTCTGCCTTCTCAGGCTCAGCAGAATACTACAGAGGGAGGAAAAATACGTGAAAGCTATCAAGGGGGCTGACTCTTTAAAATTTAGTAAGAGAAAAGGCAATTTGCATTTATGTCAGCCTGAGAGATTAAAAAAAACAATGCTATGTATTATTTAAAATACATAAATCTGTATCATAAACTATAAAGACACACATGAATGATTTTAAAAAATCAGGAACAGTGATTATCACTGGGGCACAGAAGGAGAAATACTACCAGGCAGGGTTAACCAAGGGGCTTCTCGACCATGTTTGGAATGGAATGGTTTGTTTCTCAGTTTGGAAGGAAAATATACAGAGATCTTGTTTTCAGCCTCAAGTATCTCAGATACACACACACACTCGTGCACGTGTGCACACTTACATACCACAGACACTTTGACAGGAGAAGCAATGGAGTCGGAGAAGCTGCGAGAACTGCCTGAAGGCGCCTGCCCTGTCCATCAGACAGGCCAGCTCTTCCCCAGACCCCCTGGAACCAAGCCAGTGGAAAGAAGCATTGCCCTTCTGGAGACGGATACCAAACGGAGCACTGGCTGCTAAAGTGTTACTCTAGACGGGAGGAAAACCTATTAAAGCACAGAATCAGTGAGAGTCAGAAAGGATAAAGCAAGACCAGGATCCAAGGAGTGGAAGTACTAGCAGCAAACCATGGAAGGCTCTCTAGAACTTTACTTTTGCCAGAATGAAACCGAAACTATCACCTTAAAAAACAAAAAAAGTAACAAAATCTTTGTATTGTCTCTGAAGGAAGAGTCAATAACTACTCCAGGCCACGCTTTCAGTGTCTTATAAATCACTAGGATGTTAAATTCAATGGAAATTTTCAGTCAGTATATTATGACTGCATATGGTCTGAGGCTGCACAGAAAGGAGATAATCTGTGTTATTTCCCGATCCCTTGGCTAAACGAGACACTCTGAGTCACCGCCATGATAACAGAATAGCGCCTGCAAACCTGTGCTACTTCCCTGAACAGAACGCATCTTCTTCTTTAAAACTTTCATATATTTTATTAAGTTGTTAATTATTAACAAATTCCTTCCTCCAGAAAAGAGGTATTCAAATGATAAACTCTTTTTGGCCTGGTGCACAAGCTGGCCTCAGAATCATTTTTTCTTGTCTTTTGTCTCCAATGAAGAGGAACTAATGAACGAAGAACACGCTAACGTTACCAATGACTGACATTTAGGCGAGTACGCAGTCCTCGCCGCGTGCTGCGATTTGTAACCCAGGGATAAATAAGACGTCGGAAAGTAAATAAGAAGCAGGTGATCAGCGATCGAAATAACGGATACAGTGCAGGCAGCTGCTTTCCAGTGAAAGCTGGCCGCACGTGCTGCTGCGCCCGTCTGTAACTGCCCAGTAGCCTCAGCAGGTTCTTGGGCCCAGCACGCATTCAGAAAGAACCTGCCCAACTGTATTTACCTGATAATGAAAAGAAACACCAGGAGACGATGAGGGTCCAGGAAAGGAGACTACACCGCACCAGCAGGACGACTTCACATCCGGGCAGTGCTCAGAGCCCGGAACGTCCTGAGGACGCCAACGCCTCCCTCTAACCCGTGTCTCCCTGTTTGCAACATATAGAAACGCAAGCAGACAGCACGCGGGGACGGAGGAACCAGCGTGCGGAGCCCAGGGGAGGGGCGTGGGTGAGCGAGCTGCAGGCTGGGACTGGCGCAAAGGCACTGAGCCTGCGACAGGTGAGCGGGGAGGGCCTGCTGCGCCGCCCAGGGGCCTCCGCCCGGGGCTCTCTAGCGACCTGCGAGGAAGGGCCTCCAGAGCAGAGGGGACACGTACACCTGCAGCTGGTTCACTCTGCTGTAAACGCAACTACACGCCACCAAAACTTAATTAGACAAAGAGACCCTTCAGATTTCACTGCGGATCTTGCCTCTTGCTCACTGCAGCCCTGCCACTCCCGTCTTCTTGCAATTTCCCAGTCCCGCCAAGCTGAGCCCCACCTCAGGGCCTGTGTAACGGCTTTCCTCTGGCAGGCTGGCCTTCTCCCAGACGGCAACCAGCTTTTCATCGTTCAGGTCTTACTCCGACGTGAGCCCCCAGAGGCCTCCCCTCGCCTCCCCGACCCCGCCGTCAGTGAGCCGTTCTTTCCTCGACTCGCTTTCACGTGCCCCGCGGCGCCTGAAGGGAGCTCGCTTGCTTCCGCAGTCAGTCTGCCTGCTTATGACCCGGAACTCCTGGAGAGCAGGGACCTCCCTGCTTTGCTCCCAGCTCTGGCCCCGGGACCCAGAAAGGCATCAGGCGCACAGCAGGTGCTCAGGGACCCCTAATGGATGAGTTAATGAGAGTGCGGCTGCTCAGCACAAACGCCCTCAATGCCAAGGATTTCTCAAAGAATGTAACATGCGTGCTCCCTAGTCCACCAGATTCAAAGTCCTGACTATTGAGTTTACTTAAAAGTGGGGGAGGGCAGCAAGCAACAGAGTAGGCGGGATGAAGATTACAAAGGGAGCTGATCCCGCTGCAACGTGAGGGCGACCGTTTCACGTATTTTTAATCACACTGATCCGGTCTATCAAAACCAAAAGCAAATCCTTCCACTGCTTTTATAGTCAGCACTGATAGCTGTATTCTGTTACTATAGCTATCGATATTATTTTCTATCCAAATTGCCTTGTACTTTTCTAGCAATGATATGAACTATCTCAGGTAAGTTCAGTTCAGTGGCTCAGTCGTGTCCGACTCTTTGCGACCCCATGAATCGCAGCANCTGCATATAGGTTTCTCAAGAGGCAGGTCAGGTGGTCTGGTGTTCCCATCTCTTTCAGAATTTTCCACAGTTTATTGTGATCCACACAGTCAAAGACTTGGCATAGTCAATAAAGGAGAAATAGATGTATTTCTGTAACTCTCTTGCTTTTTCCATGATCCAGTGGATGCTGGCAATTTGATCTCTGGTTCCTCTGCCTTTTTGAAAACCAGCTTGAACATCTGGAAGTCCACGGCTCACGTATTGCTGAAGCCTGGCTTGGAGAATTTTGAGCATTACTTTACTAGTATGTGAGATGAGTGCAATTGTGAGGTAGTTTGAGCATTCTTTGGCATTGCCTTTCTTTGCGATTGGAATGAAAACTGACCTTTTCCTGTCTTGTGGCCACTGCTGAGTTTTCCAAATTTGCTGGCATATTGAGTGCAGCACTTTCACAGCATCATCTTTCAGAATCTGTAATAGTTGAACTGGAATTCCATCACCTCCACTAGGTCTGGCTCTAGATGAGTGATCACACCATCGTGATTATCTGGGTCATGAAGATCTTTTTTGTACAGTTCTTCCGTGTATTCTTGCCACCTCTTCTTCATATCTTCTGCTTCTGTTAGGTCCAGACCATTTCTGTCCTTTATCGAGCCCATCTTGCATGAAATGTTCCCTTGGTATCTCTAATTTTCTTGAAGAGATCTCTAGTCTCCATTCTGTTGTTTTTCTCTATTTCTTTGCATTGATCACTGAAGAAGGCTTTCTTATCTCTTCTTGCTATTCTTTGGCACTCNAACTGGAATTCCATCACCTCCACTAGGTCTGGCTCTAGATGAGTGATCACACCATCGTGATTATCTGGGTCATGAAGATCTTTTTTGTACAGTTCTTCCGTGTATTCTTGCCACCTCTTCTTCATATCTTCTGCTTCTGTTAGGTCCAGACCATTTCTGTCCTTTATCGAGCCCATCTTGCATGAAATGTTCCCTTGGTATCTCTAATTTTCTTGAAGAGATCTCTAGTCTCCATTCTGTTGTTTTTCTCTATTTCTTTGCATTGATCACTGAAGAAGGCTTTCTTATCTCTTCTTGCTATTCTTTGGCACTCTGAATTCAGATGCCTATATCTTTCCTTTTCTCCTTTGCTTTTCACCTCTCTTCTTTTCACAGCTATTTGTAAGGCCTCCCCAGACAGCCATTTGGCTTTTTTGTATTTCTTTTCCATGGGGATGGTCTTGATCCCTGTCTCCCGTACAATGTCACGAACCTCATTCCGTAGTTCCTCTGGCACTCTATCTATCAGATCTAGTCCCTTAAATCTATTTCTCACTTCCACTGTATAATCATAAGGGATTTGATTTAGGTCATACCAGAATGGTCTAGTGGTTTTCCCTACTTTCTTCAATTTAAGTCTGAATTTGGCAATAAGGTGTTCATGATCTGAGCCACAGTCAGCTCCCAGTCTTGTTTTTGCTGACTGTATAGAGCTTCTCCATCTTTGGCTGCAAAAAAATATAATCAATCTGATTTCAGTGTTGACCATCTGGTGATGTCCATGTGTAGAGTCTTCTCTTGTGTTGTTGGAAGAGGGTGTTTGCTGTGACCAGTGCGTTTTCTTGGCAAAACTCTATTAGTCTTTGCCCTTGTCGCAGGTATTCTTGGAGTCTGAGAATCAGAAAGAGGTGAATGGCAATATGAACACAGTATGGAATAAAACACTTATAAGATGCGATTCCTTCTCTCAGCCAGAAAAAGGAGACCCAACAATTTAGGTCATTATTTGGAGTAAAAGCCCCAAGAACGATTTATCTGTGTTACAAGTGAATCTGGCTGTCTTATGTGTTGACTAGAATCCGAGTAACTGTGTTTGACTGAATACACAGTTAAAGGAAAAAGCTATTCCCTAAAAAATAGATTCAAGAATCATTCAAACACAGTTTTACTGGCACAGTTTTGGAATCTATCATGAGGTATTCCAAGCTGAATTTAAACCTCCTCATTTTTCAAGCTGACCTGTTACCACTAATAGGTTTTAAAATGATGAACAGCCACAGAACCATAAAAATAAATTCCGTTTTATAAAACTGAAGATCACTTTATCTGAAATGAAGTTTCATTTTTTAAAAACATCATGCATTTGGGGGAAAAAAGTCATATACTCCTGGAAGCAATGGTCATTTTCCATGAAAGAAAATGTTATTGGGATACAGCAGTAGCACAGAAGTGAAATATATACTGTGAGGGAGAAGCTGATTTGCTGTTTGGCAAATACAGGGCTTGTTTCCATACAGTGGGTAGGAGAGAAGGCAAGAGGAGACTCCAGGATCACATTCAGGAAATTAGGAGAGAGACCAAACAGAACCGTGGCATCAGAGGCAGGCTGACCATCGCAAGTCATCATCTGCTTTTTAGAGCCTTTCTACTGGTGTGTAGAGCTTTCAGATGCAGCAAGACTGCAGCTAAAGAAGCATCTTCCATGTAAAACAGACGACTGATGAGGCCCTATGGTACGCCGCTCAGCACCCCGTGGTGAGCTAAATGGAAGGGAGTCCGGGAAGAGGGGACATGTGTATACGTACGCCTGACTCACTTTGCTGTAGAGCAGAAACAAACAACATTATGGAGCAACTATACCCAAATTTAAAAACAAATAATAAAATATTTTTCAAAAGAAGCCTCTCAAACCACATCTCCTATTTGTACACAGTAGGACAAAAACTCAGAGATGATGGTTGGATGGCATTACTGACTCAACGGACATGAGTCTGAGTAAGCTCTGGGAGATAGTGAAGGACAGGGAAGCCTGGTGTGCTGCAGTCTGTGGAGTGGCAAAGAGTCGGACACAGCCTCGCGACTGAACAACAACAGGAGGGAAACTCGGGGGCTAATGGGGCAAGAGGTATGGCTCCCAGTGGAATCCTTTGTGGGGTAGGAGAGTCTTCAAGGTCACATGCAAGTTTGATGACTCGCTACTTTTCGCTTTGTTCTTTGGTCAAAGTCAGAAGGTCAGCTCAACTTCAAAGAGACAGAAATAAGCTTCTAGATGGTCACAGAGCCAAGGTGCTCTGCAAAGGCCAAAGCCGACAGTGGGGGGAGAGGGGTGGCTGTGGCCATCCACGCAGACGACTGGCCACTGTGATCTGTGAGTGCGCGTGGTCAGTTTCCGGGAGGCGGGTTTCTGAGTTAGGCGGTTTTAGTGGATCTGTGAGCGATCTGCTGACTCCCTGAGTTCAATGTGAGAGGTTGACTATCATGACTACAGAAATTACCATCCTCCTGCGTGCACACAGGACGGGAGACTTGCACGACACACAGACGGTTGTGGAGGTGGGGCGGGGGTGTCTGGTCTCCATCCTGAAGCACCAGTGAGAGACAGCTCACACACGGCGAGAGCAAGACAAGGCAGGCAGCGTGAGTGGCAGGCAAGGGAGAGGCCTAGGAGCGCGAGGGAAAGGGCGGGTCACTGAGGACTGGGCCGACCAGGACACGGGACAGAGGAGGGGACCCGATCGCATCCTGAGGGAGGAGCCAGGCTCACAGAGCAGGGAGGGGGCACCCAGAAAGGGGCGACCCTGCACGCCCGGGGGAGAACAGCATGATGGGTTCAGGTAACAAGCTCATCATAAAGGAGGGGAGAGCAGGGGAGCAGGGGCAGGGGCGGCCAGCCGACCCGCAGGCTGAGTGAGAGCCTGGCCTCCCGGTGCTGGAGGGGACAGCAAAGAGGGGCCTACACACTGCTGGCAGGAAAGCGGCCTGGGCAGCCCCCACGGAGAGCAGGGTGGAGGGTCCTCACAGAACTAAAAAGCACCACTCGGGGGCACGCATCCGGGAAAAATGAAGATAGCAATCTGAAAAGCTACACATGCCCTGATGTTCAGAGCAGCACTACTTATAATAGCCGAGGCATGGAAGCCAACTGCCTGCCTAGAGATGGACGGATAAAGAAGATGTGGTGTGTGTACACATACCCACGCACAATGGAATATTAGTCACACATACACAAAGAATGAAACGCAAACGGACCTGGAGAGCATTAGGCTGAGTGAAGTAAGTCAGAGAAAGACACACACACACTGCAGGAGATCACTCACATGTGGGATCAAAACAGTAACACAAGGGAATACATACGCGGAGCAGAAGCGCCCACAGACCCAGAGCCGCGGCCGCAGGGAGGCGGGGCCGGGGAGGCGCGTCAGCGGGACGGGGCGGAGGGCATCAGCCGCTGCGGATAAAGCAGGGGGGCAACAAGGGGCCGCTGCATCGCACAGGGAATCAGAGAAATGCTCTTGTAGCCACTTATGATGGAGCACACTCTGCAAAAACACAGAATCACTGTGCTGTATTCCTGAAACTTATATAATATTGCAAATCAACTACACTTCAATAAACAAAGAGAAAAATGGGCCTTCAGCCTCTATGCTTTAGATGTGAGTCCTAGAGCCCTGGGTAGGGTGATGGGAAGAGGGCTGATAGCAGACAACTCTAAACTAGCAAAGGGACTTGGTGACCGAACGGATTTAGAACAAGGACAAAAAGGGAAAAATCAATGACTGTGAGAATGAATCTGAAGAAACTGTGGTATCACTGACAGGAATAGTAAGAAAGAGCTGACTTGAGGACAAGGATAAAGACTTTCGATTTAAACATGATGAACCGAAGGCGACAATAAACGGCCTGCAACACCCTCAGCTGTGCACTAACCGCACGACTCTGAGGACCCTCTAAGCTTAGTTTTCTCACCTGCAACAGGAGCACAGCCACGCGTGACTCACTAAGTTATCGGTGAGGACTGCGCGACGTGGCGGCAACGCCGGGGCCCACTAACGCGCAGGAAAGCGGCAGATTCTGCCACTGTTGCCGTCCGGCTCATATCTGACAAACTCCCAGTAAGCTTTGTTGCTGCGTGAACTTATGACTATCCAGGACCCCTCTCCTCGGGATTTTTTGTTTTTTAATCCACCTGAGACAAGCCAGAACACTTCTATTCTAACTGCAGTCCCTGTAAAATTTCCAGCGCGTTTGAGTCTGTGCAATTTACAACCTGGAGAGGTCTTCAAATCTATGACAAATTTACCAATGCAAACCATTAAACCTAGTATGTCAGGTGATCCATCTGGATTAGATGTGAATATTTTGATGGCTATGAGATTCCCTAAGAAGCAGCAGGTTGACAAGGGCGCTTCTTTACACTGAAATAAGATTAAAGAGGGTAAGATTCCGTAGTGATGATGTAGCCACGAAGGATACTTTCAGTTCAGTTCAGTCCAGTCACTCAGTAGTGTCCCACTCTTTGCAACCCCATGAATCGCAGCACGCCAGGCCTCCCTGTCCATCACCAACTCCCAGAATTCACTCAGACTCAAGTCCATTGAGTCGGTGATGCCATCCAGCCATCTCATCCTTGGTCGTCCCCTTCTCCTCCTGCCCCCAATCCCTCCCAGCATCAGAGTCTTTTCCAATGAGTCAACTTTTCACATGAGGTGGCCAAAGTACTGGAGTCTCAGCTTTAACATCATTCCTTCCAAAGAAATCCCAGGGCTGATCTCCTTCAGAATGGACTGGTTGGATCTCCTTGCAGTCCAAGGGACTCTCAAGAGTCTTCTCCAACACCACAGTTCAAAAGCATCAATTCTTCGGCGCTTAGCCTTCTTCACAGTCCAAGTCTCACATCCATACATGACCACTGGAAAAACCAGTGACTAGACTAGACTGACTAGACGGACCTTAGTCGGCAAAGTAATGTCTCTGCTTTTGAATATGTTATCTAGGTTGGTCATAACTTTCTTTCCAAGGAGTAAGCATCTTCTAATTTCATGGCTGCAGTCATCATCTGCAGTGATTTTGGAGCCCAAAAAGATAGTCTGACACTGTTTCCCCATCTATTTCCCATGAAGTGATGGGACCAGGTGCCATGATCTTCGTTTTCTGAATGTTGAGCTTGAAGCCAACTTTTTCACTCTCCACTTTCACTTTCATCTAGAGGCTTTTTAGTTCCTCTTCACTTTCTGCCATAAGGGTGGTGTCATCTGCATATCTGAGGTTATTGACATTTTTCCTGGCAATCTTGATTCCAGCTTGTGTTTCTTCCAGTCCAGCGTTTCTCATGATGTACTCTGCATAGAAGTTAAATAAGCAGGGTGACAATATACAGCCTTCATGTACTCCTTTTCCTGTTTGGAACCAGTCTGTTGTTCCATGTCCAGTTCTAACTGTTGCTTCCTGATCTGCATATAGGTTTCTCAAGAGGCAGGTCAGGTGGTCTGGTGTTCCCATCTCTTTCAGAATTTTCCACAGTTTATTGTGATCCACACAGTCAAAGGCTTTGGCATAGTCAATAAAGCAGAAATAGATGTTTTTCTGGAACTCTCTTGCTTTTTCCATGATCCAGCGGATGTTGGCAATTTGATCTCTGGTTCCTCTGCCTTTTCTAAAACCAGCTGGAACATCTGGAAGTTCACAGTTCACATATTGCTGAAGCCTCACTTGGAGCGAAGGATACATTAGTAGTGGGGAAACTAAAAGAAGATAAATTCGAAGTAAATCTGCAAATTTAACACTGTAGTTATTAGTAACTGTAGAGTGAAACACAAACATTTATCCTGTACACAGTAAGAGCTTAATAAGCATTTGTTAAATATTGCTGGATGAAACTGATGATGGAATTGATGATGACTGATGAAACTGATGACCAGATTATCTGTCTGTCCTTTTGTTCCCTGTGGCAATGACCTCACTATGCTATTCATCATAACTGTTTTTAAAGAGTAATTAAACAACAGGTATGGAAACAGAGAATCAAGGTATTTAAAGCTAGGAAAGAAACTGAGGTCCAGGGAGGTTAACAGACTTGCCTCAGTCAATTCCCCATAGTGTGAGATCGGAGCTTGAACAGCTAACGGACAGCACTGTGCACGTCCCATCACCCTGTGATGGAGGAGAAAGAGTTGCGGAGTAACTCAAGCCAATCAGTTTCATGATTTGTTTGAAGGTCTAACAAAAGGTTGAGATGAGTAGATGGATTCTGAGAAACACACACTTCAATTATTGAAGCCATAAAAGTTTCTCATTATGATGCTTAAACAATTCATGACAGTCTAAAATACAGATTTTTTTTTTTTTGCAGTATGAGGTTTTTATATTTTTTATCATAAGATTTTATGACTAAATGTCAGAAATCAGGGAATTTCAGAAAAAGGGTATACCAGTTAGCTTATTTAGGTTCATGAAAAGAGTTATAGCTGTAGATTATAGAGCTCTGTTTTTGGCTGCAAAAATTTATGTACTGTCTAGATCTTTATTCTATTGAAAGTGAACCGCAAAAGGCCCTTAAATAAAATGATTCCTTCAAAATCCATAAATTGTAGTAGAGATGACTGATGAAGAGATTCAAAATCCCTTTCAAGGGTGCACATGGGGAGAGGTCTAGAAGGGGCAGGGCAGTCTCTCTTGCATGGTGGGGATGCCTCCCTGTGTTTCCGGGTCAAGGCCGAAGTCTATCAGCTACGGTGATCTGACCCACATGACTTGGCCACGCTGCGCCTCGGTCTCCTCATCTGTAAAATGGGGGCGGTGACAGCAGCCGTGTCATAGGCTGGCGAGGACCACAGTCAAGACAGGCAGAGCGCTGCGGGTGGCGCCTGAGGGTGGCAAGCACTGTGTGCTGGCTCTAGGGTCACACCCAGGGCCGCATGGCGTCCCGCACCAGCCCCGCCACCCCCTCTGCCCTCGCTGCTCGCTGTGGGGTGCCCTTCCTTCCGGGATGTCTTCAAACCCTAACTCAGCTGCTGAATGCCTGGATGACCTTGGCTGGAATCATTCTTCTACAGCAGGCATCATTTCCTACTTCATCTTATGGTCACTCTCTAAAAGATGGTCCCCGTCTGACTTGCTCCTGTAGCCCCGAAGGTACCGTCCTTGGTGCCTCACTCCCAGCAAGTATTGATATTTGTGGAGTGAACTAATACATCGGCAGAGCTGTCTTCTCCTGCCTTATCAACTGATAGCTGTTATTATCTCTTCTATTAAAAAGGAAAGGCAGGTCCTAAGAGGCCCAAACTATTAAGCTGAGGCCAACATCGTAACTGTCTTTTGGAATAAAGCATAATTTATGAGATGCACAGCTAATTTAATTTCATGAAAACTCAGAGAATCTCTGGAACAAAATCAACACAGAATAAAACCTCAGGTTTGGAATGTAGCCAGGACGGTCACTACCCAGACTGGGCAGGGCACAGCCTTATTACTGTCATCTCTTGATTACCTGCTGTGAAGACGCGGGGCCCTTTGAAGATGAATACCTATTTGTCTGTGGCAAATTATCCCCAAGTCAAAGTTCCTTTATGTTCTTCTGCTTCTTTCTCTCAGACAGTCTAGATTAATAAACAGTGAGCGCCACGATGGGACAAGAAGCCTACTGAACATGCAGCCACCCATTCGAGCCTTCAAACAGCTCTGCAACGTCGGTTCTCTTAACAACTATTAGGGAACAGAGGCACGGAGACGCTAGACACCCTGCCCAAAGTTTCCCGTCGAGTTCAGCTCGTCTGACTTCAGTGCATCTCCCCACGTTTATTGCCCTAAACAGGGGTGGAAGGGGATCGGCGTGGAGTATGTGGATCACTCAACTACTTGTGGGACAAAGGGCTCGGAGGATTCCTCGGGGGCACACCAAACCTGGTCTGGTCGGGCTGGACAGGAAGGTGCAGTGATGCAAAGGAGCCCCGTGAACTCAGGCTAGATCCCCAAACTCCAGGAGACCCGAGGTGGCAGCAGAACAGTGGGCTCTGGGCAACGGCAGCACGGAGGCGCCCAGCATGAGATGGTTACCTTAGAGCGAGAACTGGCCAGCAGCTGGAGTCCTGGCCATCAAGACAGGAAGCTAGGAAAGGGAAGCTGGAGGTCGGGACAAGCCTCGGTGCTAATCAGGAAAACATGAGCAGCTGGGTGTGCAGAGCTGGACACACGCTGTGGGCGCGTCAGCACGGGGGCGCAGGGCCAGTGCAGACAGAGGTCACTGTTGCCGCGTCTCACTCCCTTCTTCGTCGTGCGGTGGACACGGTAGACAGCGGCAAGCCACACACCCGATCTCCTTGCTTCTCTACTCAAAACACTTCAACACCTTCCCATTATCCTCAGGGTCAACTCCAAGCTCCTCAGCACCTCACACAGCCCTTCATGACCTGGTGTGGCTCCTGTCTCTGGTCTCATCACTCTCCATTTATCCTTCCGGCCCCACCCAGCCAGGCAAACAAGGACAGCTGACGATCCCGCTCATTCAGAGGACCAAGCTCTCCTACTCAGCCCCGCGGATACGCTCCGCTTCGAGCACACTCTATCCCTGTCTGGCTATACTTCCATCTTTCAGGTCTCCCATCGGCCTTCACTTCCTCTGGAGTCAGCCTTGCTTTCTATTTCTGGCTTGCTTCCAGCAGCCTTCCTGGATACTCCCACAATGCTCTGCAGTCATCCTTCAGGATTAGCCATCTTGGATTCTAGTCACCGGCCTCTCCACCTAGGCGCTAAGCTCCTAGAAGGCAGGGCGGTGTCAGCCTTCTCTGCTTTTATATCCCCAGCGTCTGCAACGCAGACGAACATTTGTTCCCAGTCAAAGAAAGGTAGAATCCTGAGGACAGAGGAGGGCATGGCAGAGCCATCTACTGTAGTGATCAGGGCGTGAAGAGAAGGCAAGAGCGCACAGCACTCAGAAAGCGTGAGGGGAGGACTGTGCGGCCAAGAAGGGGCCTCAGGAGGACTTGGAAGCGTTACCAAGAATCTAGAGAGGGTCTCCGTGTCAGTCACTGCCTGGAAAGCTGTACACAGCGTGCCCAGCACAGTCGCAGAGCACAGGGGTCTCCTGAGTGCCCGCGTCACTTCGGCTTTTGAGAGCTTCTTATGGAAGACGTGAGAGCCTGTCTCTGGAGTTTTTATCACAGGAGGAAAAGAAGGAAAAAGGACGGTGAGGGGAGAAAAACACAGGACTCCGAGGAGTCAAACTGCTGGCTCTCTGGAACTGACATGAGCCCACCGATCAACATCCAAGGAAAAGCAAAGAGGTAAACGGAGAGAACTGGGGACCCCGAGCTGTAACGTTTGCCCGTGACAAAGGGGAAACCACAAAGGCCACTGTGTTTAAATCATTAACAGAAGTGCGCCCCGTTCACGCGCGTGGATCAGGCTCGGCGGGAGGGAGACAAATTAATCTAAGGCTGTTCATTTTCTGATAGCTTAAAGCAAACACCTTGAGCAATACTATGAAGCCAGCGAGTAAAATAAATAGAAATGAAGTCCAGAGAATTCAAACATGAAAATCTGGGGAGCAGAGAAAGAACCGCACAAAGCAAAACAGACGAAATACAAGGCTAACCAAACAAAAGCTAAATCAAATAAACAGGCATGCCGTGTGCCCTGGAGGACTGCCCAGGGGAGTGCATTTCCACAGAGAATGCTTCTGCTACCAGTTTGGAAAACTTCAATTCCAGAAAGACTGGAGGAAGGTGGAGCCACATCTGAGTGACCCCGGGAGCGAGGGGTGGACAGGGAGCTGGCCAGCTGCGGTTCTGGGCTCTGTGGACAAACGCTAGACGCTTCCCCTTGTTCTTCAGCCGCTAAAGTCGTGTCCAGCTCTTTGTGACTCTGTGGACCGGAGCACGCTAGGCTCCCCTGTCCTCCACCATCTCCCGGAGCCTGCTCAAATTCATGTCCATCGAGTCGGTGATGCCATCCAGCCGTCTCATCCTCTGTCGTCCCCTTCTCCTCCTGCCCTCAATCTTCCCCAGCATCAGCGTCTTTTCCAATGAATCAGCTCTTCACATCAGGAGGCCACAGTACTGGAGCTTCAGCTTCAGCATCAGTCCTTCCAAGGGATAGTCAGGGTTGATTTCCATGAGGACTGACTGGTTTGATCCCCTTGCAGAACCCTCCCCTAGCAAGATGCAGACAAGGCAGCCCACTCCCTCCCCATGCCTCCCGTGGGCCCTGCGTTCAGCCAGGTATGAGAAACAAGACCTCGTCACAGACGAGAAGCTGGCAACGCCTCTTCTCCACTTGCAGACAAAAAGGCCGTGGTGAACACCTCTAGGCGGCCGTGCCAGGACCCAGAGTGCTCCGAGGAGTCCAGCCCTGGAGCCCAGGTCAGGCAAAGCACCGGCGCCTGCCCGTGAACGGGGACGCCGGGGACAGAGCCCTGGGCTCGGTGCTGGCGCGGCCCCCGCAAGCGCCCAGTCCTGACAGCGGCTCGGCGATCCTCTCAGTGACGACCATCTCCGCCACTGCGTCACCCCCGCCTGAGTGTTCACCCCCAGCAGGCACAGAACTAGGCCCTCTGCATGGATCATCCCCTTTAAGCCCCCAGCAAGTCACCATTATCTTGATTTTATAGCTGCTCACTCTACAGATAAGAGAGCCAAGGCAAGTTAAGATACTTTTCAGAGGACCTCACAGCCAGCCAGGAATGGAGCAGGGATTTAGATCCAGACAGCTATTTCAGGACAAGCTCTTCGAACCAACAGACTTGTTAGAAACCCAATGAAAGGAGGTGGATAATCAGCAAACACTTATCAACAGTGGGGAGATGTGTCCTTTGAACTCTGCTAGGTTCAACTGGGGTGAAATAGTTTACAAAAAAATATAACAATAGACACAAAGTAAGGAAGCTTTCCTGGTGGTCTGGTAGCTAAGAACTTGCCTGCTAATGCAGGGGACGCAGGTCTGATCCCTGGTCCAGGAGGACTCCATGTGCCACGGAGCAGTGAAGCCCGTGTCCCACAACCACTGCAGTCGGCACACTCTCGAGTGTGTGTTCCACAAGAGAAGTCACCACAAGGAGCCCTCGACCACAGCTAGAGAGCAGCCCCCTGCTCACCACGACTAGAGAAAGCCTGCATGTAGCCAGGAAGACCCAGTGCAACAAAACGAGGAAGACTAAGGCTGAAGCTGAAGCTCCAGTACTTTGGCCACCTGATGCAAAGAGCAGACTCACTGGAAACGACCCTGATCCCTGGAAAGAATAAGGGCAGGAGGAGGAGGGGACGGCAGAGGATGAGACGGCTGGATGGCATCTCCGACTGGATGGACGTGAGTTGGAGCAAACTGGGGGAGAGAGAGGAGGCGAGAGGAGCCTAGTGTGCTGCAGGCTATGGGGTCGCAAAGAGTCGGACGCCCTGGGTGACGGAGCAAGCGTGCACTCCTTAATGCCGACTGCATCCCTCCAGCAAAAGCGCAGGCTGCTCAGACCCCCAAGGAAACTAACACAACAAACCAACAGGAGAGTCGACAATGTGCAGCTCAGCGGTTCTGGGGGATTAGCATTACCCAAATGCAGACTTAGCTCCAAACACCGGGAGCCCTGGGAATCCGAAGTTCCTTAAGACTTCCTTAGCACGGCAATGCCTTCTCCTTACATTTCTGCATTGCTGCCTTTATTGAGATTTCTGTACATTAATATGTGCTTTTTCCCCCCCCAATATGACCTATTTTTCCAATGGGACTGAAGGGGGGAAAAATCACAAATGCATATTTAAAGAAGCAAGAATATTTAAATTCTCCCAAATTTTGTCACACATTTTTTGTGCTTTCTATTTGAGATGACAGATAAAAAACCTGCGTGCATGATTAATTGTCATGATGAAAGAATACTAGGCAGTTGCTTAAGAGACGAGGACAACAAAGGAATAAACCACTGCAGGCGTCCCCAGGACCGGAGTGACACCGCTCTGTGTACTCGGCTTCCATGGCAACCAGCGATGGGAAGACGGATGCTCCATAGCCACTCCGCTCCGCGGCGCACGTCTATAAATCAAACTTACATAAAGAGCACAAGATTTCTGCTGTGGGCTGGACACAGAGCCAGTTTATTTTCCTGTTACTGTATAATTATGGAAAAGAAGCACGGAACAATGAGGTCATTTTGAGTGGGGAAACAAACTCAGAAATTACTAATACACCTGCAGAAGGCCATTCATCTCACGGGAAGCAAGAGGCGGGCGAGGCGGGCAGTGGACGGAAACCCTGCCCGGCTCAGTCGCAGGCTTCCAGGCACCAACCTGCTCCGGCTGGGGGCTGCAAGTGACGTGCCTGGGCTGGGCTCCCGACCCCTGCTTGGTTCAAAAACACACAGAGGGGCAACTGCATCAGCTGCCTGCCATGCCCTACAGGTTTTCGTTCTGATAGACCGGGCAGAAACGGCAATCCATGTTTAGTATGGACGTTTATGGAGGCCGAACAAGCATACACTTGCTTTTATTTACACCCAAAATGGCTCGTCTTGTAGACGTGAGGATAGAAAAACAATGCTTTGGCACTGAATTGGGAGCCAGGAGACCCGAATCTTGGCCTAGGTCTATGTAGCCTTGGGGACACCATGGAGTTCCTGCAGCCTGCATTTTCTTCGTGATGGTGTAAATGACTTTAAATCTGCCAACATCTGCTTCCATGAATCCGTATCTCAAAAATCAGACCTAACCAGAGTCATCAGTTGCGCTGTTCCTAAATATACATATACACACGGGTTACACCAGCAGTCCCCAACCTTTCTGGCACCAGCGGCCAGTTTCACGGAAGACAGCTCTTCTTCCAAGGACCAGGGCAGGTGGGGGGATGCTCTCAGGATGATTCAAGCATACTGCACTTACTGTGCAGCTTTATTTCTATTAACACATCAGCTCCACCTCAAACCATCAGGCATTAGAGTCCGGAGACTGGAGACCCCTGCTTTACACAGCTGCACTTTGGATTCCACACTGGCTGAAACGCCTACGTGCCACTGCACTGACGCTCTCCTCCGACTCCCACCAGCCTTTCAGACGCAGAACGTGCTCCGGAAAACGGGATGATGTCATCAGAGTTCTAGATGCGCAGGAGAATTGTTACAGATGATCCTTAATATTATAAACAACATTTACATTTTAATAATCTTCCTGTCCCCTAGACAAGGGCTGCCTATCAATTCCTGCCCCTTGAAGTCTGCAGCTCTCAGAGACAGGGTGAGGCTTTCCTGGACTTCATCTCTGAAGAGTCATGCTCAATACAATCTGTGGAACAAATAAATGGATGGATGAGCAGACTCTTAGGAACACCGCTGCTGCACCCTTCAGAAATCTCTCCCCAGTCTTACACGTTTAGGCAGACTCAGACCAGCACATAAATATTCCCGGGACAGACGGGCACATGTCTGAAAACCAGATGTAACTATACGAGTCTCTCCTTTGTGGGTCTGTGAGCCTACAAAATCCTTGTGACACTTTATAACCAGGAAATAGCTTTGCTTTAGTGGAGCACGAGGCGGCATCAGACACAGAGACGACCTCGTGTCCTGAGGCTCTGGCTGCAGGGCAGGGGTTTCGTGGGGGCGCAGAAGCAACTGGCTCACAGGCTCTGCCTCAAGGGAGGAAAGTGTAGGGAAAACAATACCCAGCAAGCACTGGCTGCCTCCTCTAGCGCTCACACCAGCTCGGAGGAAAGGACTCGATCAGCCCATTTCACAGGCTGAGAAAATTGAGCTGTTAAGGACGGATCCAGGGCTGCCCTGGCGGGTTCAGTGGTGAAGAATCTGCCTGCAATGCCGGAGACCCAGGTTCAATCCCTGGGTCGGGAAGATCCCTTGGAGCAGGAATCCCCTGGAGGAGGAAATGGCAACCCAGTCCAGCATCCTTGCCCGGAGAATCCCTTGGACAGAGGAGCCTGTGGGCTACAGTCCGTGGGGCCGCAAAGAGTCGGACACGACTGAGCGACTGACACTTTACCAGGACAGAAAGTAAAGGAGTGCCTGTGTGAGGCGCATGTTTACGAGCGCACGTGGGGGAACTCCCGGGGGCCCAGGGTCAGGACGTGGGGCACCCACTGCTGCAACCCAGGTTCAGTCCCCGGTCGGGAACTAAGATCCCCAAAGCAAGAAAGGCCCGGGACACCTTTGGTTAGGTCTGACCGACAGAGCCGCGCCCCAGAGCTCTGACTCCAAGGCCTCCACGCTCCACCAAGGGCGCCTCAGGACACATTCAAGCAGCAAACTGTCGCTCTACTGAATTCTCGGGGCTGAAAAATAGAGCTGAAAACAAGCACAGACCCTAAAAGACGCGTTAATGGCATTGTTTTTGTTAAGTCGTAATAACCCAAAGCAATGTTTCTTAAATCTCCCGGGCGAGCACATGTTGTCATCTCCACTTCCAGGCCACAGCCAGCAGGCTAAGGGTCACTCCCGGGCTGAAGGTGTCACTCCTGGACGGTGCACAGCCATGCGGCTTCCAGCAGGCCAATCCTGCGGCAGCCGGTGACATCTTTACGGAATTTCACTGCAAATGCGTTCTGCTGCCCATCAGAGATGCTCAGTTTGGTGTGTAAGCTTAGAAGATCCAGTAATTTGGGCACACATTTTTGGCACAAATTTTTCAAAAACTAACAGAATGATGTTTATTAAGAAAGTGTCCAGGTTGATCTCCTCGCCTCCCAATTAGCTTCTTACCAGAGTTTTCAGCACCACCAGCTGGTTAAAGAGATCAGCTGCAATGCACCTGGCTCTCAGACTGCTCTGTTCATGAAAAGAGGGATCATATATACAGAGTTCACATTTAATTTGTGCTAAAGTAATTTATTTCAGTCACTAAATAAAATCAAAAATGCCTTTCCTTGTCAGTCAAATAAAAAATAATCCACTTTGGCCTTTCACTTAAGAAGAAGGCATATTTTACTTAGTAAGTCACTAAAGAAAACTAAATCTACCCACTAAAGCTAATTTGATTTATTCTACCTTCAGATCACACTCAAAAAGCGATGACTAAAACGACAGTGAAAATCAGAAACTAAGGTAGCAAACTAAATGGGATTGAATAGTACGTGAGCCTACAGTGTCTACCCAGGACATTAATTTAATTTGAAATAAAAACGACTGAGGAGGTAATGTAGATAGCTTCACATTTTAAAAAATTTGGGCTTTTTCTACCAAGATTCCTGACTCAGATGAAGGCTGCCATGCGACATGTGAATATCCACTGCCATTTATCTTTTCCTCCTTTGAGCCACATCTAGCAACAGACGGTGTACAGAGAGTACCACTGAAACCTAGGGCTTCAAATCTGATTGCTGTGCAATGAATCAGTTTGTGAAAATAAGTATTGCTGAAGAACTAAGTCCAGTTATTTTTTTACCCCAGAACAACCAATTTGTGGATACAAGTTGTCTATGAAAAGTACATCCAGCCACTTGTTGCCACGTAACCAGCGAAAGAATGGCCCCACACTGTAACAAATCTGGTCCCTAAAAGTAACTTATTAGACAATGTATGAGAGAGAAAGTTCCATCCAGTTTATTCAATTCTACTCTGACAGCAGAGTTCTGTCAAATGCCTTCTGAGAGTTTAAAACTAGTGCAATAAAGTTACGATGATAGCAGTTTAAATCTTCCCACAAACATGGAGTCGGGTTCGTAGTTTTTAAAGCCTCCGACTCTACATCTGCGGCGGACGCCCAGTGAAGATGGGGCCCAGCACCGCCCCAGCCAGCCCGACGCGCTCAGCTGACTTTGATCTCCACGCTGCTCCTCTGCTCATCTATTGACTCATTCACTCGCTCATGGACCTCTTGACAATTCTCTCTCCGGCAAACACAGTGAAATTTCTGTAAACCGGGCAGCAAGACAGGACTCCCCCTCTGCACTCCCTCCTCCCTGGATGGGAGCCTTCATGTGCCGTCCCCGAGGCAGAGAGGATTCCCTTCTGAAACCATGAATGGGGTACCAGGAATCTTAACAAGACATGACTTAGGTTAAGAAAAGCGTTTTGGAACTTTGTTATTGTTGCTTCTAAATGCCTTCTTTGGCAGATGCAGAGAATGGACACGGTGGGGTGAGAGGGAGGTTAGGGCTGACGTGTGTGCACACCGCCACGTGTAAAACAGGTGTGCACAGTGTCGGGAGCTCAACTCCGCGGGGGCGGGCGCACGTGCACCCCCAGCTTCTCCACGTTGCGGCACAGCAGACCTAACACCGCACTGAAACCAGTGCCATTCTGATGGTACAGTGTTTTATTTAAAAGGGACGAGGAGTAAGGAGTGAAACAGCATCTGGATAACCTAGAATAATCACTCAGATATAAAAAATAAACACGTTCTTTAACGTAATTCTTACATGATAAATGCAAGCATATTTAGACATTTTAACTGTAAATTCTTTCTGCTATTATTGGACAGCAGCATTCTGGAAAAAAAAANGTGCACAGTGTCGGGAGCTCAACTCCGAGGGGGCGGGCGCACGTGCACCCCCAGCTTCTCCACGTTTCGGCACAGCAGACCTAACACCGCACTGAAACCAGTGCCATTCTGATGGTACAGTGTTTTTAAAAGGGACGAGGAGTAAGGAGTGAAACAGCATCTGGATAACCTAGAATAATCACTCAGATATAAAAAATAAACACGTTCTTTAACGTGATTCTTACATGATAAATGCAAGCATATTTAGACATTTTAACTGTAAATTCTTTCTGCTATTATTGGACAGCAGCATTCTGGAAAAAAAAAAAAACAGAATTTTGAGGTGCAACAAGTGTAACAAGTACCAGCAACACAACTGCCCTCAATTTAAAAAAAAAAACTGATTACATGTCAATGTCCTATGACTGTTCTTTAAGCAAAAGACAAAATAATTGAGAAGTCAGTCCAGTTTGGCTTGAGATTAGCAATGAAGGAGCTCAGCTTTACCTGCAGAATGGATAGGCAGAAAGCTGACGTGAGGGATCACTGCAGCAATTCAGTAAGGGAGCACGGGCAGGTGTTTAACGAATGGGAATCACTGTAACGGGCACAAAAGATGGGGTGGGGGGAGCGGGCATGGAGGGTAGAGTCCCTGGGAGGAGCGCTGGACGCCCTGGGAGGTTGACAAGAACCAAAACCTGGAAAGGGGGCAGAAGGGCGGCCTGGAGGGACTGTGGTTGGGGGAGTGGATTTCTAGGCGATTCTAATCTAGCAGATTCAGGGAGACTGAACGTATCTGCAGTCAGGGATGGAAGGTATAAACTGGAGAGGGGGGTGACTGATGGAGAAAGGTCTTAGAAGGAGGGGAGAGAATGATACAGGTACAAAGGAGAAGAACTAGAAAAAAAGAGGGGAAAAAAAATTAGAAATAAGAGTTGAAGGAAGATAGGAAACTCTGGAGGTGAAGTGAAGTCGCTCAACCGTGTCCGACTCTTTGTAACCCCATGGACTGTAGCCTACCAGGCTCCTCCCTCCACGGGATTCTCCAGGCAAGAGTATGGGAATGGGTTGCCACTGCCTTCTCCAGGGGATCTTCCCGACCCAGGGATCGAACCCGGGTCTCCTGCATTCCAGGCAGATGCTTTAACCTCTGAGCCACCAGGGAAGCCCTGGAGGTGAAGAGGAAGGCAGAAAGGAAACCCAGAGGCCGTGACCCTGCCCACGAAGCCGGAGGCAAGGTCACCTGCCGCGCACGGCCGCGGGACAGGTTTAGCAGACGCGGCAGCTCGCTCTCACGGTGGGTGACGTGCTAACCGACAAGCTCGTGTGTCCCACCGAGAATTCTGCATCTCACCCGAAGAGTGACAACGGGCACAGAGAGGGGTGGCGGGGGCACACATGCCAACTCTCTGCCATCCCTGAACAGGGAGCTGAAGGCAGACGAGCTCGAGCTCTCCAGGGCAGCAACAGGGCACAACGCGCTGGAGTGACAGGCGCCCCCAATTTCAGCGCGAAGAGAAAACGCTTCTGGAATCGCGCAGGAGCGGGGCAGGAGAGCTGGGCATAGATGGGTCTGGATGGGCAAGCAGGCACAGCAGCCTCTGCCCGGCCAGGGAGCACCACACCACGCTGGGCAGGCTGTCGGAGGGACCATGGCGGGCAGCTGGGGTCACAGCGTGTNCACATGCCAACTCTCTGCCATCCCTGAACAGGGAGCTGAAGGCAGACGAGCTCGAGCTCTCCAGGGCAGCAACAGGGCACAACGCGCTGGAGTGACAGGCGCCCCCAATTTCAGCGCGAAGAGAAAACGCTTCTGGAATCGCGCAGGAGCGGGGCAGGAGAGCTGGGCATAGATGGGTCTGGATGGGCAAGCAGGCACAGTAGCCTCTGCCCGGCCAGGGAGCACCACACCACGCTGGGCAGGCCGTCGGAGGGACCATGGCGGGCAGCTGGGGTCACAGCGTGTCCAGGGAGCTGGACATGAGGGTCTGAGGTCACTCGGACTCGACGCTTGCTGGGAGAAGGGAAGGGAGGCTACTGAGTGCGGCATGCATGTCTGGCAGAGGAGGCCCGTGCAGCGCAGAGAAGACAGCCCGGACGCACTCCAGCTCTCAGATAGGCCAGGAGCAACTCCCGGGACCAACGCGCACTCAAGAGCTTGTGGGACAGGACTGGGCCGGGCCAGAACCAGGGGGAGGGGAAGGGGTCAGCAGCCAGGTCACCACCAGGAGCCAGTCAGGGGGGCTGAAGCACCTCCTGACAAAGGCCAAAGAGGAGGGCAAAGACCCCGGCTTCACGTTCAACACTCAGAAAACAAAGATCAGGGAATCCGGTCCCGTCACTTCATGGCAAACAGTGGAAACGTTGGCAGACTTTAATTACTTGGGCTCCAAAATCACTGCAGACAGTGACTGTAGCCATGAAGGACGTTAAAAGACATTTGCTCCTTGGATGAAAAACTATGACAAACCCAGACAGTGTATTAAAAAGCAGAGACGTCACTTTGCTGAAGTCACATAGTCAAAGCTACGGTTTTTTCAGGAGTCATGTGTGGATGTGAGAGCTGAACTATAAAGGCTGGGTGCCAAAGAATGGATGCTTCTCCAACTGTGGTGCTGGAAAAGACTTTTGAGAGTCCCTTGGACTGCAAGGAGATCCAACCANTTTGCTGAAGTCACATAGTCAAAGCTACGGTTTTTTCAGGAGTCATGTGTGGATGTGAGAGCTGAACTATAAAGGCTGGGTGCCAAAGAATGGATGCTTCTCCAACTGTGGTGCTGGAAAAGACTTTTGAGAGTCCCTTGGACTGCAAGGAGATCCAACCAGTCCGTCCTAAAGGAAATCAGTCCCGGGTGTTCATCAGAAGGACTGATGCTGAAGCTCCAATACTCTGGCCACCTGATGTGAAGAGATGGCTCATCTAAAAAGATGCTGATGCTGGGAAAGATTGAAGGCGGGAGGAAAAGAGGGCAGCAGAGGATGAGATGGTTGGATGGCATCACCGACTCAATGGACATGAGTTTGGCCAACTCCAAGAGACAGTGAAGGACATGGAAGCCTGGCGTGATACAGTCCATAGGGTCACAGAGTCGGACATGACTGAGCAAGTGAGCAACAAAGGCGGTCCTGGGACTGAACCGTTCTTCGTCCCGTGGGGAGGAGGGGAAGGTGAGGGACAGGGAGGAAGGCGTGGCCAGGAGTGGCTAACGGTGTCAGCTGCCTCCCCCGGGGTCGGCTCAGGAACACGCAGGTAAGGAAATGCAGCGCAACTCGAGGCGCCCTGGGAAGCCTGAAGTGCCTTGAACTCCTAGCTGACCCAGAGCTTCTCCAGCAGCAGTTTGCCACCAGGCAGGGAAGATGAACAGACAATATGGACAAACTGGAAATGGGAAAAGATGACGTTAACCGCAGAGCAACTGCTCAAGAGTGTCTTGCAAGTCAATCAGTGTGTAATCCTGTCTTATAAAGAGACAATCAGGAATTCACTTTAGCACTCCCATCCCAGCTAAGATGATAAAAATTCTGTCATCGATTTTAAATATTTTTAGCTTTTCCATTTGATTTGGCAAACTCTTCTGCTACTGTGGTGTAATTCCCAAGGCAACATGCAAAACACACGGGCTTCCATCAGAGCGGCCTGATCTGGAACGCCGGCTACCGCCGCACACGATAAAATGCCGCATCCGCTCCCTTCTTCACACTTTTGTAAACAGTTGTTTTCATTTCTGTGCAGATGGGCTTCTCTGGTGGCTCAGTCGGCAAAGAGTCTGCCTTCAATGCGGGAGACCCGGGTTCGATCCCTGGGTCAGGAAGATGGCCTGGAGAAGGAAATGGCACCCGGATCCAGTATTCTTGCCTGGAGAATCCCATGGACGGAGGAGCCTGGCGGGCTACAGTCCACATGGTTCAAGAGGCAGACACGACTTAGCGACTAAACGACCACCACCAATCAAATGAAGTCTCAGACGTTACAATCCCAGCCAAGCCAATTCACGTGCGCAACCGGTGTATCAAGAGCGCTTCCGGGCAGAGCACACGCGCCTCGCTTTCTCCAGTTCTGGGCAGGCATCACGGGGGTGCAAAGGCAGCCCTGGTCCCTGCTCTCAGGAGGTTTATGCTGTTAGAGGTGAGGAGGGACTGTATCAGTGATTAAGAGCACAAGCCAGTCTTGGTCCCCTTACTCACCAGCCACAGCATCAAGCTCTCCAAGCTGCTCCTTCTAATATAGTTTTACTCATTTGACTCTGCTGGGTCCTGGGTGTAGCATGGAAACTCTCAGTTGTGGCACTGGGATCCAGTGCCCTGACCAGGGATTGAACTGGGGCTCCCAGCGCTGGGAGGGCAGAGTCTTAGCCTCTAGAGCACCAGGGAAGCATCATCTCCAAGCTTTCAAATGCGGACGGCCACAGCCTCACCCAGGACGTGCCTCAGAGGACTCCCCCAGTGCAGGGTCTGGTGCACAGATGCATTACTGGGGCAAGTGTGACAGGAGCTCTAAGGACGAAAACAGAAATCTTGGGGGCTGGGGTGATCGGGGCAGGCTCCACAGAAGAGAGGTCAGCTAAGTCTGTAGGAATGGATGCTGCTCAGACACGTGGAGGGGAGGGGAAGATGGAGAGGCTGGAGGAGGAGAGGAGAGAGCAGCGGGCGAGATGAGCCTGGATTGGGATACCGTGAGCAAATCAGAACCTCGGGACGGAGTCTTTGATTTGGTCACGCCAGGTCTGGGAGCAGGAGGGGGACCCACATATCAGGCTGAGGGGTCGGGGGTCACCTGGCAGGTCCAGGAGCGGGAGGACCCGCATGTCGGGCTGAGGAGTCAGGGTATTACCTGGCAGGGGGTGTAAGTTACTGAAGTCAGGAAGTAACATTCAACAGTAATGCTAATTTACTCTCATTTCAAAGTGGAATGAGGAGGGTGGGCCCGGACTTTCCAACATTAACGTGCATATGGACCCCCCAGAGATCATGGAAACATAAACACACCTGACTCAGTGCGTTTGGAGTCAGACCTGAGAGAGGGCCCTGCCAACAAGCTGCCTCATGCTGATGCGGCTGGCCTCTGCGGCTCTGAGTGACAAGGATGTGTCTCCTCAGGGCGGCCTGATGGGAGAGGAGGCCTGGGTAGGGTGTGGGTGGACAGATGGCTAGACGTCCTCTGTGAAGTCACATGTGCACAGGTCATGCTTGCCGTGGTTGAAAACATAGTATTAGAAACCTTTGGTCCTGATTTTTAAGGCTATCTCTAACGGGGACACGGAGAAGACAATGGGACCCCACTCCAGTACTCTTGCCTGGAAATTCCCATGGACGGAGGAGCCTGGTGGGCTGCAGTCCATNCACACCTGACTCAGTGCGTTTGGAGTCAGACCTGAGAGAGGGCCCTGCCAACAAGCTGCCTCATGCTGATGCGGCTGGCCTCTGCGGCTCTGAGTGACAAGGATGTGTCTCCTCAGGGCGGCCTGATGGGAGAGGAGGCCTGGGTAGGGTGTGGGTGGACAGATGGCTAGACGTCCTCTGTGAAGTCACATGTGCACAGGTCATGCTTGCCGTGGTTGAAAACATAGTATTAGAAACCTTTGGTCCTGATTTTTAAGGCTATCTCTAACGGGGACACGGAGAAGACAATGGGACCCCACTCCAGTACTCTTGCCTGGAAATTCCCATGGACGGAGGAGCCTGGTGGGCTGCAGTCCATGGGGTCGTGAAGAGTCGGACACGACTGAGCGACTTCACTCTCACTTTTCACTTTCATGCATTGGAGAAGGAAATGGCAAGCACTCCAGTGTTCTTGCCTGGAGAAACCCAGGGACGGGGGAGCCTGGTGGGCTGCCGTCTCTGGGGTCGCACAGAGTCGGATGCGACTGAAGCGACTCAGCAGCAGCAGCCAAGGGGGACAGCTGAAACTCAGAAGTGAGACTCTTAATTCTGAGCCTTTTCAGCTGCTGCCATCTTTTTTCATTTATTCACTGGGCCGGGCCGGGTCTCAGCTGCAGCACACGAGATCTTTGAGCTTCACCGTGGCGCGTTTGTATTATTATTTTCTTTTTAGGAGTGGCATGTGGGGTCTAGCTCCCCAACCAGGGACTGAGCCCGCCCCCTTGCCCTGGGAGCACGGAGTGTTGGTCACTGGACCACCAGGGAAGCCCCTTTTGAGGGCATCTTAAACAAGGTCAGTTTAAGTATTTCCCGTAAAATGTGAATTTATTAAATACAAGTTTTCCTTATCTTATAAAGGCAACACACAGAACTGTCAAAATTCTCACCCAGAAGTTAGCTGTCTATTACCAAAGAAAAATGTAAGAGAGGGATTCTTTCTGTGGAGGGAAATAGCGTGAATACATTCATGAGCTGCGCCTATCACTAACTTCAAGGATGACCGAGAGGGTTAGCAACGTTCAGGTGTAAGAAAGAAACCGTGGCAGCAGTTTTACACGTGACAGTTGGATTAAAAGAAAAACAGCCCTCGCGCCATTAGAGCAAGAACACTGTATTCAAGCACATATGCAGATGAGCAGTCGGGAACAGTGACCGTAACACTTGCTACACTGACGTCTCAGAAACGGAGCCCAGGCCTGGCGAGCTGCCAAGCCCAGTAATCTTCTCTCGAGAGCAGTCTCTGCCACACTGACAGGCCACATCTGCATTCACGCAATGGTGGACTCCGAATGCTGTCTGGGATATGCAGGGAAAATCAAGGAGATGGCATGCCGCCCTCCGTGATGGATAACCCTGCCGGCAGGTTCTGGAACGAGAAGAAGAGCTGCCAGGACATTCAGCACAGCCCCCTCTGGGCGGAGGCGCAGGGGGAACAGGCCAGAGAGCTCCAGAGACTTGTGCAGGGAGGGGCAAGAGGCGGAGCGGGACGAGGCTGGGTCACCTGCTCCGCTGGCGTGGCGCTGAGCGCACTCTGCGGCGGCCCAGGGTCCTGGCCCCAGCCCTGGAGCTACCTACAAGACGCGGGCTTGACGTAGCGCGGGGGAGGCAGTCAGTGCGTAAAATGAAAAAGGCAGAATAAAAAGTGCGTTTGCTACGTAAGCCACCCATTCACATCAAGTCTAGTCGCCTGCTTGACGTGCAGGAAACGTGCTCTGCGAGTGTGAGGCTGTACACCCCACCTGTGCCTGTTCGTATCAAGCTCACTTTCTAAAACTGCATATAACTGATGCACGCAAACACCTATGTGTAAGCATAAAGACGACGTTTATGGCAGATCCGGAGTTTCAGGAAGGAGGCACACACGTGTTGGAATGCTTGTTCTGGTCTGCCTCCCGCTGTGGGAGAGGCCCGAGGTCCACCCGCATCTCTACAAACGACTCAGTCGCATCCTTCTATGGCTGAGTGATATTCCATCGCCTATCTGCACCACACCTTCGTTACGCATTCATCTGCTGATGGACACTGTTTGTGCAGATTAGCGCATGCGTGTGGAATCGAGAAAGATGGTACAGTTGAAGCTAGTTCCTGGGAAGGAACAGAGGTGCAGACACAGAGACACAGGGGTAAGAGGAGGGTGGGGTGAACCGGGAGACTAGGTTTGACAGGAATACACCGCGTGTGTGTCAGCCGCTCGGTCGTGTCCGACTCTCTGTGACCCCATGAGCTGCAGCAGCCCTGCAGGGCCCTCTGTCCGCGGGACTCTTCGGGCAGGAACACCGGACTGGGTTGCCAGTTTCTTCTCCAGGGGATCTTCCCAACCCAGGGATCGAAGCCGGGTTTCCTGTTAGATCCCTCAGCATCTGAGCCACCAGGGAAGCATCTGCCTGACCGCGTGCCGATCAGGTGGCCAAGGAGAACCCGCGGTTTAGCACAGGGAGCCCAGCTTCATGCTCTGTGATGACCCAGAGGCACTGGCGGGGGGGAGGTGCAGCGATGCGGGAAGGTCAGGGCGGGAAGGGACCCATGCACACATATAACTGAGCTACCTCACTGCACAGCAGAAAGTGACTCAGCGTTATAAGGCTGTTATACTCCAGTGGAAAAAAGGAGACAATTTCTTTCCTGGGTTAAGAGGTGATGGGTAGGCTGTTGGTGGGGTCAGGTTTCAAGAAACACCTCAACATCTGGGCCTTGAAGGAACAACAGGATTTGTATCTGGATGGGTTTAACATGAGAGAGGCTACAAAATCTGGACATTCAGAACGTGAAAGAGATTAAGTGTCTCTTCCAATCAAACGGTACACCCTTGTAACACGAACCAATCAGCTTAACCGAAGAAGCCAAGCCAACACCTTCCACCTGAAAGTCTGTGTAACGAAGTCAGAGCTCTTCTCCACTGGTTTCCTGCTCCGGTTTCTGGGCATCAATTCGTGCATCACCAGCATCACCAGTTCTCAGTTACTGGTAAAAAGAGAGCATCTTCAAATGCAAGGGTGTAGTTTTTGTTCATGAAGCAAAACCAGCCAAGAACCCCCTGGGAAAACTGATATTTTCTTAAAACAATTAGCATATAACTACTTCTCTAGCTGGACTTTGCATTCACTTTAACTTTTATTTATTTATTCTTGGTCGCAGACTCTTGGTTTCAGCACACAGGCTCTTCGCTGCCGTGCACCGCCTCCCGACTGCACAAGCTCAGTAGCTTGCGGTTTGCGGACTGAGCTGTCCCTAAGGCACTGGGATCCTAGCTCCCTGATCAGGGATGGAACCCAAAGCCCCAGTGTTAGAAGGTGGATTCTTCCCCACCAGGGAAGACCCCTGGATTTTTAAAGTGCAGCTGTATTTACCGTATTACATGTGAAAGTCCCCAGGGAGAAGAAGCTCAGGTCAGCTTGAAAAATCATACGCATTCATTTCCCCATTCAGCGATCACGTGCAAAAAAATCATCAGAAAATGGAATCTCTGACAGTAAAATTCTAAAACCGAAAAGAAAACCCAAGTCATTATCATTGCAGAGAAGATGCAGAAACTCATGAAATAAAGCCTGGAAACTCAAGAAGCCTAGTTATTTGGTCATCACGCTCCCACACCAGGGATGGCTGGTGACAGCTGTCTGTGTGTAGTTAACGAAAAATGAGATGTGATTTCTAGCACTGTTTAACTTTTCTATACACAAAAGTACATGGATACTTCAGATCGACAATCACATTCATCAAAGCAGAGGATAACTACTGATACCTGTGATCTTGGGGAAGCCACCTGACCACATTCATACGTCATTCTGATGCACGGAAGAAGGACAGGGGAACTTGAGAGCGAGACTGTCTGAGAAAACGATACCAAGTCAGCTGCAGACAAAAGTGAAGTATAGGAAACGAAAGATCACGGTGAGGAATAATACTTCAGAAGAGGTGCAACGATTTGAAAAAACACGTGCAATCTTTTTTTCCTAAATACACGCCATCCTGCGTCCCTCCCCTCTGAGCTCCTTGGCTCTCCAGGACTCTCCCATTCGGCCCATGAGCTCCCTCCGCCCGGCTCAGGAGGCCCCCTTCTCCTCCATGGCTGTGACCTAAGGCACCCACGACAAGGCACACATCACTCCCTTCAAAAAGTGCCTTCTTGGGACTGCCCTGGCACCCAGTGCTTAAGACTTCGCCTTCCAGGGCAGGAGGTGTGGGTTAGACCCCTGGTCGGGGAGTTAAGATCCCACAGGCCTTGTGGCCAATAAGCTAAAAAACAACAGGGAGGCATCATCTTAACACAGGCAGTGAAGACTCTAACAACAGCCCACATTAGAAAAAGGATTTAAAAGATAAATAAAAATAAAATGGCATTCTTCAGCCCATACTCCACTGACACACTGCCACTGAAAATGCATTATCCAGCAGGTCATGATGCTCTTATTATTCAACCAATTTTTTAATACTCCCAGAAGGAGAGCTGGACAGTCTGTGTTTTTTGACCTTCCCCACATAGTATGAAGAATGAATCTTAGACCCAGACGACCAGACGCCACCCTAAGGGTCTCCAGCTGTGAGTGCGGAGCACTCTGGTGCCTCGGTATTGCTGCCTGACATTGCTACCCGGCACTCCACCTGCACTCAAAATCGTGGATGCCGCTGGGCCTTCTGACCAACCATGCTTCACTTCACGGCTGGAAAACAGAAGAAGCTTCCCAGCGCTTTTTGCCAAACGACAGGTGGTGTGAAAGTGCAAATCTCGATGCTTACAATGAGATGGAGCAGGCTCCTGGGCACAGAGAGGCAGAGACACCCACACAGAGAAACACACTAGCCGGAAACACCGCGGGCGTCGGTGGGGGCTAAAGTCAAGAGAGAACATTAAGCCAGCTCCCTGTTAACAGCTGGGGCTAAATCGGGAACTGAAAATGCCTCTCAAAAAACAGCAGAGAGAGGCCATCCGAGGTTAATTCATAAAAGTCACTCGCAGAATGAGAAAAAATGGAAGGCAGAGCCATATGTGGTTATAACGCTCCTGATTGCACTTGAAAGGACTCTCTGCTAGATTATAAGAAATAAATTAAACCATTTAAGAAAATGGCAAGAGAGGCTTTTTCTGTTAGTGGATATTTGGGGTAAGTGGCAAGAAACCAACAATTACTAAGCAACTAGAACGCACCAGGCGGGCAACATACTGCGAACAGTGGAAGTTACAGGTGAGTCTGCAAACCCAAAGAGCTCCCAGGAAATAACTGTGAACACGGTATTTCATCAAGTGATCAAAAAAATTACACAGCCGTCTCTCAAAATTCAAAGAAAGGAGGGAAGACGATTCAATGTAAACAAAAAAAAGGCTTTTTCTGGGTGTGTGTGTTCACCGAGCAGGACCTTGAGAGACGGACGGGCCTAATTTAGACAGGTGAGAAGCAGGGAAAGGTACTGCCAGCAAGGGCAACAGGACGCAGGACGGACACACAGCACACACTGGAAGGAGCAGGCGTTATGCCCCGAGAGACAGAGGCGTGATGAATGGAAGGTGAGTCTGGAAAGGGGGCCAGATGTTGGAGGGCCAGGTTGAGCAGTTGTAACTTTACCCTTTAGAGCCACTACAGGGCTTTGAATGTGCTTTTACTTCTCTAAAAAAAAAGCACTACAAAGTTTTCATTAAGGTCTACTGGTATTAAGGAAGACAGATTTTTTTGGTTGTTTTAAACATGCCATGCTAGAAACAGCCTATTATCTCAGATTTATTTCACTGGACAAATAGCACCACTCAGCTCATGGCCAAGAGAAGGGGGGAAGGTGGAAAGAGTGGCAGATTTTATTTTGGGGGCTGCGAACAGTGACTGCAGCCATGAAATTAAAAGACACTTTCTCCTTGAAGAAAAGCTATGACAAACCTCAACAAAGGTCTGTCTAGTCAAAGCTACGGTTTTTTCAGTAATCACGTACGAATGTGAGAGTTGGACCATAAAGGGTGAGAGTTGAAGAATTGATGCTTTTGAACTATGGTGTTGGAAAAGACTCTTGAGGGTTCCTTGGACTGCAAGGAGATCAAACCAGTTAATTGCAAGTAAACCAACCCTGAATATTCACTGGAAGGACTGATGCTGAAGCTGAAACTCCAGTACTTTGGCCACCTGATGCAAAGAACCGACTCCTTAGAAAAGACCCTGATGCTGGGAAAGATTGAAGGTGAGAGGGGAAGGGGACGACAGAGGATGAGATGGTTGGATGGCATCACCGCCTCTATGGACATGAGTTTGAGTTAGCCCCTGGAGTTGGTGATGGACAGGGAGGCCTGGCGTGCCGCAGCCCACAACTTGCAAAGAGTCAGACACGACTTACCGACTAAACAACAAGAGGTCTCATGCCCCTTAAACTTGTGCCATCTGTAGCAGGTATGGGGAAAAAGAGCTCTTCAAGGATAGTTTCCTAAGAATTCCTTAATAATAATAATAATGAAACATCATCCATGATATAGCCTTAGCTATTTTAGTACACAGGTATACAAGTCATGATTTTCAGTGAAAAGCAAAGTTGTAAGATTCAAACACTGAAAGGAACCTCAAGCTTTTTTTTTTTCCCCTGCACCAGGTCTTAGCTGTGGCAGGTGGGATCTTCAGCGGCAGCCTGCAGACTCTTAGCTGCACGGGTGGAATCTAGTTCCCCGACCAGGGATCAAACCCAGGCCCCCTGCACTGGGAGGATAGAGTCTTAGCCACTGCGCCACCAGGAAAGCCCCCTTAAAACCTGAAATCCAAATAGGAAGCATTTTATGATATCTTTAGAGGTAATATAAAGAAGCATCTTTTGTGTGTGTGTGTGTGTGTGTGTATGTTTACACAAGATATCACCTCTTGGTTTAAGACAGAAATACAACTCAAAATCTTTCCCTTGGTAGAAAACTTCCCTTCTTAATTTATAAGAAAAAAGCTATTATGAGCAGCCCCCAAGCAATCAACCATTAAAAGTAAAACCTCAAAACTGCTTCCCTCAATAAAAGCCAACAGTTCCATAAAACAAGAGATGAAAGCAGATACAGGAAAGCTTAGGGAGATGCTATAAAATAACAAGATATAGCAAAATAACAAAATGAAATGAAACTTCAGCAGGTATATAGCCCAAGAAAGAAGCATAACGGGAAAATAAAACCCTAACAGAAAGAAAGGGGAAAAAAAAAGACCACAGTGGACACAGGACAAAGGAGAAGAGACATTGCCGGAAATATGCTGAGATGGGATAAACCACGCAAGCCAAGAAAACAGACACTGGCTTCTCTCAAAAAGTGAGTGCCGTGGGGGCCAGCACTTCTGAGGGGCTCCTCCTGGGGAAGAACTTGGCAGTCTAAGCGCTAAAGGGTGTGGAATCTTCTTGCACCCTTCCGACCAGAGGCGCCTGGTCCAACCGGAAGCCCCCTCTCGGCTGCCTCGCACGGTGGTCTTCAGCCGTCCGCCCTCCCCCGCCTAACTGGGAACCTGGGACTGAGCCGCACTCACGCGGGCACCTAAGTCAGAGCCGCTCAGGCTTCTCACAGCGTCCAGCCCGGGAAACGCGACGTCTTCCGCAGCATGGACACCCAGGCAGCTGCTCTTCTTTTCCCTTCTCTTGAAAACTATTTGCCTCCCTGAAGCAGAGACGCGTGGAAGTCAGACACCTCTGTTCCTCCACCCAACTTCAGCTTACACGCCCAGGAAACGTCTTTCTCTCTTTTGCTGTCACGATTTTATTTAATTCTTATCGTGCATTAATTATCCTGCTTCAGGGATGTGGTGCGATAAATAATATTACAAACGTGACTT
Organism: Antidorcas marsupialis; assembly: GCA_006408585.1. Taxonomy (NCBI): domain Eukaryota; kingdom Metazoa; phylum Chordata; class Mammalia; order Artiodactyla; family Bovidae; genus Antidorcas; species Antidorcas marsupialis. The sequence continues at coordinate 245,887 of SJYB01002408.1, read as the reverse complement.
TAGGCAGGCTGGGTTCGGTTAACTAGAAGGCCTTATTCGCTCTTTACCTGCTGTGGTCTCTAAACTCTGACCATCATCCCAGGAAGTACAGGATTCGTGGGCATGTGAATATATTTATGCACAGATGATGTGGGCATGGGCTACAATATTCATACGTTATGTTCATTATAAAATACAGAAATTTGTAAAAAAATCAAAGATAAAAATATTTCACCTATTCATGGCAAATGAGTTTTTGCCATCACTCAAAATTATTAAGAACATTTAACAAGAACAATGTGATTTTCACATAATTTATGATTTCTGAACATCTCAGTTGAATTTTTTGTGACTGAGCGATTCCAATTTTTTTAGCACTTTCTTTATTATTTATTTGGCTGTGCTGGGTCCCTGCTGCGGCACGCGGGTCTTTCGAGGCACACACACTGTCTCTAGTTGCGGCTCAGAGCCTCAGTGGCTGAGGAGCAGGCTGAGCTGCTCCCCAGCATGCGGGACGCCAGCTCCCCAACGAGGGGTCAAACCTGCAGCCGCCGCACCGCAAGGCGAATTCTTAACTACGGAGCCACCAGGGAAATCCCACGTTCAGCTTGTTTTAATTCTAGGTCTTATATAGACAGATCTAAACAGGAAACGGGCATTGTGACACTGAATCTCTCAGTTTTTAATTCTATCCTCTGATTATAAACAAGCTGAAGGGGCTTGTCTTATTTTGTTAACCACTTTGTTGGTATTGCTAATTGAGATTCAGCTAATAAATATTCATCTCTCCTGATATCAATTAGTTAGTTGTTCCTAACTTATCAAAACTATTAAATTTTTACATTGATACTTTAAAAAAATTGTGCTGTCCAATCACAATGCTTCCTTTTTTCCGCAGATTAGAACACTCTGCTCCCGACTTATTGAGCATGCAAATACAAGGGTTTTAGTGGGTGACACATATTTTTAAAGACAGAATCACATTTCCAAACACCCATTCTCAGAAGTGTTCTCCCTGTAGCATAGGTTTCTTTGGAGAAGTAGTTATTTTCCCACTCACTGTTAAACACGGCTTCTACCTTGAAAGGCTGTACTTCAGTGGATTTTTCAAAATTACATTTGTGACACGAGGGGACAGCTCCTAAAACCGTTTAACACTCAGAGGTCAGCAAATGTGGACACCTGTCTTTTTGTAAAAGTAAAATGAAGTAATTCTTCATTCTTTTTTGTGAAAAGCCACCACCGTGTGGCAGAAACGCACTGGCTCTCATCACTCACCCCAGGATGCACACAGAAACACCACAGCATCTGAAAGCCGCGACATTCTGGAGTGCACTGCCGTCCTGCCTCGGGCACGCTGGCTGCACCTGGCTCAGGCCCCTTTGCTCTTCAAGACCTTGCTCAATGATCTGCTCACAAATGACGCAGGAAAGGAGTTTCATACGTGTCACTATTGACGACAGTCAGTGAAGATTCTCATTTCAAATAACCTGCTCGATAATTACTACTGAGCACTGGCTTCTGGTCAGATTTCATGACTTCACTTTAATCCAAATGGTAACCCCTGCCAGATGGCCACGATGTCTCTTCTCTCCTTCTTCCTCATAGCAGAAATTCCATTTGCACACACACAACTGCCCAAAGCAGAGACTACATTTTCCAGGCCCACCTCTGCCTTATAGCTACTCATGGCCTTGGAACTAAGCTTCGGTCACAGGGATGTATGAAGAAACAATGGGTAGCCTTAAAAAGAGGGGCCTATCTTTCCGCCTACCTATTTGGAACTCAGGTGTGATGGCTGGAACTTCGGCAGCCATCTGGAAGCAGGAGGGAGAAGCCAGGTGCTGAGGCAGCCGGAATAAAAGGGCAGGAACCCGGGGTCTTCACAACCGTGCTGCCCTCACATCAGCCCTGGACGCCCCTGTGTTTGTGGCTCACTTTTGCGAGCTTTGTTATTTTGGGTTTTCTGCCTTTCAGTGCTGGACCGAACCCTAACTAACACCCTTGGCAACAGGGTTGACGAGAAGCTCGTGTTAGCAGTCAGAGCAGAGGCGGCTCTGTCATTTCTCACGGCAGCGTGTGCTGACACGGCTTACTCTACTTTCCGTCTGCAGTCTCCTGACAGAAACTGCTTTTAACCACCTGCCCATGCTGTCAGGATTAGCTTACAGAGACAGTGTGCATGTCTTTACATCTTTACGTCATGCAGTCTCTACGTCTCCGTTCTCGGGTGTGCATGAGCTGCAGCCCGGGTCTGCCGCTTTGAAAACAAACGAAGGAGGGGCCGCCACCGATTAACCCAGCTCCCCTCTCCACACGACGACGCACACAACTGCGTCTGATGAAATGCAGACCCCAGGAGAGCGCCAGCATCCGCGTTAACAGTCACAGAGCTTTGAGGGGGCGGGTTGGCCAACACGTCGCCTCACAAAGAAGCTCTGCTTCCCTCCACCCCTGCGAACACACGATGCTCGCGCCTTCCTGGCATGCCAGCGCTCCCGCCACTTCAGGGCCCGCTGTCTAGGCTGTGGCTGGACTAACAGCCAACTATAAAATTCTCCCCTGCACCAGGACACTATCCTGCGAGATGAAAACGTCCGCTAGTGAAAAATAAGCATAAATGAGTATTCTCCGTAAAACTGAAAACTGCCACTAGCCGATGGCAAAACAAGGGCGTGTATGCATAGCGACTCTGAGGCCTTACCTGAATACCTCGAGGATGATCCTTTCTGATAACTTGGGAGCCACCTGCTTAAATGCTTTCTTGAAATCTTCCAGAGTTAAATATCCACGATCTATTTGAAAGCAAAATACGTCACACTCATGCACTACTTAAAGCCCTGTGAACTGCTATTTCAGCCATAATATTTGCATGAGACTTTAATATACAGCCAGGAGAAAAGCAGTAACCTACAGCTGATTGTGCCTGTAAGGTAATCTGAGCCTGTCTCACTGGATTCCTGGATTACCCGAGTATTACTCTAGCGATACAGCACAGCCCCAGACGCTCCTGAAGCTGTCTTCAGCCCCGCCGCGTGCCGACTCCCTGAGTCCCAGGGAGAGCGCCAAGGGGCAAGGCCGCAGCAACGGCACTGGGCTCCGCTCGCTGTGATTTGCCAAAATAATTCATTCTTCAAAATGCACATTTTTTTTTTCTTGCTTTGTTTTAGGACTACATTCTTATTTAGAGGAAAACCATTTCAGAAGCCAAAATACTGAACCGGGACCCCACGAGTCTTTCGACCCTGCGTTCCGTGAGGAGTGGGTCCAGAGCCACTCTTCTTGGCCACCCCAGCGTGGGAAAACAATTCCTCCATCACGTGTGGCTCGAAGGAGGAGCCAGAGCAAAAGGCCGCGTGGTCTCCAAGCTCCCCTAAGTCGCTCTGCACCTCCATTCCACGCGGCCAGAATCTGACGTCCCCAGTAAAATGTAAGCAAATCGTAAGTACATTCAGATTACTGCAGATGCTATTTCACCCACTGTCAAGGTCAAGAGTTAAGGCTGAGATGGAGGGAAAAAAATGAACACCAACATCTACCATAGCAGCTAATGAACATAGGAAAGTAGTCCTCCAAGAATAGCATTTTATTGGGTTGGCCAAAAAGTTAGTTTGGGTTCTGTAAGATGTTATGGAAAAACTCGAACAAACTCCTTGACCAGCCCAATACGTACTGAGTATATGTTCTTCCCATCCACAGTTCCTTAATAACAATTTTTTATATCCAGACATTTTAAAGATACTTACAGTGCCTGTCAAAAGCTGTGAAGATGTGTCTCACTTCACTGCGATACAGTTGGGCTTCCTTCTTTTTCCTTATGATGTCTAAAAACTCCTTAAGTTGTATCCCTAAAAATTGGAAAAAAAAACCAAGCTTACCAAAAATGACTGTCTTGCTCTTTAAGAAAGAAATGAAGGTGAAAGCGGCTCAGTCGTGTCCGACCCCCTGTGACCCCAGGGACCGTTATGGCCCGCCAGGCCCCTCTGCCCCTGGGCTTCTCCAGGCCAGAACACTCCCCATGGACTACAGCCCCTGGGCTTCTCCAGGCCAGAACACTGGAGTGGGGAGCCTTTCCCTTCTCCAGGGGATCTTCCCGGCCCAGGGGTCGAACCAGGTCTCCCACATTGCAGGTGGACACCAGGGAAACCCAAGAACCCTGGAGTGGGTGGCCTGTCCCTGCTCCCGAGGAATCTTCCCGACCCAGGAATCGAACCTGGGTCTTCCTGCACTGCAGGCAGATTCTTTACCAGCTGAGCTGTCAACCTCAATGGAAAGTGACACTATCGCCTACAAATGTGATCTGGATTTTGGTAAGCAGTACTCATTCCTGCAGATCCCTAAGGCTGAAGGCACTTTGTGAAACACCCAGTTGGCTCGACATCAGCAGCTGGCAGCGAACACGGTGGACACTTCGCTCCCCGAGCCGCCTCTGGCAGCAGAGATGACGGCCGTGAAAAGGCGCGACAGTCTTCCCTCTGATAGATCTGATGGACAGGGAAACTACTTATTACCCAAGGTCTCCTCACTCTGCTTTCCACTGGTGTCTGTGATCCCATTTTTCCTAGCCAGATGTCATTACGACGGGTTTTTCTCCAGCTGGGAGAGCGGGGTGAAGAAGTAGTTTCTCAAAAGTCAACACCAGTTGCACACCGCAGATAAGAGGTGGAGGGAACATTCCATAAACAATAGAGCTGGGGGGTCCCCAGCCTCAGGGACACCCCGTGGCCGTTCCGCAGCCTCGGGCTCGCTTCCTGCCATTCTCATAATGAAAGAGCCCAGCGTGACCACAGGAGATTGGGTACTGCGCTCAGGGTGTCTCCTAGAATGAATTCTAATGCGATCTTTGTAGGAGGCTTCAAGAGTGAAGCCAAGAATTTAAACGTTGTAGTGAACTGAGCCCCAAATATATAAAAAGAGCAGTTTGTTTTTGTTAGTCAGGACTTCCATTTTAAAATGTATCGCTCTTTAAAAATAGCCCAAATCACACTGTACCCGCAAGCTAACTTTTAGGGACTCGCGCCCTTTTCCTTTGGTGAGGGATACTGAGCTACATAAAGCTCCCAGAACAGTTTCAATTTTTTTTTAAGTAGACGTTAGTTTTCCAAATTTTCCATAGTTTTCTAATTAGCAGTTAAAGATGTAGGGATTTGAAAGGGCTGTCTTGGGGACTTCCCTGGTGGTCTGATGTTAGGGCTTCACCTTCCAGTGTAAGGGGGACCAGGTTTGATCCCTGGGCATGAGCCAAGACCCCACGTTCCTCGAAGCCAAAAAACCAACACGTAAAACAGAAGCAAAACTGTAACAGACTCAATAAAGACTTAAAACATGGTCCACATCAAAATTAAAAAAAAAAAAAAAGCCAATCCGTGTGTCTAAATGATCCTTCAGGACTGATGGTGTGCCGGGCGCTGTGTTAAGCTCTGGAAATAGAAGGGGAAGAGAAAATACAGATTTCCTGTGCCAAGGGAGGCACTGGTCTACTGGGGGAGACAGAGACTATGCAGGTTCAATTACAAATGTATAAATAATTGCAGACCATGACTTGTGCAATGAGAGGAATAACAGGAGGGCGTGAACACATCACAGAAGCCCTCCTGCTGGGCAGGATCAAGGCAGAGGAAAGGGAGGCCCCAGAGGCAGGGGCTAGAGGGGCACCTGGAGCGGGCTCACTGGCACAGCAGGAGGCAACGCAACATTGTAAAGCAATCACACCCCAGTAAAAAGTGAGTGAATAAATACAACAAAATAAATTTCCTCCCCTACTTAAGTGTGTGTGTGTGTGAGTCAGTCAGTCGTGTCTGACTCTTTGTGACCCCATGGACTGTTATAGCCTGCCAGACCCCTCTGTCCATGGGATTCTCCAGGCAAGAACACTGGAGTGAGGTGCCATTAAAAGCTTTTAAACTGTATACCAAATGATGAAACAGGAACTGAAATAATTAATATCAATAAATTACTATTACCATGAAAACAAACAAACAACAAGAAATCCTCCTGTAGAGTGGACTCTGGTGAAGAAGAGATCTCTCAGGGGAGGTAACACAGAGGCTAACACCTAAATGGAACTCCAATACTTTGGCCACCTGATGCGAAGAGCTGACTCATTTGAAAAGACTCTGATGCTGGGAGGGATTGTAGGCAGGAGGAGAAGGGGATGACCGAGGATGAGATGGCTGGATGGCATCACCGACTCTATGGACATGAGTTTGGGTGAATTCTGGGAGTTGGTGATGGGCAGGGAGGCCTGGCGTGCTGTGGGCTGTGGGGTTGCAAAGAGTCAGACACAACTGAGTGACTGAACTGAACTGTGTACCTAAATGGTGTCCAACTCTTCGTGACCCCATGAATTGCAGCACGCCAGGCCTCCCTGTCCATCACCATCTCCCGGAGTTCACTCAGACTCACGTCCATCAAGTCCGTGATGCCATCCAGCCACCTCATCCTCGGTCATCCTCTTCTCCTCCTGACCCCAGTCCTTCCCAGCATCAGAGTCTTTTCCAATGAGTCAACTCTTCGCATGAGGTCGCCCAAGTACTGGAGTTTCAGCTTTAGCATCATTTCTCACTTCCACTGTATAATCATAAGGGATTTGATTTAGGTCATACCTGAATAGTCTAGCGGTTTTCCCTACTTTCTTCAATTTGAGTCTGAATTTGGCAATAA
>SJYB01002408.1:149104-231375 GCA_006408585.1 Antidorcas marsupialis | reverse complement strand
TTAGTTTCCAGAAAAACAAGTTAGCAGTAAAATTGCAGCTCAGACAGACGTGTTGACCTGATAACAAATAAACCTATCCCTAAAAATGTTGAGACTTGAGCACCAATCATATCGTTCCACCCTAGCTGTACCTGTTTGTGGTTTTTGTGCTTAAAAAATGCTTTGTAACGAATGTTCGGGGTTCGTTCTTCCCTGGTGGTGATCGAACCCCGGCGCGCTGGCCTAATAAATCCTCTTGCTGTTTGCATCGATTCCAAGTCTTGGAGATTCTTTGGGCGACGGATCCCTGCAAGGAGGCCGTGAGGTCTAACAGAATCCACCAACCCCAGCTTTCTTCTTGGGAAAACAACATGTAAAAAAACAGACAAAAACAAAAATTCAGCCAAGTTAAGATAACCAAACCATTTAAAATTGACAGAAGCTGTCTGACATGGAAAACACCAATACTGAACTCCCTGGTTTATGAATGTGACTGACAGCAAACCGCCTTAGAGTGTGGAGGCTCAGTGACAGCCTCTTGGCAGGAAAACAGCGCAAAGATGCTCTGTGACCCGTTCTGTAAATATTTGTTTTTTTTTCATTCATTTCTACACACTCTTCATTTATTCTTTCAAAAGATATTGCAACAGGCATTGAATTTACCTAAAAGATGAAAAGAACTGGGCCCTGTTCTTGAGAAGTTCATGAAGAAAANTTCTGTAAATATTTGTTTTTTTCATTCATTTCTACACACTTCTCATTTATTCTTTCAAAAGATATTGCAACAGGCATTGAATTTACCTAAAAGATGAAAAGAACTGGGCCCTGTTCTTGAGAAGTTCATGAAGAAAAAGACATTTTAAATATTAAAATAGTGGAAGAATGGTGCTATGCCAGAAGAACTCAGGGTCAGGTGTGTAATTTAAACAGGAACCTTTGTTCAAAAAGCAGGGGAAACTGCCATAAAAGTTCTAAAAAAACCAGCTTTTCCTTTCATCCACTAATTCTTCCTCTCTCAACGTGTTATGGTGTTTTTATTTGCTATTATATATCAAACTCGGAGAAGGCAATGGCACCCCACTCCAGAACTCTTGCCTGGGAAATCCCATGGGCAGAGGAGCCTGGTAGGCTGCAGTCCAGGGAGTCGCAAAGAGTCGAACAGGACTGAGCAACTTCACTTTCACGCATTGGAGAAGGAAATGGCAGCCCACTCCAGTGTTCTTGCCTGGAGAATCCCAGAGATGGCAGAGCCATCTATGGGGTCGCACAGAGTCGGACACGACTGAAGCGACTTAGCAGCAGCAGCAGCAGCAGCATATATCAAACTGCCTGCAAGCAATGGATATGCTCGATAGTACCTTCCTCACTGGAAAATAATAAATAGCTATTCTGGTTTTCAGATTTGATAAACAAGAATAGAAATATTGGTTTTCAAATTTGATAAACAAGAATAGAAATATATAGAGGAAGTAATTAGGTCTGGCGAGGCTTTCTAACGGAGGAAGCAAATGAACCTTATCAAGAGGAATAATGGGTCCTAGACATGCTTGTTCTCAGCTTTACAGATGAAGAAACGAAAGCACAGAGAAAAGAGGTAATTCAGGGACTTCCCTGGAGGTCCAGTGGCTGACTCCATGCTCCCAGTGCAGGGGCCCCTGGTTCAATCCCTGGTCAGAGAACTAGACCCCTCATGCCACGACTCTGAGCCTGCATACTGCAACTAAGACTCAGAATGTTTGAGCGCTGGGTCACCTCAGCTGTGTCCAATTCTTTGCAACACTGTGGACTGCGGCCCACTGCAGCCAAATACATATTCTCCTTCTGCTTCTCCCCAAACTTCAATGAGCATTTTCTGCATACCAGGCACAGACATTATCTCCCCTTCTGGGTCCCCAGCCCAACCTCTTGGCTCCACTCTGTACCTTTTGAATGAAAAATACTGCTGCCATGTCAGTACACAAAGGATGCTGTAGCCAGCAAGCCATTGCATTATAGCCACCAGATAGCCCTGAGGGAACTCGGGATGGAAACAGGATGCCCGCTCTTAGGCCCTCAGCCACAAGCACAGCAAGTAAGGAGGCAATTTAGATAAGAAAGGAATGGGTTTTGGAGCTCTTGAGCCCCTGGAGGTCTGGCCAACCCCCAGGAATCTATCGCAATCCTGTGACTCACAAGGTGAAACAAACAGCATTATAACAAGGCTAAAGTAAAACCAGAACTGCATTTTTGCACACAAATCGGTAACTGATGATGATATTAGTCTGAATGTAGGTTGGCCCAATTTGGTGATGTACATGCTGTTAACTTTTCTCTAATGTTACTATTTCTCTCTTTTTTAATGATTGATGGCAATCCACTCCAGTACTATTGCCTGGAAAATCCCATGGACAGAAGAGCCTGGTAGGCTACAGTCCATGGGGTCGCAAAGAGTCAGACACGACTGAGCGACTTCACACTCAGACGCACATGTTGAAATTAAGCCAAATAATCCTCTCGTAAATATTGAAATTGTTTATTGTGTGTGACAAGTGGTTTCTTTTGTTAGCGAATCCTTCAAAACTAAAACAAAAGTAAATCTTTCAGCAAAACATTTTCTCATCTTTTAGGTCGAGTAGTTTCTTTTTCAATTGACAACCCCATCCAGCTCTCTTCAGGCTTCTGGGCAATGACTGCCTCCTGCTTCCATTTGTTAGCTGGCTGGCTCAGGGAGGGAATGCTGGCCCGGGATTCATGGCATGTGAATGGTTTTCCTTTATTCCCGTATTTATCCTGCATGAAAAACCAGGAGTAGGACCAGGACCAGGGTGGGTACAAATTTCAGGGTAAGTCTAAGAGATGCCCTGCTAGTCGCTGAAAAATGTCTTGATTGAAGGATAAAAATGTTTATTTATTTATCCATGCATTTATGTGTTTATTACCTTTGCTATACAAAAGTATAAGGACTCCTCTCCAAATATGTAGATGTGAATGTTTATCTTTTGAATTTTCAAAAGGACAGAGTACATGTCACATCAGTCCTGACTGAATACACTGCAAATCTCAAATGAAGGGGGAAATAGGAAAAAACATACACAGCTTTTGTTCCTGATTTGTAATATTAATAAAACCATTGTTGCCAATTAGCTTTTGAATGGAATGAAATAGAAATATCTTGTGGGTGGGTAGTAAATTTGTTCAGGAACTAACTGGAAGGCTAACTTGCATTTATAGAAAATATAGATTCTTTTTCTTCTGGCTTAAGAAACCAGCTTTAATGTATATGAATAATGGAAACTAGGCACCATATGTTCTTTGCTTGTTCGAGAACTGGGACACCCAGGCTTAGCTCTGCCCTAGAAGCAAAGATGGACCTCACCTGAAATCTCAGAGGACCATACTGGATCTCACTCACTACCCATGGCTTTCCTCTATCAACAGCATGATGCTAAGAGTGCTGAAATACCATCTAAAAGTCATCACAGGATTAAATGAGATGTTGTATATGAGACCTTTCACGCATTTGAAACACAGAAAATTTCCAATTAATTAGGCCTGTCTGTGACCTTCGGGCAAGTCATCCTCACTGGGTTTCAGTTCTTTCCAATTCTAAATTCTCTTTGCAAACAGCCTACAGAGATTAGAGAGAGTTGTAATTAGCATATCAAGCGCCAGCCTAATTCCTGCCAGCTCTGACTCTCACTGCAATTACACTGTTTACATGTAAATGGCACTGCCAGTCCCTGGGTGGTAACTTGGAACTCAGCTGAGAATGCAATATCCCATTTACTGACCCTCCTCCCTCCCTTAGCGAATAAACTTCGCTGGGAACACAACAGTCTATGTCTGACCAGCCCCTAAGGAACTGACCAGATTAACATGATGCAGCTTGAATTCTCAAGATTTTTCTTTGCTTCAGTGATGGGGACAGCAATGACTCCACGTGTGGGTAGTAGCCACTTATGGTCTGGAGGGAAGGCAGAGGAAGCTAATTATACTTGGATGGAGCATTGCAGTTACCTATGACAGCCTCTTGAAGCTTTCGGAGGCTAAAGGAATTTTAACTGACCTGAAACCACCATCAAGATGTGTGTGTGTCAGCTGGTGGAAATGTAAATTGCTGCAGCGATTATGGAGCATAGAGGTTTCTTAAAAAACTAAAAACAGAACTACCATATGATCCAGCAATCCCACTTCTGGGCATACACCCAGACAAAACTATAATTTGAAAAGATACATGCACTCCTATTCACAGGAGTTCATAGCAGCACTGTGTACAATAGCCAAGACATGGAAGCAACCCAAACGTCCATCAACAGAGGGATGGATAAAGAAGATACGATATATATATACAATGGAATATTACTCAGCCATTAAAAGCACAAAATAATGCCATTTGCAGCTACATGGGTGAACCTAGAGATTATCACACTAAGTAAGTTAAAGAAAGACAAATATCATATGATATTGCTTCTATGTGGAATCTAAAAAAATGATACAAATGAACCTATTTACAGTAACAGACTCACAGACATGGAAAACAAACCTATGGTTACCAAAGGGGAAAACGGAGGGGAATAAATTAGAAGTTTGGAATTAACATATACACACTACTATATATTACTGAATAGCCCAGGGAACTATATTCAGTATCTTGTAATAACCTATAATGAAAAAGACTGAAAAATAATATATGTATATATGAGTGAATCACTTTGCTGTGCACTTGAAACTAATCCATTGTACATCAACTAGACTTCAATTTTACAAGCAGTGCTTGTGTGTGTGTTTGTGCATGTGTGTGCGCACACGCAAGCATGCTGATTCCAAGAAGAACCTTTATATTTGGGAAGCTTTGCCGAAACGGGTCTCAGACCTGCTGGCTGGCTCCATTTTCCATCCAAACAGCTGAATCAGCCCTAGTTAAGCCTCATTCACTCAGCAAATACATTTTGCCAAGCACAGAGAACACAAAGATGACTAATCATTGCTTTGGCCTCACAGACTCTTGCTAAGGAGCCTGCGTGTCAGCCAGGTGGGCGTGCTCCCCCCGTGTCAGGGAGGGGGCGCTGCGGGGCAGAGGAAAGGGCCAACGGCTTGACCTGGTAAAGGGGAAGGGGCTGGGGAAGGATGGTCTAGAGAGGAGGTGGCCCCTTCTGTTTCTTCCAAATTTGCATTCCCTCCATCAAGTCCCTTTCCTGCTCCTCATTCTAAAGAAAACTGCTAGCTTTTGCCACCTGCCAAGTTGGAGCTTCCTGACGGGGGCTCAGTCATGTGTGACTCTCTGTGACCCCACGGACTGTAGCCTGCCAGGCTCCTCTGTCTTGGGATTCCCCCAGCAGGAATCCTGGAATGAGATGCCAGCCCCTCCTCGAGGGAATCTTCCTGACCCAGGGATTGAACCCACACTGGCAGGCGGCTTCTTTACCACTTCACCGCCTGGGAAGACCTGGGGATGTGACATTATCCCCAGGCTAAAGGTGTTGGAGCAGTTGGGGCCAGGGGAGGTGTTGCAAGGCTGAGAACTGCCAGCAGATTGGAGGCTCGCTGACTTGCTGGGGCCTGTTCCCCACCAGGAGGTCTCGGCAGGTTGCTTGTTAACCTCCTCCTCCAAGTGGGGAACTGGGCAGCTGACAGCTTGGGGTTACCACGGGGCAGCTGCTCCCCAAACACATCTGCCAGCTAAGTCTGAACTGCAGGCCAGCTTTTCACTGGATCCCTGTCCAGGCCTCTTTCAGTGGGAGAATTCATCCAGGAGACCGAGGCCTTTCTGGGTCAACAAGAATATGGAATAGTGGTTTATGGACGGGTGTCTCCACTTTTAAACAACCTGCCCAGTGATGTACCTGGAAGGTGCCACGTTTATAAGCTCGAGTCCTCGGGGCGGCATCACGTGGAGGGCCATTCCTGGGCCCAGTCGTAGGCCTGTGGTTGTTGCTGTTGTTCAGTTGCTCAGTCGTGTCCGACTCTTTGCAATCCCTTGGACTGCAGCACGCCTCGCTTCCCCGTCCTTCACCATCTCCCAGGGAAGGCCTGTGATGGGCCTGGAGAATCTGTTTCCCAGGTGAGAGGGAGGTTGACCATCGCTGCCTCAGGGGAAGATGGGTCCCTGCGCCTAAACAAGCTCTGCAGATGGTCACGATCAGGGTCTGAGGTTTAGTGCAATTTCACTCTTGACGGGGATGTTTCATAGGAANCCGACTCTTTGCAATCCCTTGGACTGCAGCACGCCTCGCTTCCCCGTCCTTCACCATCTCCCAGGGAAGGCCTGTGATGGGCCTGGAGAATCTGTTTCCCAGGTGAGAGGGAGGTTGACCATCGCTGCCTCAGGGGAAGATGGGTCCCTGCGCCTAAACAAGCTCTGCAGATGGTCACGATCAGGGTCTGAGGTTTAGTGCAATTTCACTCTTGACGGGGATGTTTCATAGGAAAAGGAAAAGGTTATTGAATGATCATTGTTCAACCAGATATGATAAGAAAAGGCTGTTTAATCAAACACTTTTGTGTTAAAGATCACTTTGGTTTCACTCGACTGAGTGGGTGGGTTTAGGGAACCGGGAAGAGCCTTCTGGTTACGCCTGCGGGGAGGATGGCGGGGCCACACCACCAGTGTCACCGAAGGACTTGGGCGTGTCTGCAGACCTGGCTCCTCCGGGAGCAGGTTTGCCAGCTCAGGGCACCAGGGAAGAGCCACACATCTCTCCTCACAATTTGTCAGACTTTTTTTTTTTTTTTTTGCAGAAAAGGTGACANACTCTTGACGGGGATGTTTCATAGGAAAAGGAAAAGGTTATTGAATGATCATTGTTCAACCAGATATGATAAGAAAAGGCTGTTTAATCAAACACTTCTGTGTTAAAGATCACTTTGGTTTCACTCGACTGAGTGGGTGGGTTTAGGGAACCGGGAAGAGCCTTCTGGTTACGCCTGTGGGGAGGATGGCGGGGCCACACCACCAGTGTCACCGAAGGACTTGGGCGTGTCCGCAGACCTGGCTCCTCCGGGAGCAGGTTTGCCAGCTCAGGGCACCAGGGAAGAGCCACACATCTCTCCTCACGATTTGTCAGACTTTTTTTTTTTTTTGCAGGAAAGGTGACAGAAAACTTATGACTGTGTAAAATTATACCTTGCTCTCAAGGGTCTAAACCATATTGTTAACTGTGATCCAAATGCTGTCTGAAGGTGTGGAAGTCATAGCATGAGTGTTATTTTGAGCCAATTTAAGGGGAAAAAAAAACTTTCGTAAGCCCAACAAACAGACAATGGCTTATAAAAATCAGCATGAGGCATTGGGATGCGTTCTCCTGGGGAGGACTCCTTTCCTTTTTCCCTACCCGCACCCCCCTGCCCGAAGCATCCTGAGTCTTCTTGGGACTTCGCACTAGGGTTGGGGGTGGGTTTGGAAGGGGGAGGGCTCCAGAGAGGAGGAGCAGGGGCCTCAAACTTGATGTCTTAAAAAAGAGGGAAAATACTTTATATGTAAATCNAAACTGTGGAAAATTCTGAAAGAGATGGGAATAGCAGACCACCTAAATGGTAAGATGGTGCCAATTGGCTGAAGCATTGGAAGAGCACTCCATGCGGTGGAAGGAGCACGTGCCCGCCACGGGTGGGAAGCGATGGAAAGGAAGAGGCCCCTGCCGGGGACCAAGGAGAAAGCGAGACAGAGAAAAGGAGGCTCCTCAGGCTCCTACCGGCCTGACCGGTGGTCAGGAGGGCGCTGGCAGCAGGACCGGGAGCAATGGAGGCTCCAGGCACCCTGCAGAGAAGACGGAGGGTTAGGCGCGCGGCGCGCGGAGGATGCCAAGGGCGAGCCCTAGTTCCGGCTCGAATGGAGGTCTCAGGAGTCGTTTAAAGAAACGGGAGAGACGCGGGGAAGCAGGATGGGGACGGCAGAGAGACGCATGGCGATTTGGAGGCGCTAGCGGTTTGATCTAGTCAAGGCTATGGTTTTTCCAGTGGTCATGTATGGGTGTGAGAGCTGGACTGTGAAGAAGGCTGAGCGCCGAAGAATTGATGCTTTTGAGCTGTGGTGCTGGAGAAGACTCTTGGGAGTCCCTTGGACTGAAAGGAGATCCAACCAGTCCATTCTGAAGGAGATCAGCCCTGGGATTTCTTTGGAAGGAATGATGCTGAAGCTGAAACTTCAGTACTTTGGCCCCCTCATGTGAAGAGCTGACTGATTGGAAAAGACTCTGATGCTGGGAGGGATTGGGGGCAGCAGGAGAAGGGGTGACCGAGGATGAGACGGCTGGATGGCATCACGGACTCGATGGACGTGAGTCTGAGTGAACTCCGGGAGGTGGTGATGGACAGGGAGGCCTGGCGTGCTGCAATTCATGGGGTTGCAAAGAGTCAGACATGACTGAGCGACTGAACTGAACTGAACTGAATGGAGCGGTTTGATGCTTTGCGGACGACCTAGAGTGAAAGGCAAGAACAAGCGGCAGCAGACGCCTCGGGCAGCAGGCATGTCTCCTCGCACCTACCCGCGTGCTCGGCCTGTGCTCCGAAGTGTGCACTGTAGGGAACGCGCGAGGCAGTGCCACTCTCATCGGCCCCTGGTAACTACCCGCTGCACGCTCACCAGAGACTCACTGAGAGAGGCACTGTTGTCAAATTTACCCCCCGTCTTTAGGAAGGTGTTTTGCTTGTAGAAGCACTCGTCACATGCTGAATAAGTAAATAAAATCAGGCGTGCATACTAAGTCTCTTCTGTCATGCCCAGCTCTTTGCCACCGCATGGTCTATTACTCGCCAGGCTCCTCTGTCCATGGGATTCTCCAGGCAAGAATACTGGAGAGGGTTGCTATGCCCCCTCCACCGGATCTTCCCAACCCAGGGATTGAACCCACATCTCTTTTGTCTACTGCATTGGCAGGTGGGATTTTTTTATCACTAGTGCCACCGGAAGACATTTTTTTCTATTAGAGTTTTCAGCAAAAAGCATTAAAATGTGTGTGTTTTAAATGCTCTTATAACTCTGGACACTAATGCCAAAAAGTAGGTCACCATTTAATCACACAGCCAGCAAAATCATCATTTTAGAAACCCCAATTTCTTAATACCCATGATACAGTAAAAAACAAAATTCAGAGGGAAAGGAAATACATGCATAATATTTGTTCTTTACTTAGTGCATCTGATTTTGGGAAATGATAAGAAAAAAAAAAGTACAACTGCATTGTTCAATACGTGATGCAGATTCACAAGGGAAAAAAGGTCCACGAGCGGGAATGTCTTTTAAATTACATATTCAGAAGACTCATCGCTATCTGAAGCTGTATAGTCAGGTCTTTATTTCGTAATCTTGGGGATAAAAAGCAAATGTTCTTTACTATTTCCTAGGGGAAAGTATATGTGGGTTTCAACTGCAATGCTTTTTACCACTTAAAAAGAAGAAACAGGACCTTCTCTGGCAGTTCTGTAGTTAAGACTCCGAGCTTCTAACCCAGGGGGCCTGGGCTGGATCCCTGATGGGGGAACTAAGATCCCACCAGCCTCATGGCATGGCCAGAAAAAGAAGAACCTCAAGATACAAATAACCCCATATATGTAACCAGTCCATTCATACCATTTCCCCACAGGATCGTATGCCTTGTGTTTTTACGTCAACATCAAACTACACACACACACACCCTATAGCCCCATCCCCACCCCGCCTTTACCTTGTGTTAATCTTCTGTGGCGACTCATGCAAATGCGTTCAATTTCAATGCAAGTTTCTTCTCCAGAGAGGATAGGGCAGTTTCCACTCAGCTGAGTGCTGCGGGAGCACGCTCACTCTCCAAGGCCAATGTATAAAGGTTGGTTACTCCTACAGCTCTGTGATGCAAACACCTTAATGGAAGCTTTAAATGCCTTACTGCTCTTTAAATGGCCCAGAAATACAGTTTCTACTACGAGCTCCACCTGCTGTCACAGCATTCAAACCTGGAAGTGCCACTTCACAAAGGCTCGCCGTGACTCTAAACGCGTTACCTGTGTCCAGCCCGGAGTGAAAGGGGACGTTCAGAACCTTCTAATGCCAAACACAAGGCTGAGTCTTCCGTGTAGACTTTTGTGATGATAAAAGTTACACGAATACACCTCGCTGTAGTCACATGTTAAGGCGATAACAATAGGAGTCAGGTAGACCTGTGTGTTTTGTTTATTACTAATCTCCAGAAGGTGTTCAAAAATTGCCTAGGTCAGTAATAGAGACTCGGAGAACAGACTTATGGACACGGCGGGGGCAAGAGCGGGTGAGACGAACGAAGAGAACAGCACTGAGATGTACGCACGACGGTGAGTGGAGCAGGGGGCGAAGGGGAGGCCTCCGTGTCACAGAGGCAGCTCAGCCTGGCGCCCTGGCCACCCAGAGGGGTGGGACGGGGCGGGGCGAGCAAGAAGGTTCAAGACACAGGGCACTGTGTGAACCTACGGCTGGTTCACGTTAATGCACGGGGGAAACCCACACACACTCTGAAGCAATTATCCTCCAATTAAAAATGAATTTTTAAAAACTCTCTGGGTAAATGGACTCTTATCAGTGGTTCTCAGACTTTTTTTTTTTTTAGCTGTAGGAAAGGTTCTTCTTTATAAAAATAGGAAATCAGACTGTGTAAAGATGAAGACAAGGCATTCTGGTTGCAAAGAGGTGGGCTCCCCACGCTTCCCTCTCCAGCAGCCCCTGGAAGCTCCCCAACAGGAAGGACCCAGGATTGAGGATCCTGCCGTAAAGCCCACTGGGGCCAACGGTGTTCACGGATCCTTCCAGACCCTGCATCTCTGCACATTTCCCACGCCACGGAGAGCATTCCTTTCCATCTGATAGATGGCTCTTGGCAAAAGGACCCTTCCTGTTCTATAATGAATGTATACATTCCTCTCCAAGCTACTTAGTACATGTCACAGAGATATATCACATAGAGAAATGCCATCTTTTCTCCTTTTCTGTTTTTAAGCAATTTCCTAGGAGGGTAATCACCTTTCACCACAGGGGGGGATATATTCAAAAAGTACAATAAAACCATATACATTTTTCCTTGGCAGTTTTTTCTTTTCTTTTCTTTTTTTGTGGCTCACAATTCTAAGTTTCAGGGTCAGCATGCAGAAAGAAACCCTCTTAAAAAAGGAGTCATCTCATTTCTGATTATCACAGCAAGCTTAAACCCAGGAGAGGAAGGAGAGGATGACAGAGATGCCAAGTTATTGAAACTGGAGGTCTTGTCCGAGATTTAGTAGAAAAGGTAGGGCTCCCATTCATTGGGCCATATATTAATTTTTTCCAGGGACTGAAAATGCCTAAAAATGAGGGCTTAAAAGGATCAAGTGGCCTTTTAAAAGGTATAATGCAAGCCTTTTTAGTCTGAGAAATAAAATTCAGATTATGATTTTTGGCGGACATGCAGAGGGGGGGAAAAAAGGATAAAATGTGTTCACATAAAAACACTGTAAGGACAGAGGGCTTTCACGGCATCAGCAGCGGCGAGCTACCACAGTGAGATGGGAGAGGAAATCCACAGGACTAATATTTTCCTCCATCCACCTGCTTAAGAGAAGGGGAATGAAGAGAAAAGAGTCTATCTTAATGGAAGAAATCAAATTTTACTATATCACTGGGAGCAAAACGAAGAGGAAGAGTGAAAACCGCTTACAGCAGAATAGAGAAATCTGAACCAATAAGACCTTATTTCTATCAGACGTGGACAGGAACCACTACTTGTTTCATTAAGTACATCTCTTGCTCATAAACCTTCAAAGGTTCCTCAGCATTAACAGTGCCAAGTCCTGATACCTTATTCTGGAATTTAAAGCTTCATTATTCCTTCCAGGCAAACTGGTCCTTAAATCTCCCCCTTCCCAACTCCCAGCTTCCACCCAGGTCACTCACTCTGAACACCATTCATTCATAGGTTCACACCATACTCCATGCTGGTATGGCATGTTAAATGTTTCAAGGAGGGTGGATTCCGTTTCCAACGGGACTTGATTTCAATAGAATGACAGCCAAGAGCGTTCTGCTGCTGCTCCTGTTTAGTTGCCATGTCCTTTCCAACTCTGGGACTCCATGAATCACAGCACGCCAGGCCTCTCTGTCCATCACCAACTCCCAGAGCTTGCTCAAACTCAGGTCCTGTAAGTCAGTGATGCCATCCAGCCATCTCATCCTCTGTCGTCCCCTTCTCCTCCTGCCTTCAATCCCTCCCAGCATCAGGGTCTTTTCCAATCAGTCAGTTCTTCACATCAGGTGGCCAGAGTACTGGAGTTTCAGTTTTAGCATCAGTCCTTCCAATGGACGAATACTCAGGACTGATTTCCTTTAGGATGGACTGGTTGGATCTCCAGTCCAAGGGACTTTCAAGAGTCTTCTCCAACACCACAGTTCAAAAGCATCAATTCTTCAGTGCTCAGCTTTATGGCCGAACTCTCACATCTGCACATGACCACTGGAAAAACCACAGCTTTGACTCTGCAGACCTTGGATATGAGATTAGAAGGAGCTCAAGGAAGAGGGGTGCAGTAAGATGAGGGGCAGGGATCTGACAGTGGGGGGGTCTGTGGGAGAAACCCCACAGGGCGGGCGTGCAGAAAGAGCCCCTCCGGAGGGGTGTGCACCTGGCCTTTCCACTGCTAGCAATGGAGAGTGAGTGACNCATCAGTTCTTCAGTGCTCAGCTTTATGGCCGAACTCTCACATCTGTGCATGACCACTGGAAAAACCACAGCTTTGACTCTGCAGACCTTGGATATGAAGTTAGAAGGAGCTCAAGGAAGAGGGGTGCTGTGAGATGAGGGGCAGGGGTCTGACAGTGGGGGGGTCTGTGGGAGAAACCCCACAGGGCGGGCGTGCAGGAAGAGCCCCTCCGGAGGAGTGTGCACCTGGCCTTTCCACTGCTAGCAATGGAGAGTGAGTGACAGAGCCCCGCCTCTCCACCACCAGCGAACCCCTGGGTGCAGGGAAGAGGGAAGACAGGCCGCACGGGTGCGGGGATGGGCAGCACAGGTCTGTCTGAACTGACCCCGAGAGCTGCATGCACCTGGCACCAGCAGAGCACACGGCCGCCGGGAGCTGGAGGACAAGCTGGACGCCGCCATCTGCCGTCGCCCACGCCGCCTGTTCTCTGTGCTTCTCCACCTCCTCTAACTGCACCAGCCTTCCGCATCCGGCTCAGGCCCACTCCTCGGGCAGGAAGCGAGGGCCGCTCTCTTCCAAGAGACCTCTCGAACGACCTCTCATGCTCTTAGAGGTCTTCTTATCTATAGCACTCATGCGACACCTGGCCATCACGAAAGTGACAATACTTCTTTCATCTTCCCTATGACATATGACTTGGAAGAAAAGCTATGACCATCCTAGACAGCATATTGAAAAGCAGAGATGTTACTTTGCCAGCAAAGGTCCGTCTAGTCAAGGCTATGGATTTTCCAGTAGTCGTGTACGGATGTGAGAGTTGGACTATAAAGAAAGCTGAGTGCTGAAGAAGTGATGCGTTTGAGCTGCGGTGTTGGAGAAGACTCTTGAGAGTCCTTTGGACCCCAAGGAGATCCAACCAGTAAATCCTAAAGGAAATCAGCCCTAATTATTCACTGGAAGGACTGATGCTGAAGCTGAAACTCCAATACTTTGGCCACCTGATGTGAAGAGCTCACTCACTGAAAAAGACCCTGGTGCTGGGAAAGACTGAATGCCTATGGAGAAGGGGACGACAGAGGATGAGATGGCTGGATGGCATCATCTATTCAACGGACCTGAACTTGGGCAAACTCTGGGAGATGCTGAGGGACAGGGAAGCCTGAAGTGCTGCAGTCTATGGGGTTGCAAAGAGTCAGACACAACTGAGCGACTGAACAACAACCACCAGTGGTTAGGGCCCCACACTTCCAACGCAGGGGGTGTGGGTTCAGTCCCTGATCTGGAAAGTAAGACCCCACACGCCTCAAGGCTAGCCAAAAAGCAAGCAAAAAGCAACAACAAAACGGCCCTAGGATTTCAAGGTAAGTATAATGTGCGTGGCTCACTCAGTAAAGAATCTGCTGCAAGGCAGGAGACCCAGGTTTGAGGCCTATGTCAGGAAGACCCCTGAAGAAGGAAATGGCAACCCACTCCAGTGTTCTGGCCTGGAGAATTCCATGGACAGAGGAGCCTGTCGGGGTCGCAAAGACCTGGACATGGCTCAGCGACTAAACCGCCACCACAATGCGTACGTGTTTCCTAACGATAGAAAAGAACAAAGTGAACTGAAATCTGGAGTCAAACGCCAGCTACATCTGCTATCCTGTGGCCTCAGTTCCTCAGGGAGAAGCCCCAAACAACAAAACATACACAAAACAGACACACAAACGCGTTTACAAGATAATATAAAAGACTAGAAAACGGACATTTAAATTTAGGAAAAGAATACGTTTCATAGTCAATGATCTTGCTCAAAACAACTCAGGTGAGATAGCAACAAACAAGTCATTAACCTCACCAGACACAAATTATTTTTCAATTAAACTGATCCTGGATAGCAGGACTGAGCCACGCAGTCCATAATCACCATCGTAATGAATCAGTTTCTTTGATTTTTCCATCGTTGACAATTAAAAGTAAGCTCCTAGAAAGCTTTTTTTTCCTGTTAAGTATGAAAGTAAAATGTGTTCCTTGTTTTGAAAGGGAAACCGTATAAGAAAACAGAAAGAAAGGGGGTGGGTGGGAAGAAAGCATCATCTAATCACCCAGTGGAAACAAAATTCTGATGTTCTTTGATTTTCCTCTCCAAGCATATGTTATATGATCTGGGATTAAAAATGCACAGACAGCTGTTTGTGGATTCAGTGGGGGCAACGTACACTGGGCAGATTAATCCAAGGTCTCATAGTCTTGGCTGTTGTTTTTCACTTAAGATGCTCTACAATCACCCCACGATGAAGTCAAACCCCGAGATCATCCGTGGCCTTGCTCTTCCCAGAACTGCCCAGACACATGTGGCATTAAACCACTGGCCTACGCTGAAGAAGGGCTTCCAGGGGGGCGCTAGTGGTAAAGAACCCACCTGCCAACGCAGGAGACACAGGGGACATGGGACGGATCCCTGGGTCAGGAAGATCCCCTGGGGAAGGGCATGGAAACCCACTCCAGTGTTCTCGCCTGGAGAGTCCTTTGAACAGAGGAGCCCGGCGGGCCATCGTCCATACGGTCGCAAAGAGCTGGACTCAGCTGAAGTGACTGGGCACACGTACAGTGAAGAAAGTTCAGGAAGCTTTACACACTTTACTACTGTATCTCCCGAACTGTGAGCAGATGTCAGTGTCCGCGCATCAGCCTCTTCCGAGACATCGTGGGGGACACGCCCTACACCAGGGGGGGACACGCCCTACGCCAGGGAGGACCACGTCTCTCTGGAGAAGGAGCTTCTGTGGTGTGGCTGCTGATCGCGCACTTGGCTGTGACTCGCTTCTTGCTCTGGACCCTCAGGAGCAAATCTGACATCAACCTCTAGCAACGGCACAGAACCTCATGGCTTGTCTTTCGTGCACTGACCCACTCCTGATGTCGACTCATTCATTCACTCAGTTTCCAGGACAGTGAAGACTGGCCTCAGCTCCAGCACAAGGACTAACATGACCCAGGGCACTATTAACATCACCCATTATCAAACGCCTGTGAGGGTAAGCCTCGAGATTACAGCACTGTGGCCTGCTACATGCTAGCTAGCCGTACCACCTGTGCAGATTACTTAACCGCTGCGAGCTTCAGGACTGTTCTAACTTATAAAATGAGATAATCCTGACGTGAAAGTGAAAGTGCCTCCATCATGTCCCACTCTTTGCGATGCCACGGTCCGTACAGTCCATGGACTTCTCCAGGCCAGAATCCTGGAGTGGGGAGCCTTTCCCTTCTCCAGGGATCTTCCCAACCCAGGGATCAAACCCAGATCTCCAGCACTGCAGGCAGATTCCTTACCAGCTGAGCCACCAGGGAATCCTAACATAGAGCTGTGTTAACGTTAACAGTCCCTGCATAATACTTTTCACAGCATCTGCACAGGGAAAATGTTCAAGGAATCAAGCTATAATTATTATCTGTAATAACAATAAATACTGTAACACATGGAGAAGTATTTCATAAACCAGTAAAGAACCACCAAATGCCAGGATTAAGATTTTTTATTACTCCCTGGCGTTCAGTCTACTCATTTGAAAAAAGGGAACATATGACCATTTTCTAGGCTCTTCTAGATGCAAACTTCTTTCATTTTCTATAGTCAGAGCAGATATGGAATGTTCTATACTCTTAGAGAACAGAAATAAAACCCTCTAAAGTGAGGCTGCAATACCAGCTGGCCCAGCGGGAGAAGAACCCGCCTGCCAACGCAGGAGACACCAGTCATGTGTTTGGTGCGTGGTCAGGAAGACCCCCTGGAGGAGGAAGAGGCAACCCTCTCCCGGGTTCCTGCCTGGAAGATCCCACGGACAGAGGAGCCTGGCGGGCTAGTCCACAGGGTCACAGAGAGTCAGACACGACTGAAGTGAGTGAGCACACACTCACGCGCAGTGTCTGCTGGAACCAACACCAATACTCATCTGTCGCTTCCTGAGACACGTGGCTGGATTTTTCCCTCCTGTTAGTATCACGTAACTTCTCGCTCCTGGGGCCTGAGCAGTTTTTACTGATGCTCACGTGCTTTGTTAGGTTATAAGCATTAAAAATGTCATTAGCGCCTTTTGCTGTCCATTCCGGCTGCCCTCAAAGCCTCCCAGGGTGACTCCCCTTGAGACAGCCTACTCTTCTAACGGCTTTGTCTAAACTTTCATTCATCCTAATTTTCACAAGGAGCCTCTACAGAGATGGCCCACCTTTTATAAGACAGAGAGCCAGGGACACAGACTTTGGGCGTGAAGGTTTAGGCCTGTTGGCAGCGTGTACATCGTCGGGGCTCTGCCCACCTGGGTTCAACCCAGGACGTGACTCTGGACCTCCCCCAGGAAGCTGGGCAGCAACAGGCCTTTGTGTGGGGTGGTGTGTTGGAGATCTGGCACAGCCTTCTCTAGATGTAAGAAGAGCTACACCTAGTGGGAGAATGCCCAAGTCACAGCTGCCCAGGAGGACTTGCTGACGGCTCAGCGGGTAGGGAATCCAGGTGCGATGCAGGAGACACAGCCATGGGTTCAGCCTCCGGGTCAGGAAGGTGCCCTGGAGAAGGAATGGCAACCCACCCGGATATCCTTGCCTGGGGAGACCCCACAGACAGAAGAGCCTGGTGGGCTACAGCCCACGGGGTCACAGAGAGCTGGACATGACCTACTGACTAAACAGCAGCAACAGAGAACACCTTTGGAAAGTTGATCACCTGCATAAACAGCCCCCAGAAAACCAAGGCCAACATTTCATTTTTTTAAGATCAAACCATTAAGGAGAGAGATAATATATTTGGTAAACGAATCTGTGTATAAACTTTTCCTGTAAAAGAAATGAAGTCAGGGACCTCCCTGGTGGCCCAGTGGCTCTGGCGGCACGCTCCCAGTGAGGTGCCCGTGTTCAATTCCTTGTCAGGGAACCAGATCCCAAGTGCCACGACCAAAGACCTCAGATGCCGCAGCTGAAGAATAGCCTGCATGTCACACCAAAGATCAAAGACCCTGTGTGCCGAGACTAAGATCCAGCGTAGTCAAATAAATATATTTTTTTTAATAAATAACATTAACTGTAACTCAAGTCACTGAAAGGGAGAAAAGAAGGGGTTGATGGTCTGGAAATGGTTCAGGACCGAACAGGTCTCATGAAAAACCGTTATGTCAGCAGCACTCAGAGCTTGGCAGTGACTTCTTGCGAGGCTGGCTGTTTTACTTTAGCAAGGATGTCTGTGCTCCGGAGTCTCCCCTTTCAAGGGGACACGAACTGCAGCTGGTTGGAAAGTTAGTATCCTGGCTGTCAGCCTACTCCTCTACTCACGAAGAAAGTGGTGCTTTGAGAAGGTTAATTTGCCGTTGACATCAGGACCCGAGAGGAAGGGGGAGCCAGGAAGCCTGCGGACAAAGGAGAGCCCTCCACAGCAATTCTGGAGCGAGGCGCTGAGCACCTACATTCAGACCTCACTCCTCCAACCCTGCCTTCCCCTGACTTTCTCCAAGGGCTAATTTACTTTGCAACCTTCTGTCCAATTCAGTTCAGTCGCTCAGTTGTGTCCAACTGTTTGCAATCCCATGGACTGCAGCACGCCAGGCCTCCCTGTCCATCACCAACTCCCAGAGTTCACCCTAACCCGTGTCCATTGAATCGGTGATGCCATCCATCCATCTCATCCTCTGTCGTCCCCTTCTCCTCCTGCCCTCAATCTTTCCCAGCATCAGGGTCTTTTCTGATGAGTCAACTCTTCGCATCAGATGGCCACAGTACTGGAGTTTCAGCTTCAACATCAGTCCTTCCAATGAACACCCAGGACCGATCTCCTTTAGGATGGACTGGTTGGATCTCCTTGCAGTCCAAGGGACTCTCGAGAGTCTTCTCCAACACCACAGTTCTAAAGTGTCAATTCTTTGGTGCTCAGCTTTCTTACGGTCCAACTGTCACATCAATATATGACCATTGGAAAAACCATAGCCTTGTAACTTTCTGAAATATATTTAAAAATTGATTCTTCAGAGAAGATGCTGCAGCAGGAAGCATGCTAACGGTGTGATGGGGAAGAGGCTATGAGAGCAGCTGTAACATCCCTGATAAGGAACGCGAGGGCCATGCCTATGAGAGGAGCTCGGGGGCACATCACCCAAGTCGGAAAGCCCTCGCAGGGAAGCCTGCGCTCAGGATGAGAGCCTCCAGTTCTGCAGCAACCCTCAGGCCACTGTGAGTGTGAGAAGGTCTCCCAGAGCAAGGTGCTCTTCGTTAAACATAAGCGAACCAGGCTTCAGGAGAGGCCAGGTGAAGGCAGTATCTGCAGAGGAACTCCTGTCCAAACCTCAGAGCCTCAATGTTCGTCACACCTAACATCAAAGGAAGCTCCACGGCTGCGACCATGAGAGAGCCGTCTCTGAAGGAGGTGCAAAGCCAGGCGTTAGAGAGCCTGGGTGGGGGGCGGCTTCCCTGGTGGCTCAAATGGTAAAGAATCTTCCTGCAAAGCCAGAGACCTGGGTTCAATTCCTGGGTGTGGAAGATCCCCTGGAGGAGGGCATGGCAACCCACCCCAGTGTCCTTGCCTGGACAATCCCCATGGACAGAGGAGCCTGGCAGGCTACGGTCCATGGGATCGCAAAGAATAGGACAGGACTGAATAACTAAGCATAGAGAACTTGGGGAGGAGAGAAAACGTTCATGAAAACAAAGTCTCCAGCCACAGGTCAGTGCTCTCTCGAACATCAGAAAAAGAGAAAGTACAGCGGAGACTACTAACAGCATACCTGGAAGATCCTTCTGCCACAGACCAATCCTCACATCGTAGCGGAGCACTCGCCCTCCAGAGAAACCTCCAGGGGCCTCCCTGGTGGCCCAGTGGCTAAGGCTCCACGGTCACCATGGGAGAGGCCAGGGCTCGATCCCTGATGAGGGACCTAGATCCTGTGGGTTGCAGCTAAAGACCCTGCGTGCCGCAACTGAAGACTGAAGATCCTCCCTTGCTGCAGCTAAAACCCGGGGCAGCCACATAAATAATAGACATTTGTTTAAAAAGAGAAAACCTTTAGAACGCAGTAACGGTGGAAAAACCTTCTGCCAGAAATTACACTTCAATGTACAGCAAATCTCCATAGAGAAACCATGTGATGTGACACACGTGTATAAGGCGTGTCTCACTAAACATGAGATGATACACATGGGGGGATCTTAGGATATGGAATGCAGGAGGAGTTTTCAGAGGTCAACCTTTACATCAGAGAGCTCGCCTCACTTGTAAAGAACACGGGCCACCTTTCTTCCAGAATAATACCTATTTGTACATCAGATAACTGGTTAAGGAAAGAAAACCTCCTTTGTGAGGTCAAATCTCTAATTAGGAATCAAAGGACCCACACGAGGGAGAAACTCTATGGGAATAGTGACTGTGAGAGTGCCTTTGGCAAGCTACATGTATTTATGCAGAAACACTACGTAAACAAGAGCAAAGGAAGGCCCGCATCGAGAGAGAGTCACTCATTAATCCCAGAGGACTCCCAAAGGAGAGAAGCCTGAACAGTGCAAAAAAGGCGAGAAATGCTTCTGCCAGAAGACAGAAATCTTTCTAGACTAGAAGGTTCACATAGAAACCAAAAAAAAAAAAAAATACATAGAGAAGGTCTCCCCAAGAACTTACAATCTAAACTAAAGAGCAAAGAAACAATATTTGAATGTTTCGACAGTGTGAAAAATTTTAATAAGAAATTTAAAACCTGGGGAAATTCCATCAAGTTAGGGAGTTAAAAAAAAAGAAAGAAACAGTGAAGAGTGGCTTATCTCCTCAAAAATATCAATGTTGCAAAAAGGCAAAAAAAAAGCGGGGGGGGGGCAAAAACACTTTCTCCTAGAGGCAATATTGTTCATAAAGTCACGTTCAATATGTGATACCAAAGTGAAAAGTGAAAGTGTTATTTGCTCAGTTGTGTGCTCTTTGTGACACCACAGACTGCAGCCCACCAGGCTCCTCTGTCCACAGGATTCTCCAGGCAAGAACACTGGAGTGGGCTGCCATCTCCTCCTCCAGGGGATCTTCCTGCCCCGGGGATCAAATCTGTCTCTCTCGTGTCCCCTGGGCTTGGCAGGCAAATTCTTTACCACTAGCAGCACCCGGAAAGCCCAATTAAGTATAGGAATGAATTATGAATCATCAAAAGCATACAAATTCATGAGTCCATAGTGATAAAGGAGCTAGACTGATCAATCAGGAAGATGGGAGTCTCTTGCTTATAGTAAAAATGCCAGGGGCTAACTGAAAGAAGGCCTGGGATTAGAAAACCATTACTTTGCAACCATATGGCAAAAACTGGATCAGACAAGAATCATAAATGGATACCAGATCCAGGGGGAGATGATGATGAGAAGCATAATATTTGCAACTTCAAACACGTCTCTCCACAGGCTGCTGATGAGTGCAAGGGAAGAAAATATCAAGAGAAATAATACAATGGAGAAACCGGACAACATCTTGACCGGTGAGAAAATTAACATCAGCTACAAGAGATAGACAGACAGACATCTGCTGTCTCAAGACGTGGTGCCCTGAGAAGGACAGATCACCTGAACACGATGCTGTCTGAGGATGCAACAGCTCAACCGAACGACAGAGGAATGCAGGCAAGCACAGGAGGGCTATTCCTAAAAAGCAACACAACGGAGAGTGGGCTCTTTCCTCAAACAATCAATGCTGTAAAAAGGCACACACAAGAAAGTCTACAGAAATGTCCTGGCTTAAGAAAGGCTAAAGAGACATGGCACCCAGAACTAACTCCTGGATGAGATGAGGGAAGACACCCTGAAGGACATGATTAGAGCAAGCACAGCCCTGGAATGCAGCCGGTTGCTGCCGTTCGGTCTCCAAGTCCGACTCTGCTACATAGACGGTAAAACAGGCGTCCACGTGAACTCCCGTAAGTGCGCCGAGGCTGTGGAGCCTCCCCGAGAAGAGGCAGAAAGTGCTGATGAGAGCGGAGACGGCGTAAAGTGCGAATGGTAAGTGAATCTGGCTAAAGGGTACACGCCTGTGCTCTGCACTATTTTTATTTTGCAACTTTTCGTAAGTCTTAAATTTTAAGACTTTATTGGCTTTGTTGAAAAGCCAATTCCGCGTGCTGTGGCCCCTACCGCCTCAAACAATAGGGTCATCTCTTTTCCCCTCCACCTTTCCCTCTTCACTCAGTCACCCAGCTGAGGTGAAAAACAGCTTCATGTTGCAAACAAGGGCAAAGACGCAAAGCAAAGGCTCCTGGTCCACGGTGCTGGACCTCCCGGAAGGCTGAGCTGCTCACGCTGCCGCTTTCTCACTGTCTGTTCATCTTCCATCCACTGTGGCCGGCCGCCGTCCCCAGCACGCGGACACGGCCCTTGCTAAGATCGCCCAGCGCCCCCGGGCGCCAGCTCCACGGGTCCCTAGTTCTTCGGCTACTGGACCCTTCATCAGCACTGAACAGTGCTGCCCGCACCTCCTCCTTGAAACATCCGCTTCTGCTGATCACTCTGATCTTCCTCTGGGCCCTCTGCGCCTCCTAAGCCTTCTTTGCCATCTCTTCATCCCCTGCCTGACTTCTGGAGGTTATCATTCCTCTGGCTCTCAGTCCANTTGTTGAAAAGCCAATTCCGCGTGCTGTGGCCCCTACCGCCTCAAACAATAGGGTCATCTCTTTTCCCCTCCACCTTTCCCTCTTCACTCAGTCATCCAGCTGAGGTGAGAAACAGTTTCATGTTGCAAACAAGGGCAAAGACACAAAGCAAAGGGCTCCTGGTCCACGGTGCTGGACCTCCCGGAAGGCTGAGCTGCTCACGCTGCCGCTTTCTCACTGTCTGTTCATCTTCCATCCACTGCGGCCGGCCGCCGTCCCCAGCACGCGGACACGGCCCTTGCTAAAATCGCCCAGCGCCCCCGGGGCGCCAGCTCCACGGGTCCCTAGTTCTTCGGCTACTGGACCCTTCATCAGCACTGAACAGCGCTGCCCGCACCTCCTCCTTGAAACATCCGCTTCTGCTGATCACTCTGATCCTCCTCTGGGCCCTCTGCGCCTCCTAAGCCTTCTTTGCCATCTCTTCATCCCCTGCCTGACTTCTGGAGGTTATCATTCCTCTGGCTCTCAGTCCANCCCGCACCTCCTCCTTGAAACATCCGCTTCTGCTGATCACTCTGATCCTCCTCTGGGCCCTCTGCGCCTCCTAAGCCTTCTTTGCCATCTCTTCATCCCCTGCCTGACTTCTGGAGGTTATCATTCCTCTGGCTCTCAGTCCACACTCTCCCGCAGGGGGTCTCATTCATTCCACGGCTTTAAAACCACCCACACGCTGAAGACTCCCAAACATCTCTGCAGCCTAGAGCTCTCTCTGAATTCTAAACTCATACAGCCCGACTGCCTTGATGTCCTTGAGCAAAACCTTTCAAACTCAAACTTGAACTCTGCTGTCTCCAAACCTTGAATCTTTTCCCCAAGTCTTTCCATTTCAGGAAGTGCCACTTCTGTTCACTCAGCTGCTCAGAAAACCCAGATCATCCGTGGGATGTTCCAATTAGAAGCGCCACTCTGTCTTCAGGCTTTTCAATGGTTGAAAATTCTGATAATAAACATACTTATGAATACATTGATTCATCAAAACTAAAAAAACCAAACCTCTTGTTTGGGGGTGATGGAAACAAAGCAAAGATTTGCTTTAACATAACGCTTTAGAGTCTCTATTTTTGTTTTAGTTTCATGAGTGCCTAAATAAGGTAGGTAGTAAAAATTAACTTTCACATTACCAGAAGTGTTTGGATCTACTGAAGACATCACAGAATCAGCTTCTATCTAGAAAAGAAAAAAAAAAAAGAAAACACAATTTCATCAAATGTTTTCACAGTATAAGTTCTTAATTTCTGGGATGCAAGAAAGGAATGCATGAGAAACCATCGTTGTTGAATCCAACAGACAAATCACAATCCTTTCACTGTCCTGTCAGTAAGACACCAGAAGCTAATCTGCTACAGGTGCTAACGGCCTCCAAAGCTTTAACATATTGATCAAAACAGTTAAATCACATAAAATCAACTTGGCTGTCATATATACAGCATACCTTATAAGGTAACCTTTCTGTCTTACACAAGTACAAGCAATTCTTACAATGGGCTCTCTGGCTTCATTTAAAATATTTCCTTCCTGACTGTAATAGTAACAATGTAGAAAACATAAAACACATTCTTACATTATGAAGAGAAACAATGAAAAAAAACAGCCATCCAGTGGAAACCACTGTCAACATTCCCACAGTATAGCTTCCTTTTCCCCCTGCGTTTTTTAAAACTGGAGAACAGCTGTTTCACAGCATTGGGCTAGTGTCTGCCCTACAGCAGAGCGACCCGCTCACACACATCCCCAGGGCCCCTCTGGCTTCGGCTTTCCTCCTACAGCAGAGTGACCCGCTCACACACATCCCCAGGGCCCCTCTGGTTGGGGCTCTCCTCCTACAGCAAAGTGACCCGCTCACACACATCCCCAGGGCCCCTCTGGTTGGGGATTTCCTCCTACAGCAAAGTGACCCGCTCACACACATCCCCAGGGCCCCTCTGGCTTCGGCTTTCCTTCCCACTCAGGGCGCTGCAGGGCGCCAGGCAGAGCCCCCGTGCTGTGAGGCCGGCGCCCCCAGCTGTCTGCTTTGCCCGCTGCAGTCTGCGCACTCCAATCCCAGTCTCGGTCCATCCGACCCCCTCCTTTCCCGCCCACGCACTTGCAAGCATATTCGAGAACACACTGTGTATTAAGTTTGTGGACCCGCCTTCACCAAGTATTAAAACACCAGCATTTTCCCACATTGCTGCAAGACCTTCACAAACATCATGGAATTAGGATCTTGGCAACATGCAACATAGCTTCTCCACCTTGGATTCCACGCCCTGCAATTCATGGTTCTTCCTGACCCTCCCAGATGTCTAGCTCCCAGCGGTCTTCCTCTTGGGGTCCCCACCGACCTTTANCACACACATCCCCAGGGCCCCTCTGGTTGGGGCTCTCCTACAGCAGAGCGACCCGCTCACACACATCCCCAGGGCCCCTCTGGCTTCGGCTTTCCTTCCCACTCAGGGCGCTGCAGGGCGCCAGGCAGAGCCCCTGTGCTGTGAGGCCAGCGCCCCCAGCTGTCTGCTTTGTCCGCTGCAGTCTGCGCACACCAATCCCAGTCTCGGTCCATCCGACCCCCTCCTTTCCCGCCCACGCACTTGCAAGCATATTCGAGAGCACACTGTGCATTAAGTTTGTGGACCCGCCTTCACCAAGTATTAAACACCAGCATTTTCCCACATTGCTGCAAGACCTTCACAAACATCATGGAATTAGGATCTTGGCAACATGCAACATAGCTTCTCCATCTTGGATTCCACGCCCTGCAATTCATGGTTCTTCCTGACCCTCCCAGATGTCTAGCTCCCAGCGGTCTTCCTCTTGGGGTCCCCACCGACCTTTAAATGTACAGAGGCCCCCAGGCTCTCCCCTCGGGAGACAGGAAAGCAGGCCGCCCTTTACTCGCACACCTGTGAGGAATCCCAAACCTACCTCCGCCCTCCCCTCTCCACCCGATTCAGATTCCTACATCTGAGGGAGGCTAAGAGCTGCTCGTTAGCACCATCGTCACCTCATCGTCCAGCACGGGGCTTCAACAGCGAGTGCACACGGCTGTATGTAACATGGAGAAGCAACGAGGCCCTGCGGCAGAGCACGCGCTGAGCGTCAGGGGGCAGACTGGATGGCAGGGGGCACTGGGGGAGTGCGGATACACACAGCCGTATGGCTGAGCCCCTTCACTGTCCATCTGAAACTGTCTCAACACCGTTGCTCAGCTGCATCCCAACACAAGATAAAAAGTGTAAAAAACAAAAAAACACAGTGAGTGCACTTTGGGCGCTTGCATCTCCTCAGAATTAACACACCACTGTGTGAACTCGCTGCCTTCCCCCAGCCCCCTCCTGCGGAACTTCCCTCTTCCCTCATCCTTTCAGTCCTGTGGCCGCATCGCTCCGGTACAGTCACCAGGTCCAATCACCGGGACACAGCTTCTCCCACCACCACGGGGCGCCCCCAGACACTTCACACCAGTGGAGTCTATCTCCGCCGTCTAAGCAAGGCCCAGCCTCCTATTACAGTTACTAGAATCCCTCATCTTCTTCTCCGTTCTTAACCTCTGCCTTAGCACTTATCAGAGTTTCTACGTCCCTCTAAACT
Organism: Antidorcas marsupialis; assembly: GCA_006408585.1. Lineage (NCBI taxonomy): Eukaryota > Metazoa > Chordata > Mammalia > Artiodactyla > Bovidae > Antidorcas > Antidorcas marsupialis. The sequence goes on along the minus strand of SJYB01002408.1, from coordinate 205,603 downwards.
GGTAACTGCTTCAAAGCGTGTGTGTGCTCGGCTGCATCTCTTGCTTCGCAGCCCTGGAGGCTCCTCTGTCCACGGAATTTTCCAGGCAAGAATGCTGGAGTGGGTTGCCATTTCCCATTCCAGGGGATCTTCCTGACCTACGGCTCTTGTGTCTCCAGGACTGGCAGGCGGATTCTTTAGCACTGATGCCTCCTGGGAAGCCCTGCTTCAAAGTAGCATCTATGTTTTATTCATCTGTATATTTCTAGCCACTTGGAAGTGCTCCTCTTACTATATGAGAATACAATAAATTTCATTCTGTAAACATTTTCATGAATGCAGAGTGATTTATTACATAAAAGTGACTTACAGCTTCATGACCTGCATTCAGGAGTTATTTCATTTGCTCAAAAGCAATATTTAAAAACAAAATCCCAAACCTCAACCCAATATAAGAATAAAAACCTGCTAGATTTCAGAGGGAACACATTTTCACTTAAATGTTCTTGATGGTTGCAAATGCCTCTTCAGTGTACAGGTGATCTGTTACATCAGTATTTTACTGTTTAGCAGCCTGTAGTCAACAAGCACTTCCTTTGATTAAAAAGTAAACTGCAAAACCTCAACCGAAAGTAACAACCTGTTAAATTTGACGGTGTGTAGTATGGATGTCTGGAGAAGGAAATGGCAACCCACTCCAGTATTCTTGCCTGGAGAATCCCAGGGACAGAAGAGCCTGGTGAGCTTCTGTCTATGGGGTCGCACAGAGTCGGACACGACTGACGCAACTTAGCAGCAGCAGCAGCAGCAGTATGTATGTTACCCTATCACTGCACATGTCATTAAATTCTTCACTTTTGCCCTAAAATTAAAACCTAGTGAGCATATCCAACAGCGATACAGGCAGGACGGGGCCAGGCGTCTCTCCAGCTGAGCCCGGGCTAAACGCAGCGCTTCACAGCTGGGTCCCCGTGGCTGACCTGCTCTGGAATTCCAGCTGAAATGACTGCAGGTTAACAGGAGAGCTGCAGCTTCTGGGAGGCAGCCCCGACTAGCCCTGAAGACCTCTCTGAGCTCCAGAATCAGCCTCACCATAACTAAGCAACCCCCTGGCAGTGGAACCACTTGGAACCTCCCTGAGCTGCTCACGGGACACAGTTGTATCAACAGAACACACTGACAGTGAAGGTGCGACACACCTAAGCCTGATGGAGAAGTGGGCGCTAGAGGCCCCCGGCTTCCTGGGGTCTGTAATCTGAGACAAGTGGAGCTCGATCGTAAAGCAGAGCTGAGCCCAAGTGGCCGCCGAAGCCCTTGGTCCAACGAGGGCAGGAGGGAGGGCATTCCAGAGACACCCCCGAGTGCTCCCTCGGGCTGATGCCTGCCACTGAATTTCTTACACCTGGCCAAGATCTCACCCCTGATTTATCCCAATTCAGCAGCTTAACAAGAGGGACCTGGGATTAGAATGGATGTAACAGACAAGGGGAGCACGCGAGGATGGGGAGCACGCGAGGATGGGGAGCACGCGAGGATGGGGAGCACGCGAGGATGGGGAGCACACGAGGATGGGGAGCACGCGAGGATGGGGAGCACGCGAGGATGGGGAGCCCCAGGAAACCTGTCCTACTGAAGCAGGAGGCTCACTGGAGTTCAGCTCAGCTCTCCTTAACTAGCGCAACCTTTTCTGGAGAAGCAATTCCTAATAAAATTTCAAGTATACCTAGCACTTGTACTTCTAGGAATTAATTCCACAGAGATGCATTCACAAACAGAGATATAGTTGTAAAAGAATGCTCACTGTAGCAATATTAGCAGGAATGAAAAATAATGGAAGCAACTGAAATGACCGAAACAAGGAAACTAGCTAGAGACGACTAAGCAACTACCTTTCCTTAAATGTAGTGTGTGTGCTTTTATGTTCTTCTACTGTCAAGTGAAAAAAGCAAGCTAAAATAAAATAGGCATACTATGCACCTTCCTATGCTTTCAATAGCACGCCAGGCGTGTTTCTCACGCGTAAGAAATTTGGGATGACACACAAGAAAATGGTTAGTAATGGCAACTCCTGAGGAGCAGGGAGGGAAGAGACTCACATCCAACTTAGTATTTTTCTGCTCAGCTTTAAATTTTTGACTATATAAATGCATTATTTTCATAATGCAACTTTTTTTTTTTTTTTTAGTTTAAGAAAAAAAAATCCTGCACGTCCCTTCCTCTGTAAATTCCTCCTGTGACCAACATCCCCCTCCCAGGCTTCTGTCTTGAAACCATGCTGCTGCCGCCGCTGCTAAGTCGCTTCAGTCACGTCCGACTCTATGCAACCCCATAGACGGCAGCCCACCAGGCTCCATCGTCCCTGGGATTCTCCAGGCAAGAACACTGGAGTGGGTTACCATTTCCTTCTCCAATGCATGAAAGTGAAAAGTGGAAGTGAAGTCCCTCAGTCATGTCCGACTCTTAGCGACCCCATGGACTGCAGCCCACCAGGCTCCTCCATCCATGGGATTTTCCAGGCAAGAGTGCTGGAGTGAGATGCCATTGCCTTCTCCATGAAACCATGCTAGTATCTCACATTTAACATAATTATTACCAGCCTTGTGGTAACTTAGTCTTTATAGATTCTAATTCATCCCTTATTTGGGTTAAGAAAAAAGTAAAATTCAGCACTGGACACATCTCTAAAATTGCTCAAAGGCAATGGTTTACTTTATAAACATCCTAAGCTTGCCCTCTGCACTTTACTTAGAATCCATCCACCACTGTATTGGGCTTCCCTCCTAGCTCAGTTGGCAAAGAATCCGCCTGGAATGCAGGAGACCCTGGTTCAATCCCTGGGTCAGGAAGACTCCCTGGAGAAGGGAATGGCAACCCACTCCAGTATTCTTGCCTGGAGAATCCCATGGACAGAGGAGCCTGGCAGGCTACAGTCCATGGGGTCGCAAGAGTCGGACACAACTTGACAACTAACCCACCACCACTACTGTATTCTCTGCGCTGTCCCCAAATACGAAAGAAATTTCTACCTTGGATGGCTTGTAACCAAACAGCATTACAACAGCAACTTTAAAGTCCTCTCTGCTTAGATAGCCTTTGTTATCTTCATCGCATGCTTTAAATACCTAAAGAACATTAAATATCTTCAGTTAATAAAACAGAAACCATTTGTTCTACTATTTTTATTACTAACATATATTAAGTTTAGACCTGTCAAATCTAAAACTTAGCTGAAAAGTTGGGCTNTGGGGTCGCAAGAGTCGGACACAACTTGACAACTAACCCACCACCACTACTGTATTCTCTGCGCTGTCCCCAAATACGAAAGAAATTTCTACCTTGGATGGCTTGTAACCAAACAGCATTACAACAGCAACTTTAAAGTCCTCTCTGCTTAGATAGCCTTTGTTATCTTCATCGCATGCTTTAAATACCTAAAGAACATTAAATATCTTCAGTTAATAAAACAGAAACCATTTGTTCTACTATTTTTATTACTAACATATATTAAGTTTAGACCTGTCAGATCTAAAACTTAGCTGAAAAGTTGGGCTGGGAAGTGAGTTTCATGATCTTAATTTTAATTCTCAAAACACCTTAATGATGTGCTAAAATTTACCCCCCACCCCCCCCAAAAAAGTGCAAAGGACTTAATCGGTAGGTTTAATTCTTTTAAACCATCGGGATGAATTCTACCCAAAATTCATGCTAGAATGAGGAAGGCGAGGCAGCGAGGACGGCTTTGAAAGGCGGGAGGAGAGGTGCAGGTTACAGCTTATTATAAAGAGACTCTGTCGCAGACAGCAGAAGGGGGTTGGAAGTAGGCAGAACATTGGACGAGGATCCAGAAGCTTGGAAGCCCCAGGCTGGATCTTTAGCCATCACACCTCCGGGCTGAACGAGAGCCGGGCGAGAGGATGGCGTGAGAGCCCCGGGTCAAGCCGAAGTGCGAGACCCAGCCCTCCGGACACCTACTTCCACCCACTTCTTGTGCTCTGGGGCACTAGCCTCCCACGTCCGTGGCCGGGGGCCGGCCTGGGAGGAGAACATCGCGATCGCCCCACGCCAGTCCACACTGCGGAACCCACGAGCCTGCGGCCAAAGCCCCCGGGCCGAGACCGCCAGCCCCGCTCGGCGCAGTCCCGGAAGCTAAGCTTCGCCAAGCACCTCCAACGTCTCCTCTCATTGGACAACCTGCGAACCACTGGCGTTGATCCCGCAGCTCTATTGGCCAGAGACTTTGTTTGCTACGTTTCCTTGGAACAGCCTATGGCAGAGAGCTCCTCAGGCCCGCCCCCAGCCCTGGCTCCGCCCCTCTAGTTTCCGTCCAAGCCCTGGCTCCGCCCCTCTAGTCTCTCCCCCTGGGCTGGGACACGTGCTCGCCCAGGCACTGTTTCAGTGCGTACTGCACGATTCTTCTCGTTTTCTGTTCCCACACCTTGCAATATTTACTTTTGATAATTTCGATCAATGACACTATGCTAGGCATCATAAGAGACACAAAAAGAGTGTGAACAAAGCATAAAAGGGACCAGTAAAGCTCAGGACTCGCGTCCGGATCAGCAAGTCTTTGGTGTCGAGACCTCCCAGGTAATCTCTGTTCCATCCTCCCGATAAACCTAGCACTGAGCCCGGTGCCTGGTACAAACCAGACGTTCAATAAACAAACCAAGTGAGCCCTTAGAACGTTTCCATCAAGTTATTTAATCCAGCTTTCTGGGAGGGGTGGAAATCCAAGAACGGTATCAAGAGCACTGAGTGCAAACTCCATGGCAAACATCCTTACTAAATGCAAGGAATAGGGCAAGGGTTCCATTTTGCAAGAGCTTATCTCAGACCCCTCCCCTGGCAAATACTTTAACTAAGAAACCAATATTCGAGGTTGAGTCTGAGGGAGCTTATTTAACCTTTGGTCTTAGAACAGGGTTTACAGTCTGCGCCCCAGGAGAACCCGGAACACGTCTCAGACTTCAGCTTCCTCTACCCTCTCAGCTGACCCTCTCCCCCTTAGANCCGCGCGGCCTCCCGGCCCAGCGGGCTCGGTGGCGCGTCCGGACGGCAGCGGAGCGCCCAGGTGGGGCCCTCCTGGGCCTCGGCGGCCTGCCCGAGGGGACCGGAGCCGCCGGGCGCTCTCCGCCGCGCGGTCGCGCTCCGGCCGCTCGGGGGCGGCGGCCTCGAGGATCGGCGAGCGCGCGGGCGCTGCCTCCGTGCTGTCCCGGCCCGAGGGCGCCGTCGTGCTGCTGCCCGCGGCGAGACCTGCGAGCGGGCGGTGAGGGGGCGCGCGGCCGCCCGAGGGCCGCGGGGGAGGGTAGCGGCTGTGGGGTCCCTGTCCGCGCACCTGCGCCTCGGCGCCCTTCGCTGCCTCCGCTCCGCCTTCTCCAGCCCCCAGGGCCCCCGCGGGGGCCGCCTCCTTCCCCCCCTGTCTCCCTCCAGACCATCCATCTCCCGGAGTTTGCTCAGGTCGGGTCCGTGAGTCGGTGATGCCATCCCGCCATCCCACCCTCTGTCGTCCCCTTCTCCTACCAGAGGATGTTGGGATGCAGCTGTAGGGAGCCGGATGTTTTAGAAGTAAATCGAACACGGTTCTCCCCTGCTGTCCTTAAAGCCCAGGATCTGGAACGTGACTCCTTATTCCTGCCATCCCCCTTCATCTCGGACCACCTCCCTGTCTTCCTTACCCAGCTCCGGGTCTGTGTTCTGGAGTTAACTGCAGCCTTCTTCTGGCCTGGCCTTTGCAGGTTGGGTTGTTTCACTTGGAATACTCTTCTTTCTTGCCTCCACTTTCTTTGGCTGTTTCCTTTTCTTCTTTCCGCGTTCAGTTAAATGTTAAGTTCAGGATATAAGGTAAAGGCATCTGTGTTACTTTCTCATACCTATGATATGAGAAAAATATAATGAATATTTGTAAAGATACCTTGGTCCTCTTGGCTGTTTTGTTCCTATCGGTCTGTTTCTTTTTCCCTGAAATATAAGCTTTCCTAAGGCGGAAGCCGTTTCTATGCTATTAATTTCTTATTCCCAGAGCTTGACACATAGAAACTGCTCAATAAATATTTTCTGGGCAAACAGACTCTGGGAGGTAGATCTGATACCCATTTTTAGAGGAGAATACTGAGGCTGAGCAGTGAGGTGACCTGCCCAGGTGCAGATTTACCACCTAGGAATGACCGGATTTGATACTGGAGTCCATATTTGCCCGCTTCTGGCCACACCTGGCCTCAGTTGAGATTGATTCCCATGTCCTCCTGATGGTTTGCAAGCTCTATGAGAGGCAGCTGGAAGTGTAAAACAAGCAGCCTGGCTGGGGCTGGGATGGTAGGGGGAGAGGAGGAGCTTGCAGCTTTAAGAGGAGTATACCTTTGCGTTCAAAAATTTTTTTTTTAGTGTCTGATAGACACTGACGTAAGTTGGCATTTGGTGGTAGAGTTTCTTTAGATTTCTACCCTCCTTGGCACAGTAGCTTAATGCGGTGTTTGCCAAATTTCATTAATGTGGTTGGTTACTTCCCCAGTTTTGTCTTCCTCTCAACAGCTGTACTACTATTTGCTTAATGCTTTTATTTGAACCACTTTTACAGAAGTCTTTAAGAAGTAAACTTTAGTTATTGTAAATGTCATGGAGCTACAAGATACCTCCTGCTCATGTTAAACCAGACTATTACTGGTGCCTGCGGAAGGGCTCAGAGCATGTTGTTTGTTCAAAAGCAGGATTAAAGACATTTCTACAAACAACCTCCTCCTTGATTAAGCTGAGGGATTGGGTAGGAATGGAGAAGAGACGCGGTTTCATAATGAGAGGTTGATGTCGGGCCCCGGTCGTCTCCACTGTGGGAAACCCTGCACTTTGATGACCCAAACGATGTCAGACCTTAGAGGCAGCGCACGTGGGCTGCAGTTCTGATTGTTGTGCCGTCACTTAGCCAGAGAGTGATGTTAGACCTGCGCCGTGCCCGGCACCACCCAGGCGTTTAAGGTCAAGCTCAGGTGGAAAGACGAGAGGAGGAGGTGAGCGGGCTCGTGCCAGGCTCTGCCCGTGTGCCCTGGACACCCACCCAGCAGCCGATGTTGGTGAAGGTGGCTCAGCATCCGGCGGCGTCAGGTGCGCCTCCCGCGTGTCCTAGCAGCTCAGGACACGCGATTGAGGGCAGGAGAGTGAGCGTGCCAGTGTCTGTGCGACCCTGTGGACTGTAGCCCGCCAGTCTCCTCTGTCCGTGGAGCCCTCCAGGGGAGAATGCTGCAGTGGGTTGCCTGCCCTCCAGGGGATCTTCCCGACCCAGGGGTCGAATCCCACTTTTTTTCTCTCATGTCTCCTGCATTGGCAGGCGTGTTCTTTACCACTAGTGCCGTCTGGGAACTGGCGAATGGGAAAGAACGAGATTTCTGCCTTTCTTTTCCAGAAGCATGATGTCCCAGGAAGGCAGTTATGGGAAGTGGACGATATCCAGTAGCGATGAAAGTGAGGAGGAGAAGCCGCCGCCGGACAAGCCATCTGCCTCTCTCCTCCCCGACGCCAGGCAGGGGGCCGCCGGGCAGCCGAAGTACACCTGCCCCGAGGCTCGGAAAGCCGCCCACAGGACGAAGCTGGAGCCCGCGAAACTCAGCAGCACAGACTCCGTTTCGGAAGCTCCACCTTGCAAAAGACAGAAGAGCGGGTCCCAGGAGGACCTGGGCTGGTGTCTGTCCAGCAGTGAGGATGAGCTGCCTCGAGAGGCGCAGCAGGAGCAGGCGAGGGCCTCGCGGGTCAAAGAGGAGAAAGGCCCCCCTTCTCCCAGGGACTGCGCGGCTCGGGGGGCTGGGCCGGAGGAGGAAGACGAGCAGGAAATGTTAGGGGAAGGCCGGGACATCTGGGACTTGCTGGATAAAGGGAACCCCTTCCAGTTCTACCTCACGAGAGTCTCCGGGATTAAGCCCAAGTATAACACGGGAGCGCTCCACATCAAGGGTGAGTGACGCTGGGGAACGGGAGCCCTCACGCTGCGTTGAGGGGCTCCCCCTTGGTCACGCAGGAGGACCGCCTAGGAAGGACCTCCAAGAACGCTTTTGAGCCACTCGTAGGGGAAAATAACCATTTTGACAGGCAGATTGATTTGTTTGCCAGCAAACTGTTTCCTTAGGTCAGGAAACCAGTGGCTGCTTCCCACAGCTCAGTAGATCAGGGGTCCCCAACCTCCGAGGTCTAATGGCTGATGATTTGAGGTGGAGCTGATGTCATAACAATAGAAATAAAGTGCACATGCGCTTGAATCATCTGGAGACACTCCCCCACTCCAGTCCGTGGAAAGATTGTCTTCCGCAGACTCAGTCCCTGATGCCAAAAGGGTTGGGGACCACAGCTGTGCACCACCCTAGTGGGAGCCTTCCGACAGTGCTTAGCCGTGCTCCGCTTCTAGTGTGAAGGGTAAACTTGATCCAGTAACACTTTATCAGGGAAGGAGCCAGTAATTGACAGCAGTAGTTCCCTTGGACCCGAGCATCCGCATCCCCCGGAGCTTATGAAAAGTGCCAGTTCTTAGCCTCCCCTCCAGACCCCTTGCATCAGACTCTGGGAGCCCAGCCCTACAATCTGCTTTCACGAGCCCTTCGGGGGGATTCTGTTGCCTGAGCAAGTTTGAGGACCACTGTGTGAAAGCCTGGGTTTGGTTCTGGGTGAAAACAAGAGTGCCCTGGTCTTTGGTTTCTGTCTCCAGGGAACATCTGTGTGATGTGATATATATACACATTTGGTCTTCCCACTGGTTATAGTTGGGTGGTTTGGTTTTTTTTTTTTTTTTTTGGTCCCAGGTTCCTGAAATAGCTCCGAAGTAATTAAAGGTGAAAGGAGTATATTTTGTTATTCATAAGGAGTCCCTTTCAACCACACCTGTTTATTTTAATGCAGAGACTGTTGGAATGCCCCTAGGAACGGTGGAGGGGAAGGGGCTGGTTGGAACCAACCTTGTGGTTAAAGTTGGAACTTTCAGCCCCAACCCCCACCTCTGGGGAGGGGTCCAGTCAATCACTATTGGCCAGTGATTTAATTAGTCTTGCCTATGTAATGAGGCCTCCATCAAAAAAAAAAAAAAAGAAGGAAACCCAAAACCTCCCTTCAGAGGTCTGCAGAGCTTCCAGGTTAGTGTATACAGGAGGTGCTGGGCCTGGTGTGCCCCTCCCCCATACCTCGCCCTGTGTACCTCTTCCTCTGGCTGTTCCCAAGGTGCATCCTTTTATAAAAAACTGGTGATCTGGTGAATAAAGGGCCTTCCTGAGTTCTGTGAGGCACTGCGAAAATGATCAAACCCCAGGGGAGGGGTGGTGGGTGAGGCTTAGCCGTGCAAGGGTCTGGCCTTGTGATTGGCCTCTGAGCCCGAGATGGGGGCAGCCCTTCACCTGTGGGGTCCAGTGCCGGCTCCAGGTGGGTGCTGTCAGAGCTGAGCTGAGTTGTAGGACAGGCAGCTGGTGTCTGGAGGATGGGTCTGTGAGGGAACACCCCATGCTCCCCGCTGCACTTGCGGTCACAAGTATTGGGTGCAGAGAGGAGACAAGGCTTGCCTTTGAGAGGCCAGCAGGAGCCCTCAAATCCTGGACGCAAGGCTTGAACCCGGCCTCAGCGTCTGCCCGCTGTGTCGGTAACTGACCGGGACCTTTGCTGCTGTTCTGACCCTCTGCAACCCCGTGGCCTGCAGCACACCAGGCCTCCCTGTCCATCACCAGTCCCGGAGTTTACTCAAACGCAGGTCCGTTGAGTCAGCGATGGCCATCCAGCCATCTCATCCTCTGTCGTCCCCTTCTCCTCCTGCCTTCAATCTTTCCCAGCATCGGGGTCTTTCCCAATGAGTCGGTTCTTCAAGTCATGTGGCCAAAATATTGAAGCTTCAGCAAACAAAGGACCTAACATTCTTCAAAATTTTAGTTTACTCACCTTTAAACTGGTGATTCAGAAAAAAGAAACGAAATCAGCGTTGGTGGGGGAAACGAAGTGCCCAGCGCGGCATATTCACGGGGCACACAGGGGCACCCGGAGCCAACATGGCGCCTGGGCCGCTCCGCGCCTGCCTCGTCCACAGGCGGGAGCAGGTTGTGTTCACTGTGCACAGCATTGTAATCATATATCAGATGTGTAATTGACCAAAAATTTCCTTCCGGGTTTTCCATAACACCCTGTGGAATCCCTGAACAAACTTTTTGGCCAAGCCAGTACATCTTGTGTGTGATATATAAACGTTGGTGTATTTAATTCCATACTATAAGGAGTTTGATTGTACAAGTTGTTTATTTTTCCTTTCTGCAAATGTCTACCTGCTCTGAGGAAATGTAAGATAGATTTCAGTGTCATATTGAGAGAGATTGAAGCAGGGAAAAGCTATGCAAGACCTTGCTCTGTATGATAAACCAGAGACACTAGCTGTTAGCACCAAGATACGAAGGGAGAGGAGGTGACATTTATGATGGGAACTTTTATGTGGGTTATGTAGGTGATCTTTAATTCCCATAGCGGTCTTGTGAGTAGATGTTAACGTTGTCCTTGAATCTGTGACTGATCTGCAGATAAGCTGAATAAACCTGCCCAAGGTCACAGGCATATGGTTGAACTGGGATTTGAATGCAGGCATTCTGGCATCACGGCTTCCCTTGTGGCTCAGCTGGTAAAGAATCCGCCTGCAAAGTGGGAGACCAGGGTTCTATCCCTGGGTTGGGAATATTCCCTGGAGAAGGGTGGGTGCTACCCACCCCAGTATCCTGGCCTGGAGAATTCTGGCCTGGGTTGCGAAGAGCTGGACACAACTGCGTGACGTGCCCTTTCATTCCGGCATGAAATGCGTGCTCCTGAGGTATCCCACATGAGCAAAGGCCATAACTGTGGGTTCTTTAGAAGACCTCGTGGAGGAAGAGGAACTTCAGGTGATTCAGAAAGGTAGAAAGAGGGGCTGCTGTGGGAGGAAATGGGGAAGCGACACATCGCGATTTCTTTTTGATTGTTCAGATCTCCCTTTAAGACGGGAGCTTCCGGAGCATCCCTTCCCTGGTGGCCCAGTGGTTAAGACACTCTGCTTCTACTGCAGGGGCCTGGGTTCTGTCCCTGGCCAGGGAACTGAGATTCCACAAGTCACATGCAGCCCAAAAATAGAAGACGAAAAATTTTTGTAATTAATAAGAGATTTGGAGAAAGGAAGGATGTGTATCGTTATCGTTCTCATTGACAGTTTCTAAAATTGACTAGTCATCCAGTTCTAATGTAGATCTTGATTTTTTTCCCATTATGTTCGGTTAAATAATAGTGATACATAATATTATCAGCTCAGGGAAATTTTCCCTTGAATTTTCTGGAACATTAAAGTCTAGCCTCATAGTAACTCTTCATCGCACCTTTTTCTAAGCCAAATTCTGCTCGTCAGTGACGGTTTAATAAGTCAGTTGTGATCATTATTAGGTAATTTTTATCAAAAATATGAATTTGATGTTTTGTCTCCTCAGATATTTTATCTCCTCTCTTTGGGACACTTGTTTCTTCAGCTCAGGTGAGTTTCCAGTTTGTCTTTGGATGGGAGGGGGACACAGAAACCACTCTGCAGAAAAATGAGCAGGGGGCCCCGTGGGTCAGCCCCGTGCAGGGTCCCCGAGACGGCACCTTCCGGGAAGCCAGCACCCAGCACCACGGGTGTGGGATCCATCAGCCTGGAACGTGCATGCACACTCACCGGGGTTTCCAACTCTCAGTTTCCTGACTGGCCAGGAAGTCATCCTGGAAATTCCACCATGGGGGACTGCTCTCTGGCACACTGATAATCTCACGGGACTCTGGTGCAGCTCCTTGGGAGGTGTGGGTAGAGAGGTGAGGGCCACGTCAAGTTTGATTTGAGTTAGAGAAATAAACGCGAAATTTCCTACACCCTGCAAAGAGAAGCCAGAGAAGGCAGTGGCACCCCACTCCAGTACTCTTGCCTGGAAAATCTCATGGACGGAGTAGCTGGGTGGGCTTCAGTCCATGGGGTAGTGAAGAGTCAGACACAACTGAGCGACTTCACTTTCACTTTTTACTTTCATGCATTGGAGAAGGAAATGGCAACCCACTCCAGTGTTCTTGGCTGGAGAATCCCAGGGAAGGTGGAGCCTGGTGGGCTGCCATCAATGGGGTCACACAGGGTCGGACACGACTGAAGCGACTTAGCAGCAGCAGCAGCAAAGAGAAGCGAGGAAAAGGAATGGGCACAGGTGTGTCTGCGTGTCTCGTTGCGCCCTCCTGACAGGCCTGGCCCCTTGTGTTGGTGACTCGCCCTACACTGCCAGGCCCTCCAGCAGATGAGCGAGGCCTTGGCCCTGAGGAAGGCAGGGCTTCCTGGGTGCTCCACGTTCTCCTTGGCAGCAGAAACCCTGGTCTCTAGGTGGAACACGGGGTGAGTTTGTATGTGTTCTCCCGGCTAGGTTCAGGAGAGGGGCCAGGGATTAGCCAGGCGTGGGGAGGACACCCGCAGGTAAGTCTGGTCCAGAACTTGTAATCTGATGTATGTCGTAAGCCTATAGTGAATGTCCAATTCCAGACACCTGTTTACAAACCTGACTCAGTAGATTGCGCACATTGCAACTGAGAGATTCCCCTTCTCCAGGGGATCTTCTCAGCCAAGGGTCTCTGGCACTGCCGGCTGAGCCACGAGGGAAGCCCCTCGTTACATTATGGGGAAACCCAAAGTCACTTTTTGACCAACCAAATACAAATGCTGCCGAAACGCAGTTCTGCTTTCCCAGGCACTGCCCGCTGACTCGGAACCTTTAAGCCGTGCATCCCCTCCGCACGGGTTTTAGGTTTGTGAGTGTTGCAGCGTAATGCTCCAGGCTCATGAGTAGCACTATGCAGGTCATGACTAGAGTAGAGTCTCTTCAGTCCGGGCAGTCTCCTTAGGAACTGCTTTTCCGAATTGCCCATGGAGTCTTTTCTCTTTCCTTCCATCTAGTTTAACTACTGCTTTGACGTGGACTGGCTCGTAAGACAGTATCCGCCAGAGTTCAGGTGAGTTCTGCAGAATGATGGATGACGGCAAAACTCTAATGGAGCTTGAAAACACAAGATCTGTGTTTCTCAGGCACCTGCTGTCCATCTTTCTTTGAATATTTCTATTGAAACTGTTGAAATGTTTATAACATTATTATAATGGGAAAGCAGCCTCTGTTGTTTTTAATCTATTCTAAACTAATCACAATTCTTCTTACTACAGATTTTAGCATGTCCCTTTGTTCTGTCCAGAAGTGGGGTAGGACAGATTTCAACCTGAATAAAAGAATTTTAGGTCCAGTGCTCATAGGAAGGACAAGGTCATTGCTGCCTGTGTTCCCGACCAGTGAGCCTGCACTTCTCCTAGCACTTTGATGCTGGGGTGCGTTTTGTTTTCTTGGTTTGAGTCTCTCGTTTCACAGGTGATTGTTCCTGTAGCTCAGAAGTTAATGCAGGAGTCACAGGGCCTTCCATGGTGCAGATACGGGGGTGGTAGGCAGTGCAGACCAGATAACGACCCCTCTGCGTGGTGACGTGCCCCCCGTCCCATTTCCAGTGCATGCACTTGGCAGAACCCTGCAGCAGCAAGTAAAGTGGAGGGACACACACACAGGAGAATGGTCGTCAGGATCCTCAGAGTCCTGCTGCACTGAACACATCGGACTGTGTGAACGTTCATTAATAGTGTGTGTGTGTCCCTCAGTCGTGTCCGACTCTGTGTGGCCCCACGGGCTGTAGCCCACCAGGCTCCTCTGCCCATGTTACTTTCCAGGCGAGAACAGTGGAGTGGGTCATCGTGCCCTTCTCCAGGGAATCTCGACCCAGGGACTGAACCCTGGTCTCCTGTGTTGCAGGCAGATTCTTTATCATCTTTGCCACCAGGGAAGATCTGTAGACAGAATGCTGTTGGAATTTCCCAAGCAGCTCGAACGCACAAAGCTGTAACACGTAAGATTAGTTATAGTTGCAGGTAACAGAAAAACGAAAACAACAGTGACTTGAGCCCGGGCTCCCAGGTGGCTCAGTGATAAAGGATCCACCTGCAGCGCAGGAGACTCGGGGTCAGTCCCTGCTCAGGAAGGTGCCCTGGAGGAGGGAATGGCCACCGACTCCAGGACTCGTGCCTGGAAAGTTCCACGGACAGAGGAGCCTGGCGGGCTGCAGTCCACGGGGCTGCGAAGAGCTGGACACAACCGAGCGTACATGCCCACAGATCTGAAGGAAAACTTCTCCAGCCTGTTCAGAGGACTGGCTGATGCCTCTTCACACTAGGGAGGGTGATCTGCTTTACTGAGCCACCAGTTCAAATGCGCATTGTATCCAGAACCGCCCTTGCAGACACACCCAGAAATAATGTTTTATCTGGGCACTCTTCACCCCGTGAAGTTGACACGCAAAGTTAACCATCATGCAGCCTTTTTGTGATAGTTTTTGGGCCACTAATAGATTTGAAGTGAGGCTTTCCTGGTGGTTCAGTGAAAGAATCTGCCTGCCAGTACGAGGGAGGCCAGTTCAATCCCTGGGTCAGGAAGATCCCCTGGAGGAGGAAATGGCAACCCACTCCAGCATTCTTGCCTGGAGAATCCCATGGACAGAGGTTCCTGGCAGGCTACGGTCCATGGGGTCGCAAAGAATCAGACTCAGCTGAGCACACACAGGCCAATCTGAAGTAATTAATGGAGACTACCATTTTTGTCAGTAATGTTTGATCTTTTAAAAAAAAAAAACAACCTGGTGATCCGATAAAACAAACAGTTTCTGAACGGTAGATGCATGATTATCTATTACATTATTCTCGGTTCTGTTTTTCCTGTTGCAAAACAGAAAATTTGCTCCAGATAGAAAGCACCTGAGAAGGTATGTTTCTTTGTTTTCCTGAACATACTAGCGTGAAGCTGTTGGGGTTAGGCGTTAGTCCCGGACGAGTGCTTTCCATCACGTTTGTGTTTACCTGAGCATGGCCCCTTCGAGTGTGACAGAGCATCATTCTGCACAGGACTGATGACCGTGGAAGTTGCTCATCTTACTTGATTGCTTGTTGGAGAAAAATCCAGTTTTTGTTTTGTTGGGTGCTCTTAAAAGCCTTTTAAATCTATTACTGCAGAATTTTTTTCTCAAACTTTAAACTTCTTGTTTTGTATTGGGGTATAGCCAACTAATAATGTTGTGGTAGTTTCAGGCAAACAGTGAAGGGACTCAGCCAGACGTATACATGTGTCCATTCTCGCCCAAACCGGCGTCCCATCCAGGGTGACACACAGCATTGCTGTACAGTCTGTCCTTGTTATCCGTGTTGGATATAGCAGTGTGTGCGTGACCTTGCCAAACTCTCTAACTGTCCCTTCCCTGCCTCCGGCAACTGCACGTTCCTTCTCTGAGTCTGTGAGTCTCCTTCTGTTGTGTAAGTGAGTTCACGTGTGTTGTTTCCCTTTAGAGTCCACATGTGAGGCTGCCATACTCTGCTCCTCCTCCTCTGACTTCCTCACTCGGCATGACTCTCTCTAGGTCCATCCGTGTTGCTGCCAAGGACATTATTCCATCCTTTTTCATGGCTGAGTAATATTCCACTGCGTGTACCTACCACACCTTCTTTATTTATTCTTCTATCGATGGACACATAGGTTGCGCCCACGTCTCGGCTGTTACAATACTCCTGCAGAATATTTTTATGTTGTCCTTTTGAATTGAAAAATAGGGCATTTTTGATTCACACTGGGCTCTGTTTCACTGAAATATAACTGCCTCCTAGTGAATCTGTGTGCGTGGACCTGGGCCCTTTCACTCTTATATCCTGGGCATGTGTTGCAGGCCTCACTCACAGTAAGTGTTCAATGAAGGGATGGCTAGTGAGGAAATGACCTATTGTTTGGTCTAAAACAAGGGAAAGAAAAGAGCATCACACTTGACAACACTAAGTGTGTATCTCTTAATCTAAAAACACAGAGTTGATGATGCGTCCTTTTGAACCAAAGAAGATAATTGCTCAAGGACCTAGGGTAGGCCCAGCCCCTCTGGGTCACTGCAGAGATTCAGAATCAGGCCACTGGCCCCTTACGGAGGTGGCCACTTGGCAGAGGTTGCCTGATCACTGCCCTGTGCTGGCCCTGCACTCTGCCACCACACAGGCCAGACACCCGTCTCGGTGGTCAGCGTTCTTCGCAGGGCACCAGACCAGCTTCGTGAATGAGGGATTTCAAATACCTGTGGTCTCCTTTCAGGAAGAAGCCGCTCCTGCTTGTGCATGGCGACAAACGGGAAGCCAAGGCTCACCTCCTGGCCGAGGCCAAGCCTTACGGGCACGTCACCCTCTGCCAGGTGAGCCGCTTATGCCGCTCAAGACCAGGCTTGGGCTGAGGGCTGGGGGGAAGTGGACCTTCAGAGTGTGCACCCTCCTCGTGCAGGACTCCTCTCTCCAGCATCCCCAACAGACGTCTGTCCAGCCTTGGCTTAAATACTTCCTGAGGTCGCCTGTCCTGTTCATGGGTAGCCCTCATGGTTGAAAGCTTTTTCTCTATGTTGACCCAATTTCTCTGTAATTAGTCAGGGTCTCCAGAGAAACAGAACCCGTAAGGTTGTACGTGTGTGTGTTTGAATTTGTAGAGACATCGACTTTAGAAGAGCTGGCTCACTTGATTGTGTGGGCTGGGAAGTCCAGCACTGGCCACCCCCAGAGGTGTTGATGTTACGGTTTGGGTCCAAAGACCAACTAGAGACTGGTTCCCTCTTCCTAGTGGGAACCAGTCTTTTAATTTTTTTTTCTCTTAACAACTTCAACTGACTGACTAAGGCTCACAAAACATTCTGGGGGGTTATCCCCTTTCCTTACAGTGCACTCATTTAAATGTTACTCAGTCACTAAGTTCTGTCTGACTTTTCGTGACCCGTGGAGTGTAGCATGCCAGGCTCCTCTGTCTTCCACTGTGTCCTGGAGTTTGCTCAGATTCATTGATTTAAATGTTAATCTCCTCCAAAAAAAAAAAAATGCCTTCACAGGTCACGCCCCCAGGCACCCAGGCCTGTGGGCCCGGCCACGGCGACACGGCCCCTCCCCTGCCTTTGGCCTTGGCCCTCGCTTCCCCCCTGGAATCATGCAACCCCNACTAAGGCTCACAAAACATTCTGGGGGCTTATCCCCTTTCTTTACAGTGCACTCATTTAAATGTTACTCAGTCACTAAGTTCTGTCTGACTTTTCGTGACCCGTGGACTGTAGCGTGCCAGGCTCCTCTGTCTTCCACTGTGTCCTGGAGTTTGCTCAGATTCATTGATTTAAATGTTAATCTCCTCCAAAAAAGAAAAATGCCTTCACAGGACAGGCACCCAGGCCTGTGGGCCCGGCCACGGCGACACGGCCCCTCCCCTGCCTTTGGCCTTGGCCCTCGCTTCCCCCCTGGAATCATGCAACCCCTGTTGGTGGCAGTGGTGCTCGTGTTTGAAGTCGTCTGTTTCGTCTTCCAGTTTTCTCAGCCAGGTTCCAGCGCTTGCTTTCGTCACTGCGCCTGGTGCGTCAAGGGTCCCCCTCTTGCCCCAAGCGGCCGGTCCGCTGGTTGGCATCTGTTTGGTCCGTGGCCCTCTGGGAGTGGGGTTTCCACGGGGAGCAGGTTCTCCAGAGTCAGGTCAGAGGGCAGCTTCACACTGGTCGTTCTTAGTGTGACCGCCTACCTAACTTATATTAGCTGCCATTGACATTTTACCCACAGCCCTTAAATCCTTTTTAAAGACTTTTTTTTTAGTATGGACCATTTTTGAAGTCTTTATTGAATTTGTTACTATATCGCTNTCCAGCGCTTGCTTTCGTCACTGCGCCTGGTGCGTCAAGGGTCCCCCTCTTGCCCCAAGCGGCCGGTCCGCTGGTTGGCATCTGTTTGGTCCGTGGCCCTCTGGGAGTGGGGTTTCCACGGGGAGCAGGTTCTCCAGAGTCAGGTCAGAGGGCAGCTTCACACTGGTCGTTCTTAGTGTGACCGCCTACCTAACTTATATTAGCTGCCATTGACATTTTACCCACAGCCCTTAGATCCTTTTTGAAGACTTTTTTTTTAGTATGGACCATTTTTGAAGTCTTTATTGAATTTGTTACTATATCGCTTCAGTTGCTGATGTTCTGTTTTTTTAGGCAGCGAAGCTTGATGAAATCTTAGCTCTCCAAACAGGGACCAGACCCACACCCCCTGCACTGGAAGGCAAAGTCTTAAGCACTGGACCACCTGGATGTCCTGCCCTTGGTTCTTTTCCACAAGAGTCGCTTAATACTGGAGAGACGTAGATTGAAACCCAGCGTTAGAAACTACCTTGCGAGCTGCACAGCGCATGTGGCTGCAGTCCCTGAGGGGTGGTCACTGGGCTCAGAGTAGGCTGGGTTTGCTGGGACCCGAGCAGAGAGGAGGCAAAGAGAAGGCTGTTGCCCAGCTTCTTTCCTGTCGTCGTCGTCTAGTTACTCAGTCACGTCCAGCTCCTTGCCACCCTATGGACTGCAGCACGCCAGGCTTCCCTGTCCTTCCCTGTCTCCCAGAGTTAGCTCAGNGACCCGAGCAGAGAGGAGGCAAAGAGAAGGCTGTTGCCCAGCTTCTTTCCTGTCGTCGTCGTCTAGTTACTCAGTCACGTCCAGCTCCTTGCCACCCTATGGACTGCAGCACGCCAGGCTTCCCTGTCCTTCCCTGTCTCCCAGAGTTAGCTCAGGGCTGGTGCCAGCCGTCGCGCTCTCTGTCGCCCTCTTCTCCTGACCTCAGTTTTGTCCTGATGCTTTCCAGTCAGTACGTGGAAATGCAGTGTGACCGATGAGTGAGTCTTAGAGCTTCCTTCAGACTCATTGGCTTAGCCTCCGTGTCTGAAAGGTCCTTTTGTGTGTGGCATTTGGTGTAAGAACCAGGGGCAGCAGGGAATTAAGCGATGTTGATGTCCTTCCTTCTCTGGTGGCTCTGAAGTGGCTGGCGAGTGGGCACCTTTTCCTGTTTGAGCAGGCAGGCCAGTCCATTCCTGAGCAGCTAGACGAGTGACTCTTTCAGGGCCCTTTTCTCTCCTGGCCAAGAGCTGAGTGCAGTCGACTCAGNCCCTCTTCTCCTGACCTCAGTTTTGTCCTGATGCTTTCCAGTCAGTACGTGGAAATGCAGTGTGACCGATGAGTGAGTCTTAGAGCTTCCTTCAGACTCATTGGCTTAGCCTCCGTGTCTGAAAGGTCCTTTTGTGTGTGGCATTTGGTGTAAGAACCAGGGGCAGCAGGGAATTAAGCGATGTTGATGTCCTTCCTTCTCTGGTGGCTCTGAAGTGGCTGGCGAGTGGGCACCTTTTCCTGTTTGAGCAGGCAGGCCAGTCCATTCCTGAGCAGCTAGACGAGTGACTCTTTCAGGGCCCTTTTCTCTCCTGGCCAAGAGCTGAGTGCAGTCGACTCAGGATTTCTGCCCTGGGAGCACAGACAGAGACAAGGGTGAATTACATAGAGCCTGATTCTTTTTATTTTCCACTTACTTTCTAATGTCCTTTTTCTTCCATTCATACAAGATTAAAGAATTCCAGCTCCTAGGTGTTTTATCATTCTTCAGTTCAGTCGCTAAGTCTTGTCCGACTCTTTGTGACCCCATGAGCCGCAGCACGCCAGATCTCCCTGTCCATCACCAACTTCCGGAGTCCACCCAAACCCATGTCCATCGAGTCGGTGATGCCATCCAGCCATCTCATCCTCTGTTGTCCCCTTCTCCTCCTGCCCTCAATCTTTCCCAGCATCAGGGTCTTTTCAAATCAGCTCTTCACATCAGGTGGCCACAGTATTGGCATTTCAGCTTCAACATCAGTCCTTCCAATGAACACCTAGGACTGATCGCCTTTAGGATGGACTGGTTGGATCTCCTTGCAGCCCAAGGGACTCTCAGAAGTCCTCTCCAACACCACAGTTCATAAGCATCAGTCATTCTTCAGCTGTGGAATATTAACTGTGTGTATGTGTATTATTTTAAAGATAAAAACAGTGAGAAATCTCTATCTGATCAATTCTAAACCCATCTCACAACATTTTCCTGTGATTTAGCTCACTGTGCTCTATGTAGTTGGATTTTTAGATCATCCCATCTCTGTAATCATCCTGTTTAGGCTCGCCTTCTGCACAAGATCCTCCTTTGATTAGCAGTTGCCTAAAATCTGCTTCGCGTTTGTTTCCAAAGACAGCGGAGGTTATGCTGAAGTAGGAGAGCACTTACAATGGGCAGGAAATAAATGACACAGGAATCCTGACAACCGGCAATAAAATCGACGGAAATACAAAGCATTTTTTCACGTGTACTGATGTTTAGGACACTGGGTAGCGTGCTTCAGGGGAGCCACTAGAGGGCGGAACAAGCCCTGTCTTCCAAAGCTGTGTTCAGTTCAGTCGCTCAGTCGTGTCTGACTCTGCGGCCCCATGGACTGCAGCACACCAGGCCTCCCTGTCCGTCAGAGATTCCTGGAGCTTACTCAGACTCATGTCCATCGAGTTGTTGATGCCATCCCAACTATCTCATGCTCTGTCATCCCGTTCTCCCGCCTTCAATCTTCCCCAGCATCAGGGTCTTTTCCAGTGAGTCGGTTCTTTGCATCAGGTGGGCAAAGTATTGGAGCCTCAACATCAGTCCTTCCAGTGAATATTCAGGGCTGATCTCCTTTAGGATGGACTGGTTGGATCTCCTTGCAGTTCAAGGGACTCTCAAAAGCCTTCTCCAACAGCACAGTTGAAAAGCATCAATTCTTTGGCGCTCAGCCTTCTCTGTGGTCCAGCTCTCACATCCATACACGACCGCTGGAACTACGGTGTACAAAACATGACCGACAAGGACCCGCTGCATAGCTCAGGGAGCGGTACTTGGTATTTTATAGTAATAACCTATGGGCGGGGGGCGGGAATCTGAAGAAGAGTGTGTATGTATCTGTACACACACGCAGACGCTAGGCACGTTTACATGCACAGAAGAGCAGATACACACACTTGCATGTGTATGTATAGGACTGGGTCGCTTTGCTGCGCTCCTGAAGCTGACGCAAGATCAAGTCATCTCTTCTTCGATTAACAACAGTGAGGGTGTGAATCACGCCTTCCTGCCCACTCCTCTGTGGCCGGGTCGGCTTGCTGGTCTGTGAGGCCCCAGACCCTCCGGTTGTGCGGGCGGTGAACGCGGCACCTGCCCGTGAGCGCCGCCGAGCCGGGCTGTGTCGTTCTCGCCTGTGTGCCCCAGCTGCCCGCCGCTGCCCTGGGCAGACCGTCTGGAGAGAGCGGGCGGGTGCGCTCCGCCTCCAGTAGCCCTTGCTTCCGCTTGTAGCGCGCTCACTCCATGTGGCTCCTTTTCCTGAGCATTTGAAGTGTACTCTTCCGGTTTGTTCCTAATAACTCCCAGAATCTCTTAGCAATACTCTGATTTCAAAGAGGAGACAGACAGGTTTAGAGAGTCAAGTATTTTTCCAAAGTTATACAAAGCTGTGAAGAAAGGACTTGTCTATACACCGAATTCTCTGTCTATACACCGAATTCCTAGCTACTGAGCCATTTTTGACATCTCTATTTAACTTTTTCGTCTTGAGGCATATTCTGCTTAATTAAGGTCTTGGAATACCAGATGTTAGATAAAATGTTTTACTCCCTCGCCTACCCCACAGTNTCGCTTTGCTGCGCTCCTGAAGCTGACACAAGATCAAGTCATCTCTTCTTCGATTAACAACAGCGAGGGTGTGAATCACGCCTTCCTGCGCACTCCTCTGTGGCCGGGTCGGCTTGCTGGTCTGTGAGGCCCCAGACCCTCCGGTTGTGCGGGCTCACTCCATGTGGCTCCTTTTCCTAAGCATTTGAAGTGTACTCTTCCGATTTGTTCCTAATAACTCCCAGAATCTCTTAGCAATACTCTGATTTCAAAGAGGAGAAAGATGGGTTTAGAGAGTCAAGTATTTTTCCAAAGTTATACAAAGCTGTGAAGAAAGGACTTGTCTATACACTCAATTCTCTGTCTATACACCAAATTCCTAGATACTAAGCCATTTTTGACATCTCTTTAACTTTTTCGTCTTGAGGCATATTCTGCTTAATTAAGGTCTTGGAATACCAGATGTTAGATAAAATGTTTTACTCCCTCGCCTACCCCACAGTTTGTAAAATTATCATTTTGTAACATGAAAATGGATATAGCATATTATCTTTACTTTGAACACTTGCTGTGTTAAAAATACAAGAAAACTTTTGTTTTAGCATCATAATATCTCCATATCACCACCACTTTCAATGTTTCTTTAAAATATGCTTGGAGAACTTATTGGATGTACTTGTATGAGCCAAATGTCTGATTTTAAAACTTTGCATAAAATCTCTATTTTTTTTTACTAGTTTTCCGACAACTAAAGAAATTCTTCTTGCTTCTAATTACTGTAATTAAAAATGCAGTATGTATCGAATCATTCTGGGTAACTTAAAAAAGTTTTTAAATAAGCCTCACTAGATGCTGTTATTGTAAAGGCTGTCTTGGTGATGAAGGGCTTGCCCACTAGAAGGCAGTAAAAACTTAAAAAAAAAATTGACCTGAATCTTTTCTAATTTTGTTTTAAATAAATACAGGTATTGTTGAGGTTTTTTGTTTGTTTGTTTTAATGACTTGACCTCTTTTTTTATCCTAGGCAAAGTTGGATATTGCATTTGGAACACACCACACGTAAGCAATTTTTATGAAATGGGGGAGAATATGAGTTTAAAAGATTGAATGATGCTCTTCAGAAATCACTCTCAAAAGGGACTCACATGTGACGATTTTGTTGAGGGGAAAGCTCTAAGTTAGGAAGTAGACGAAATGGAGTTTTTCCTAACAGTCTTAAGACCAAGTACCAGGAGCCGAAAGTCTGGATCTGTGGAACTGGCCTGGGCCTGGCAGTTGCATCTGTGATGTGGTTTTCCACTCTCTGCTCAGGACTTTTCCTTCCAGCCCCCCGGGCAGCGCAGGCGGGGATAGGTCGTGGTCTGTGGTCCTGAGTGACTGTAGACGTGGCATCACATGCCTGAAGATGCCGCTGGTTTAAAGAAAGTCTTGTGATTTTTGTCAGATTCTAAGTTGCAGCAAATAGAATATTGTTAGGTCAACTCTGTGCTGTGAATAAAAGAAAAACTATTTTGCAAGAAGTTGTCAGCCTAAGAGACTGGTACCTGTCCCTGCTTTTAAGACATCTCAGAAAATTCTCTTAGGGTGGTGTCTGAGACAGTGCAAGCCATAGGCGGGAGAAACTTTTCTCCTACGTGACACATACCAGCTTGACCCCCCGTTTTAGTTGCGTCTTAAAACTTTTATGGCGCTCTTTTACGTAATTGGTTCTCTAGCTGAGAAAAGAATAAGACATGGTTGCCTTCATTCCAGTGTTTTTGTAAATCAGATGTATCTGAAATACGTCACCCTCTTCTGAGTGTGACAGCCTCGTCTTACTTCTGGACCAGCAGTGGAAACAGGTCGTCAGCTGCCTCAGGCTTGTCCCTTTGGGCACCTGTTCCTCCTGTTCCTAAGGCAACAAGGAAGCTCGTAGGTGGAAGTGTGGGCCCGAGTCTGGCAGTGGCCGCTGTTTTCCTGATACTCTGCCAGAAATGACGGCGTGTGTTCATCATTTGCTCTGTAAGCTTAAAGCTGTATTTTGCCGATCTGTTCTCAGAAAGGAGCCAGAGGAGAAAGCCGCGAGCCGCTTTGTGAAAGGACGCCTGTTCCCACCCCACATCTTCTGGGTTTAGATGCTCTTGTGTAAACGTTGCCGCATTTACCGACCGCGCCTAATTGGTAGCCTTACTGTAATGAAGGGGTTGAGGGTTGTTGAGAGTGATCTCAAGCACCCATGTCCCTGGGGAATCAATTGTTCTTTACATGGCGTAGAGCTCACAGAAGGCTCATTTCAGCCCAGGATACAAACAGCACTGAGTAGACTGGACAGGCATCTTGGGCTCCTGTGGCTTCTCCACGGAAGACACTGGTGGGCGGCAGCAGCCAGCTGTCCTGGGTCAACATTCTGTCCGGAAAGGGTCCCATTGGATGGACCCNTTTAGATGCTCTTGTGTAAACGTTGCCACATTTACCGACCGCGCCTAATTGGTAGCCTTACTGTAATGAAGGGGTTGAGGGTTGTTGAGAGTGATCTCAAGCACCCATGTCCCTGGGGAATCAATTGTTCTTTACATGGCGTAGAGCTCACAGAAGGCTCATTTCAGCCCAGGATACAAACAGCACTGAGTAGACTGGACAGGCGTCTTGGGCTCCTGTGGCTTCTCCACGGAAGACGCCGGTGGGCGGCAGCAGCCAGCTGTCCTGGGTCAACATTCTGTCCAGAAAGGGTCCCATTGGATGGACCCTTGTCCCCCACCCTTAGCTGGAATTCAGCCTAAATACCTTCCTGATCCGGAAACACATTCAGCAAGCCCCGTCAGTCGTGTGGATCCTGGTTCTCAGGCCCGCGTGCTGGGCTCCTTCGGGGGACACACGTTCCGAGCCGGCAGTCAGCTTTTCTCAGGCACGTTCACACTGCACGCTTAACTGTGTTACCAAGTAGGCTCGGGAGAGCCTGGGGCCNAGCTGGAATTCAGCCTAAATACCTTCCTGATCCGGAAACACATTCAGCAAGCCCCGTCAGTCGTGTGGATCCTGGTTCTCAGGCCCGCGTGCTGGGCTCCTTCGGGGGACACACGTTCCGAGCCGGCAGTCAGCTTTTCTCAGGCACGTTCACACTGCACGCTTAACTGTGTTACCAAGTAGGCTCGGGAGAGCCTGGGGCCCCAAGGGCCTCAGTGCTGGGCTGGCCTCAGTCAGACACAGTAACACATGAGGCAGCGGGGCTCTCCTCTTCTTTTTTTTCCGAAAACTTGCTCGGTCCTTTGTCTCCGTTCTATGGGTAAGAGCCCCCAAGTCCATAGGCGGTCGTCCTCCAGTTGGTGTTGGAGACAGGTCTAGAACTGTTTATTTTTACTTAGGTTCTTAGTTTACTTTGTGGTTTGTTTGTTTGTTTGTTTTTTACCTTTTTTTAAACTTTATTTTTTAAAGTTTTGTACCTTTTTTTGGCTTATTTTTTATCTTGGCCACGTGGCCTGCAGGACCCGTGTCCCCTGTGGCGGCCGTGCAGTCCTAACCACTGGGCCGCCAGGGAGCCCCTTAATTGACTTTGGTTGCTTCCTCACTGCTAAAGCTAAGTCTGTTTCCTGTGGCCCAGCCCCCCGGCCACACGCCCCGTCCCAGAGACGCAGGCTCTGAAAGCCCATTCCTCCTTTCCCGCCACCACAGGCATTTTGCGGGTCCAGCCCAGGAGGGCTTCTCATTCGGAGGGGCAAGGGCCGGGGAGCTGGCGGCGGCAGAGCTGCCCCTCCCTGCAGCGGGCGCGGTTTGCACCTTGCTAAGTGCCAGTATCTTGTACGAGATTGAGCTCATGTCTGGAGATTACTTCCACTTGCTCACTTTAAATGTGCTACAGCTTACTCGTTAAACACCTAGTGTGCTCTCGAAGCCCAGCTCGAGGGGATGTGAAGCATTCGAGTTGGGCCAGCCTCTGTCCTTGCAGCCGCCGGCCTTCGGGTGAGAGCGGCAGACAGGCGCGAGCTAGGAGTGGCGGAGAGGCTCCAGCCCTGGAGGTGCCCCCCNAATGTGCTACAGCTTACTCGTTAAACACCTAGTGTGCTCTCGAAGCCCAGCTCGAGGGGATGTGAAGCATTCGAGTTGGGCCAGCCTCTGTCCTTGCAGCCGCCGGCCTTCGGGTGAGAGCGGCAGACAGGCGCGAGCTAGGAGTGGCGGAGAGGCTCCAGCCCTGGAGGTGCCCCCCCCCCGCCGACAGGGTGGGCTGCCGCGGCGGCCCCTCGGGGTCTCTGGGGCCACACGGCCTCACCCACACCTGTGTCGCGGAGGACCTGGAAGGGACCCGACGCAGCCGCGTCCTCCAGGAGCTCGCGGTCGTCTTGGCGACAGTGAGTGCACTCCATCCGCGTCTCCCAGATGCCCTGCCATCCTGGGGCGTAGCTCATCGGGCTAAGCCGAGGCTTTCTGGTGGCCCCCAGCGCTAAGAGTGAAGGCACCTCCCAGGCCCCCGAGAACCCACGGGGGAGAGCAGCATCAGATACGGCTGGTAGCAGGGCGCAGAGCCCAGAGTGGGCCTCCTGCCCGGCTGGGCTGTAGCAAGGCCTCCTCCTTCCCCTCGGGATGCGGTCCCCTCTCTCACCTGGGCTGCCCTGACCCAGCCTCGCCCGCCCCTGCCCAGAAGCGTGAAGTTGCTGCAGCCTACCCCGCACTGGGGAAGCCGTGCCCAAGGAGTGCTGCGTCCAAGACGTGTGATCCAAGTACGCGCTGCCTCTGGTTCACGTGGGACCCCAGGTGGTGCTTGTGGCCCCTCCCAGCCGCAGCGTCTGCACTGCTCAGGAAGTGGGAATGGCAGTGCCTCTCCTGGACTGGGTGGGGCTCAGCGAGCTAGCGTTAGGTGCCTGGCGCGTAAATTGCTGTTGCTCAGTCGCTGAGTCGTGTCTGACTCTTGGTAACCTCATGGACTGCAGCATGCCAGGCTCCTCTGTCCTCCACTATCTCCTGGAGCTTGCTCAGATTCGTGTCTGTTGAGTCGGTAGTGCCATCCAACCTTCTCATCCTCTGTCGTCCCCTTCTCCTCCCAACTTCAATCTTTCCCAGCATCAGGGTCTTTTCCAATGAGTCAGCTCTTTGCATCAGGTGGCCAAAGTATTGGAGTTTCAGCTTCAGCATCNTCCTCCACTATCTCCTGGAGCTTGCTCAGATTCGTGTCTGTTGAGTCGGTAGTGCCATCCAACCTTCTCATCCTCTGTCGTCCCCTTCTCCTCCCAACTTCAATCTTTCCCAGCATCAGGGTCTTTTCCAATGAGTCAGCTCTTTGCATCAGGTGGCCAAAGTATTGGAGTTTCAGCTTCAGCATCAGTCCTTCCAATGAATATTCAGGACTGATCTCCTTTAGGGTTGACTGGTTGGATCTCCTTGCAGTCCAAGGGACTCTCAAGAGTCTTCTCCAACATCACAGTTCAAAGCATCAATTCTTTGGCGCTCAGCCTTCTTTATGGTCCAGCTCTCATATCCATACATGACTACTGGAAAAACCATAGCTTTGACTACATGGACCTTTGTTGGCAAAGTAACTTCTCTGCTTTTTAATACACCATTGAGGTTTGTCATAGTTTTCCTTCCAAGGAGCAAGCATCTTTTAATAAATGCTCCACAGATATGAGTGTGCTTTCCCCTGTTAGGAAACAGCTTCAAATGTGAGAAACATTGCTTTTGCTCCCTACACAGCTTACTAGAGAATATTCAGGTCAGCATTCCTCCAGGGAGACCTCATTTTGTGTGTTTTTATCTGTTTTTAACTCTGACCTTCTTGGGGCACACTGGTTGGTCTATGAAAAGATTAACGTGGCTCCCCTTAGAGCATTTCTCGGTGCAGATTAATAGGATTCACTGACATCAGTGTGTGATTTTCCCTGTAAATGATGCCTTGACTAGTGGAAATATTTGTAAAACTTACATCATGAATTCATAACTGGCTTACTGTTAATTACAACTAGCTACTAATTTGGTGACTGTGTATGTAAATTTGTTGAGGTTTCAGGGAGCACATCTCATAAGTGGGAAGAAGATTGTCTCAGCAGCTGTCTTTCTCCAGCTTTGCATTAATTTACTGTTTGCCAGCTTAGAATAATTTTTTTTTTTTTGCAAGAGCTAAATCTTATTCTGTTTTCATGTGCTTTTTGTATGTTTTTTAATGCTGACTCCATTCTGTCTAAATAGTATTCGGGTTGTTGTTTTTCGAGTCGTTCATTTTTTCCCCCAGGTGGAAACTGACTTCCATCAGTAAACATTAAGTAGCATTTTGGCCTCAGTGGAAATAAAGCAGAGTTACTGCCTTGAGTAAATGTCTAGCTGGGTGTAGGGGAGAGAATTTAGGTTCCTGAAATAATTAGAAAACCATCGAGAGGCCAAGAATTATCTCATAGCAGACGATGAAGTAAAGCAGGGCGTTGACGCATAGAGGGAACGCACGCATGGAACGGCTTGCTGCTGCTGCTGCTGAGTCGCTTCAGTTGTGTCCAACTCTGTGCGACCCCATAGACGGACGGCAGCCCAGCAGGCTCCCCCGTCCCTGGGATTCTCCAGGCGAGAACACTGGAGTGGGTTGTTGTTTCCTTCTCCAATGCAGGAAAGTGAAAAAAGTGAAGTTGCTCGGTCATGTCCGACTCTTAGCGACCCCATGGACTGCAGCCCACCAGGCTCCTCTGTCCGTGGGATTTTCCAGGCAAGAGTCCTGGAGTGGGCTGCCATCGCCTTCTCCGCATGGAACACTTTAAGTTAAGCAAAATGTGTGTTGCATTTCATTATCACAGCAGGCCTGTAAAGTGAACAGAGGATTGATCCTTCATGTTGCGAGTGAGGAACTGAGGCTGAGGGACACGGAGTGACCCGTGGGGTCAGATGGCCTCCAGGTGATGGACAGGGGCGCTTAGGTCTTCCAGCCTCAGATAGGAACCTCTCATGTGTGTTCTCTTCCTCTCCCCTCACTGGAATTCAACTAAGAGAAACAGTCGGATGACTGGGGAAGCCCCATCTGAAAAATGAATGTCGAGAGCTGATTTGAGTCAAGGGAGGGTGAAAGGCAAGACTCGCCTCCAGCCCGGGTTCAGGCTTGGAACAAGTCTGGTGTCTGTGGGGTGTGAAGAAAGATCAGTGGTTACTTGTAGCTCCCCTCTGCTGTAGCAGGGGCCCCAATAAAGCCTTGCCTGAAGGAAAAAAAAGATCAGTCTCTTGAAAATGAAGCATCTGTCAAACGTAAGCTGCAGCCCACGGCAGGAAATGCGTTTATGTCAGTCTGCCGCACACACCCACGCTTCTAAGTGCGGAAACCGGTTTCGTGAGCCAGCACTTACCTATATGCGGTGTCCTCCTGAGTTTCTCATTTGTTCTGTTGCCGTCTCTTGTTTGGTTTTGCTTTAACGCTAGGTGGCCACAGCGCAGCACAAGGGTGTGCCCAGACCCTGAAAACAGACTGAGCAGGTTGCCCTTGTCCCTCATACCCTCATAGTGACGGCGATGCAGAGTAGACGATAAGGGGCCAGACTGGGGCGGCAGGGGTTTTCAGTGCCAGGCCTGGCCACGTGGGCGGGATGGAGCAAAAGTTTGTTTCAGCCATCCGGCGCTCCGAGCATTTTGGGAGGTGGCTCTCCGCCTGTCACCTGAGCGGACTTTGAGAATGTGTAGAGGAGACGGAGAGTAACCTCTGCGGTCGGGGTCATGGGAGAGCTCTCTCACCTGTTGCGTTTGCGCCGGAAAGGTGTTTTGAGAGCGCTCTTAACGCTGCTTTCCCTTTTTCTGTTTTTTAAGGAAGATGATGCTTCTGCTGTACGAGGAGGGCCTCCGGGTTGTCATACACACCTCCAACCTCATCCGCGAGGACTGGCACCAGAAAACACAGGGGTTTGTAGGGCTCTGCTCATTCCATGGTGGTTGCTCTGTGTGCTGAGAAACATCCAAAATGAGAATATTCACTGTATTCTTTTTCTCCAGTCTTTTTCATTGTGGGAAGAAAAAACCAGAATTATGGCATAGAAAAGAGGTGCATGCAGAAAAGTGATGCTGCCTCCCTTGTGGTAACTGGTGCTAACCATTTAGCCCATGATCACCCACACCTGCCTGTTTACACCTGTAAATGTTGTTGTTCGGTCGCTAAGTAATGTCCGACTCTTTGGGACTCCATGGACTGCTGCACACGAGCCCCCGTCCTTCACTATCTTCCTGAGTTTGCTGAGACTCACGTCCATCGAGTCGGTGACGCCATCCAACAGTCTCATCCGCTGTTGCCCCTTCTCCTCCTGCCCTCAGTCTTTCCCAGCATCAGGGTCTTTTACAGTAAGTTGGCTCTTTGTATCAGGTGGCCAAAGTATTGGAGTTTCAGCTCCAGCGTAAGTCCTTCCACTAACATTCAGGGTTGATTTCCTTTAGAATGGACTGGTTGGATCTCCTTCCAGTCCAAAGGACTCTCAAGAGTCTTCTCCAACACCACAGTTCAAAAGCGTCAGTTCTTTGGTGCTCATCTTTCTTTATGGTCACATCCATACGTGGCTGGAAAAACCATAGCGTTGACTATGTGGACCTTTGTTGGCAAAGTGATATCTCTGCTATTTAATATGCTGTCTAGGTTTGTCATAGCTTTTCTCCAGAGAGTGTCTTTTAATTTCACGGCTGTAGTCACTGTTCACAGTGATTTTGGAGCCCAAGAAAATAAAGTCTGTCACTGTTTCCATTTTTTCCTATAAACATACCAATACATAAAATTTATATGCTGTAGTTTTTTTCCTATTTTTTACAAAAATGGCGTCATACATATATTCTCCTGCCGAGTAGGTCTGAGGATCTGAGGCAAGAAAGAGGATTAAAAAATGGAAGGGCCAAATATATTATTTTCCCAATAAGACCCTCCTGATAACTTTTGGCCCTCACTCACCCCCAAACCCACCTATATCTGAGCCTGCCACCTAGGCATCAAAGGAAAACTCAGGGGTTGCTTGTATGGTAAAAATATCCCTTTATGGAGAAGGCAGTGGCAGCCCACTCCAGTGTTCTTGCCTGGAAAGTCCCTGGACAGAGGAGCCTGGTGAGCTGCAGTCCATGGGGACACCTGACTGAGCACGCGTGCATGAGGCTGGAGGGAGGCAGGTTGGCAGCAATGAACTGATAGAACTAAAAAATATATACATATCCCTTTACATCCAATCAGTTTGGTTTCCCATGAAACATTCTAAACTGCTGTCTTTTCAGAGCCTGTAATATGGCCATAAATCTCTGAAAGGATTGAACGCAAAGGTCTTTCATGCTTTTTTACATCACTAACCCTTGTTCTTGGTGCGTGTTTGCTAGGTCTAGTTTTCGATCTCTTGGGGAAGTTAGGGTTTATCCTTAGGCATTTTAGGGACTTGTTTGAGTCACATCTCACCCTTCATTCTCCTTCCCAGGAAGCCCTCATTACAGCCAGCCTTGGTCTCCATTCCCTTGATTGGAGAAGCCATTCTGCATGTCTCTGCCTGCCTGTGTTAGAGGAAGCAGCCTTTCAGGGTTCATGTATTTCCCCCTGCATTCTGCTCTGTGTTCCCTTGCCCGTATCATCACCCAGCCTGGGCTAGCGCCCTCGCCCAGGGCTCTCACTGAGCCTGCGTTGCACGCTGAGTTGAGCTGAGACAGGGAGCCTCCCAGCTGCCGTCCTCCGGGCCTGCTGAGCCTGGGTGGGCTGCCCAGCCCCGAGCCGCCTCTGCTGTCACACAGCCCTTCTGAGTGTGAAAGGCCGTCTTTTCTGCACGCCAGCGGCCTCGCCCCTCTTCACTCTGCTTTCCCACCAGAGCGGGCGTCCGAGCCCCTGCCCCCCTGCCTGGCAGTTTTCCTACAGACACGCTCCCACGTCCTGGTCAAGACCCACTTGCAGACGCCTCTGTGCTGATGGGGGCGGGGACGGACGGTCCCTAAGAGCCTGGCTGCTGGGCTCCTGACCCACTGAGTTTCCGGTTGGCATGCTCTTTTGCTGCCCTCAAGCTTCTAAGCTGCCAGTTGAGTTTTGGGACCCGTGGCTCATCTGTAGCCCCATCTGAAAAGGAAATGAAATTGACATAGCTTGTCCTTAGAGGAACAGTAACTAAAAGGATTGGTCAGGCTGACTCTTGAGTCTCCTGTGGCTCAAAAAATCCCACCCGCGGCTCCCCGGGCCCTTCTGGAGTGTGGAGGCAGCCCTGCTTCTTTAGGCGTCTTTGACTTGGCTGCTGTGGGGAAGGGATTAAAGGTAAAGGGCTTAGATGTTCATTTTTTTCCTTTATTTAAAAACACTTAATTATTTAAAAATGTATTGACTAGGTGTAACTTCACGATTCAAAACTCAAAGTACAAGTGGCATAAAAGTTCCCCCCAACTTCGCTCTGCCGCCCACCCCCCGGGAAGGAGGGTTCTGTTAGTCTACGTTCTACTCTGATCCTTTACAGTTTCATGTCGTGAGTTGTAATTTTTTTTTTAATATTTTAAAAAGTTGTTTTGTGTAATCTTATTTCATAGTCTGCCCGTCATGGCCCTGTGGACTCTTTCCTCCCCTAAAGGTCTTCCATTCGTCCTTTTCACCTGCTTCTCGATCCACCTGTTCATGTCTTAATTTTAAAATTACCTGGCCTGGGGTTTCTGTTCTTATTTTGTCAAATGGTAAAGGCGTCTCACATCTCGATGTCCTGGTTGGAAAGTTGTCGTCTGTCATGTTCCCCCTCCAGGACCGTTCTTGTGAGTGACCCTCTGATCCAGGAGGAGCCCCCCTCATCCTGCAGCCCCGAGTTGCTGTGGGGAGGAGAGACTGCCCCCATCCATCCCGCCCAACACGGCCATGGTACATGCAGGAGCTGAGGGAGGCGCAGAGGGGCCACCGAGCTTACCCAGAGTGACACGGCCAGGTAGCAGCCGCTCCCGGGGCAGACCCTGGGCTCCGCTCCTGGTCTCGTGTGGCACCCACTGTGCAAGGTGTTGACTTAAAAAAAAATGCCCACCGTGAGAGCTGGGAGGCAAGCTTTATCTGTGGCAAAATGAGGACTATTGTCCAGGAGATGGCATTTCAGATAGCTCTTCAGAAGCTGCTCCAGAGAGGCCGGGGGGGTCAGCATATATGTGGCTGTGGTGAATGCGTGCGTGACATCAAGCGCACTTTTAACAGAAGGTGTGTGCTAGTTTCATGAAGGTTCCTGCTGCTCATGAGAAGCAGGTGTCACTGTGAAGGATTTTAGGACTTCTCTGGGTTCGAGGAGATGCAAGAATTAGGCTCTTAAAATCGGCTCCTGACAATATCTAAGTCTCTGAAGGCCTGTTCTGCCCGTTTCCCCCAGCGCTTGGTGCCTCATTTCTGCTCTCCACCCTGACCTTCTTTCAGGGGGTGTTGAAAGGCAGCCACACGTGATTTCGTGCTCGTAGATGTAGACAGCAGGTGCCAATCCGTGGTTGGCAGAGGGGTCTCCTTGAGGTGGGGAAGGAGGGTGTGACAGGCCAGCCTGCTGGGAGCGCGTTCAGAGCTCTGGAGACGCCCAGCCAGGATTTTCAAGGTCCTGCCGGCCTGCCTGTCCATCTCCTCTGAGGGCCGCCGGCGAGAGGGGGACGGGCAGTTCCTGTCGTGGCTCCCCGGCAGGGCTGTGGCGGGAGGAGCCAGGGCAGGGGAGGCCGCGGACGCAGCTCTGCCAGCTGAGGCTGCTCTCTGTCGGGCCCTGTTCGTGGCCTCGTGGGCATCCTTGTGAGGCAGGACGGCCAGCCTGGTTTTGCAGCTGAAGGAGCTGCCCTAGAGCTCTGAAGCCTTGTTTCTCTGTAATCCGCGAGGGGCCAGCTCACAGAAGGACTGGGCTTAGACGTGGTCGTTTGCCATTCGTGGGTCCAGTGTAGAGGTTTTGGCAAAGTACGCTGACAAAGAATCGAGGAAGTTTGAGATGTCATTAAGGTTGCTACTGATTTATCTGAAAGCCCGAGGTTGGTGTCAATGTAATATAACTAAACGCAGACTGTGCCTCATTCCAGGCCCCAGGTCTGGGCTGTAGTAGGTAGATACGAAGATGAGTTTGTTTCTTGAAAACATATTTGCACAGACATTTTTCTCTTGATACAGATAGCTGTTGCTTTCCGCCTGGCTGGAGAGCTGCGCTGGCGTGCGTCTGGGCGGCAGCTTGCTGGGGCTGCCGCTGCGGCCTTGCTGTGGGCGCCCAGCAGAGCTGCTGTCCTCACTGGGGCGGCCGTGCAGTGACTTGGCTGGCGGCCCAGCGGCTGCGCCGCCACCCTCCCAGTGCAGGGGGCCCGATCCCTGGCCAGGGGGCTAGATCCCACACGCCACGACTAAAAGCCCCACAGGTTGCGCCTAAGACCCAGCGTGGCCAAGTAAATATTGGGGAAAAAAAAAAGGGCAGTGTAAAGCTGAGAAGGTAAGAGGGAATAAGCAGGGGGGTGAGTGAATGGGGGAGCGTGGAGGGGTCGAGTTGGGAGAGGCAGGCAGAGGCCAGGCCTTCCTGGGTCTAAAATTCACGGTGAGCTTTTCAGAAATAATTCTGGACATGAGGAGAACCACCGGAGTGCAGTCGGCTCTGGTCTGTATTTCGTGAGGCTGACCTTGGCATCCCGCGTGGTGCTCGGGGTAAAGGTGTAGGGCAGCTAAGAAACACGGGCTCAGTCCCCGGCTTGGGAAAGTCCCCTGGAGAAGGGCATGCAAACCCACCGCAGCGCCCTTGCCTGGGGAGCCCGGTGGGCAGAGGGCTCTGGTGGCCACAGTCCGGGGGCCCAGTCGGAAATGGCTGCAGCGGCTCAGCACTCAGGCCCGCGCCGGCGGCCTCGGCGGGCAGGGGAGGCGAGCGCCTCGCGGGAGACCGCGCCGCGGTCAGCCCTGCCCGCCTGTTCACGGCGGCTGTCTTTCTCCATTCCAGAGTGTGGCTGAGCCCCCTGTACCCCCGACTCGCCCACGGGACCCACAGAGCTGGAGACTCGGCCACGCACTTCAAGGCTGACCTCATCAGCTACCTGGCGGCCTATCACGCCGCCCCGCTCGAGCGGTGGATAGACGCCATCCGGGAGCACGACCTCTCAGAGACACAGTAGGAGAAACGTGGCCTCCCGGCAACTCGGGGGCTCTCCCAGGGCCCGCGCGAGGTCTGGGGTGCAGGGGCCTGGCGGGCGGTGGAGGGGCGCTGGGCGGTCCAGGCGGTGGCAGGGCGGGCCGTCCCCGTCGGCGCCTGCTGGTCCTCAGGCGCTGGCGGGGCGGCTCGGGGCCCCCCTCGGTCCCCGCCGGAGTGCCTGCTCGGCAAGCTGCCACGTTCTTTGACTTCCGCCCTTTGGGGGTCCCACGGGGCGCTTGAAAATGACTGAAGTGTCAGTTAACTCCTCGGAGGAGGCATCTCAAGACCGCCGGTTGGCTCTTGGAATGTTTCATGCTTAGTACTAGTGTTTGTGCCTATTTTGACGTCCGCACATCACTATGCTCTCTAACGTGTGTTTTGTATCATTTTAGAGTTTACCTTATTGCCTCAACCCCGGGACGCTTTCAAGGAAATGAGAAAGATAATTGGGGACATTTCAGGCTTAGGAAGGTAATGATATTTTTACTATTTAAAAAAATTTTATTGTATGTTCACTCCTATTTCATTTATAATTGGTCTGTTTTGAAAGCTTTATAATATCTCTAGCACAACTCTAGGCAAACATTAGGCAGTTGAAATTTATTGTCTAATTATAGTTTCCATTAATTACTTGCATTTTAACATTTTGCCTCTTTTATAGGTGCAGAGTTAACAGACGTAAATGGCAAAAGAATATGGACGATTTTCAGTTTTTAATTTCCTGTAAAAAAGATAATTAGAGACTTTGTATTTATACAAGTAGTTTTTGCTCAGCATGTGAAGGATTTTGTTATTTTATGTCAAGGATTTTTCACAAAGAACAGAAAATAGTGTTGAGCAAGACCACAACTGAGCAATGATGTGTTTTGTTTGCTAAACCAACGCCCTAGAAATTGTAATTAGGAGAATGACATTTGCTGCTGGTGTGAAAATAAGCCAAGAAAGATCTTTAACAGAACAAGCAGCAGGTCAAAGCTCCAAGTTCTCTCTCTCTCTAGGAGGCAGCTCACCTTAGCGAATTCCCAACACTATTTCTTAAAGGCCCCTCTTTTTCCACAGATTGTGGATGCTGTATGAGAATTCCCCGTGGCTGATGACAATTTTTAATTTCCTATTTTTAAGTGAGACCACAGCTGAAAGCAGGCAGGGTCTCAACACCACCATCTTTCTGTCTTGAACTCAGGAGCAGGGGAGTCCCATAGGCTGGATAGTTCAAGTCGCTTAGTCGTGTTCGACTCTTTACGACCCCATAGACTATACAGTCCATGGAATTCTGCAGGCCAGAATCCTGGAGTGAGTAGCCTTTCCCTTCTCCAGGGATCTTCCCAACCCAGGGATCAAACCCAGGCCTCCTGCATTGCAGGCGGATTCTTCCCCAGCTGAGCCACCAGGGAAGCCCAGGAATACTGGAGTGGGTAGCCTGTCCCTTGTCCAGCAGATCTTCCTGACCCAGGAATTGGACGCGGGTCTCCCGCGTTGCAGGCGGATTCTTCCCCAGCTGAGCCGCCGGGGAAGCCCACACACTGGGTAGGTACGCAGCCTTGTGAGCTGATCCCACAGCAGGGGCCAAATCCTGCCCCGGTTACAAGCCGTGTGACTTTGACTTGCTCCCACCCTCCTGACATCTGTAAAATGGGCATAATGGCAGTACTTCCCTCACAGAATCGTGTAGAGATTGAATGAGGAAAGGAGGGCAAAGCGCGTATTGATTGTTCAGCAAGCACTTGCGGGCTTTAGCTTGTGGACTGGTGGCTCAGAAAGGCCGGGTGATGACGCACGCCTGTGCAGGATCCCTGTCTTACTGAAAGCGGAGGAGCCTCCTACCCGAGTTTGCAACCCCTCTGCACAGCCAGGAGCTTGTGTTGCATCACAGCTGTCTTCCCGTAAAGACAGGGCGAGATCAGAAGTCTTCCCCCTGCTGGGGAAGAGAAGCCCAGGACTTGGGCCACGGTCTTGTGGCTGATCAAGGGCTGAACCCAGAATCGCGGCCGAGCCTTGTGATTCTCGGCTCAGTCCTGCTTCCTGCCCATGCTGCACCCAGGGCTGAAGTTGAGAACTGCTTGGGCCCTTTGGGATGTGTTTATAAGCATTAATGCCTACTCAGTGGTGAGGAGAATAGCGCATATACCCCGAACCATGCATCTGTCAGATTGTGAGCTCCCCTGGAACAGGAACTGTGGCTTATTTCTGTTGCTGTCTCCAGCCTCTAGGAAGGCGCTCTGCATAGGTTTAAAGAGAGAAAATTCTCAAGAGTTTTCTGACTTGTTTCTGCAGCTTTGCATAAATATCAAAGCAGAAAATGCAGGTCAGTCTCCCCAGGGCTTAACGTGGTATGTATCCATATGTAAATATATTCTCTTTCATTTATGAAGCATCACAGCTGCCCAGAGCCCAAGCTTTTTTCAAATGATAGGAGTCAAAATATGTAATAGTTTGACCTTCTAGGTTTTATTTCAGTGTATTAAACCTTTGGAATTTCAAGGCAGAAGGCTAGTTTCATATGGCAGGTTGCTAGTTTGTCTGACGTTGCTACTAAAATGGGTCATTTTTTTAAAAATATGTTTAAGTACAAATCAAAGAATTTTGGAAGAGAAATACTTTTGTCCACTTACTCCATTAAAATAAAATATTTTCAGTATTTAAAAATATTTCCCAAAGGATTAACATATATGCACTACTGTATATAAAATAGAGGCTTCCCTGGTGGCTCAGAGCATAAAGCATCTGCCTGCCATGCAGGAGACTCTGGTTCGATCCCTGGGTCGGGAAGATCCCCTGGAGAAGGAAATGGAAACCCACTCCAGTATTCTTGCCTGGAGAATCCCATGGATGGAGAAGCCTGGTAGGTTACAGTCCACGGGGTCACAAAGAGTCGGACACAACTGAACTGAACTGATGTATAAAATAGATTACTAATAAGGACCCTGCTGTGTAGCACAGGGAACTCTATCAGTACTCTGTAATGACCTCTATGGGGGAAAAAAATCTAAAAAAGAGTGGATGTGTGTGTAACTGATTCACTTCGCTGTGCATCTGAAACTAACACAGCACTGTATGTCAACGATACACCAATAAAAATTTAAAAAACAAAGTAAAATTTTTCCCAAAGAAGAAAAGCTGTGCGTGGGTGTGAAACTGAGCGTTAACGTTTTCAGCACTTCCTTGTGAAGCAGGCGATCCGAGGACAGCAGCCTGCGTTCTGAGCGGTCCTGGCTTTTCTCTCCACGTGGTCGGACTGACGCCAGCCTTCATTCTGTTCCCTCGCAGCTTCTGAAAGAGCACGCCACACCCACACCTAAAGCAGAGCCTTGGCCGCTCATCGGTCAGTTCTCCAGCATTGGCTCCATGGGGGCAGACGAGTCAAAATGGCTGTGTTCGGAGTTTAAAGAGAGCCTAGTGACCCTGGGCAAGGAGAGCAGGGCCCTCGGAAGCGCCGCTCCTCTCCATCTGGTGAGCGCCCCTCCTCCCTGGGGTCACTGTTCTTAGCCTCTGGTCCAGGAGAAGAGTCAGATCTGTCCTCCTTGCTACAGAAAGGGGTTTCATTCCGTGGATCGGGGATGGAAGACGTTGAACGCAGGGCGGTAGCACGGCCGGTTTGTAATCAAGTCTAATAGCGTCCAGTGCCAGGAGTTTGCTGGTTTCTTCCAAGCTCTGGCTCAGCCACAGACTAGCCTGCAAATTCCCCATTCCTTCCTTTAGGTGGTCAAGCCAAGAAAAAAAAATTTGATAAAACATTACCAGCAGAATTACAGGCATTATTAATTATTTAGAGACATTTGAAGTAAGAGTTTTACATTCAGATTTTCTTTTAGTGTTTCAGAGGAAAAAACACTCATTGAAATGTAATTGTCTTTCATTGACTGTAAATGTTTTCTGTAGTTTAATTACTAGTCAGTAGTTTTCAGTAAGATGGGAACTTTTTAAAGCACATTTTCTAAGTCTTGAAGTATTATTTCTAATAGAGATTTTCATCTTGGTAAAAACTAACCTTCTTTCCTTTTAACACATATAGATAGTTTCTTCAACGTGGTACATTCTAAGTGTTGTTTTTTGTTTTTTTTTTTTAGATCTATCCTTCAGTGGAAAATGTACGGACCAGCTTAGAAGGATATCCAGGTAATTGTTGGGAAGACTGTCCCAATTGAGTTTTTGTGTGTACATTTCGTAATACCCTGGTAAACTTTTTAATAAAAACAAGTAATAAGAATGCGTTCCTCCTTGAGGTCAGAAAGGTATTGATAAGAAATTTGGAGATTATTCTCTTCACTGGATGAGGGTCTTTAGGTGATATTGGCGGGCACTGTGTTCTAAAGGTGATGCCACACAGCTGAGCTGTTTGAGTCTGTCTAATCCTCACAGTAGCCCTGAGTGCTTGATTCTTTTACCAAAAAGGTTGTTCTCTCCTCTGCCACCAGTGGTTATCCAGATAAGACATTCAGATAACCAGCTTCCGCCACCACCCCGTGCTATGCCTTCTTCTAACACCTCTCCCGCCCCCCCACACACCCCCGGCCTAGAGTACCGTGTGGCTCTCCCAGAGCTGAACCCCCGACACGGAGCATGTTGAGGGTCCGGAGCTGAGGCCCAGCACTGAGATGGAATCTCTGGTATGGTGCAGCTTGGCTGGTGTGGCTGGTCTCTCGAGGGCTTCACCTGTGAACCCTGGGAATGCCTTGTAGGCATCTCTCAGTCTTGCCCTCCAGATCCCTCAGGTCAGTGCTGGGCACTCGGCTGGTGTGGAGTTCAGCAGCCCCCAGGCGGTGCACTCAGAAGGCACCAACCAAAATCCCAGAGGGTGTGTGTGTGTGCTGCGGTGCTTGTCGTGTCCAACGCTCTGGCCCACCAGGCTCCTCCCTCCATGGGGCTCTCCAGGCAAGAGTGAAGTGAAGTCGCTCAGTCGTGTCCGACTCTTTGCGACCCCATGGACTGTAGCCCACCAGGCTCCTCCCTCCATGGGGCTCTCCCGGCAAGAGCACTGGAGGGGGCTGCCGTTTCCTTCTCCAGGGGCTCTTAAGAGCACTGGCTTCTAACTGTGTTTCCACTTGGACCTGTATCTTTATTCTCTGTAGGACTGTGGCTTTTAGGATCCTTTTTTAAAACAGTGGTTTACTGAACATTTTCGTGATCCTTGGTTATTGCACTTGTGAGAATCTGTGTGGCTAGGACAGAGTCTCTTTGGAAANTACCGTGTGGCTCTCCCAGAGCTGAACCCCTGACACGGAGCATGCTGAGGGTCCGGAGCTGAGGCCCAGCACTGAGATGGAGTCTCTGGTATGGTGCAGCTTGGCTGGTGTGGCTGGTCTCTCGAGGGCTTCACCTGTGAACCCCGGGAATGCCTTGTAGGCGTCTCTCAGTCTTGCCCTCCAGATCCCTCAGGTCAGTGCTGGGCACTCGGCTGGTGTGGAGTTCAGCAGCCCCCAGGCGGTGCACTCAGATCAGAAGGCACCAACCAAAATCCCAGAGGGTGTGTGTGTGTGCTGCGGTGCTTGTCGTGTCCAGCGCTCTGGCCCACCAGGCTCCTCCCTCCATGGGGCTCTCCCGGCAAGAGCACTGGAGGGGGCTGCCGTTTCCTTCTCCAGGGGGTCTTAAGAGCACTGGCTTCTAACTGTGTTTCCACCTGGACCTGTATCTTTATTCTCTGTAGGACTGTGGCTTTTAGGACCCTTTTTTAAAACAGTGGTTTACTGAACATTTTCGTGATCCTTGGTTATTGCACTTGTGAGAATCTGTGTGGCTAGGACAGAGTCTCTTTGGAAANGCTTCTAACTGTGTTTCCACCTGGACCTGTATCTTTATTCTCTGTAGGACTGTGGCTTTTAGGACCCTTTTTTAAAACAGTGGTTTACTGAACATTTTCGTGATCCTTGGTTATTGCACTTGTGAGAATCTGTGTGGCTAGGACAGAGTCTCTTTGGAAATATCAGTGTAAAAGGTGAAGGAGGCAGGACAACCAGGCTTTCATCCCAGTCTCCCCTCTCCCAAGTGTCCTGGTCTTGGGCCCAAAAAGGATGCACGAGCCCTCGTCTTGCAAAGAGTATCTCAGGGCGCCCCACCTGCACCAGGGCAGCGGGGTGGGCCAGGCTCATCTCTGGCCTTCTAGAGGTTGAAGTGCCTCCACCACCCCCTCCTGTGGTTAAATACCGTTTCCTATTGAGATGGTAACCAGCTACTACTTGATATGCGCCCTGGGAAGGAAATGGCAACCCCGTCCAGTACTCTTGCCTGAAGAGTCCCCAGGACAAAGGAGCCTGGTGGGCAAGAGTTGCCTGGTGGGCAAGAGTTGGGCAGGACTGAGCAGCTAATGCTTTATGCTCACTTAAGAAAGGAAACCCCTTTGAGAGAACACACCCAATGCAGGGGTAGGTGCTCCCTTTAAAGAGCTCTCCCGTGAGATGGAGTTACTGGCGGCTTCTTTAACCACTGTAGATATGATTTGAGGATCCTCAAATCATACTCAATAATTTTTATTTGTTTATTTCTCTTATTTTAAAAGCTGGGGGCTCTCTTCCCTATAGCATCCAGACGGCGGAGAAACAGAATTGGCTTCATTCCTATTTTCAGTAAGTAATCCGGTCAGAATGCTGCTGTTGCTTCTTTCAAGTAAAATAAGAATGTTGTCTGTCTGATGTTCTTTAAAAAAAAATATTTTTAATCTATTTATGTTAGTGATAGAAATCCCTTATTAAAGTTCTAGACATTTCTTGGAATTGGTTTTTAATACCAGAGTCTAATTTATCTCTGTGAGGTTCCTGTTTAAATATTGACATCCAAAGAAAAAAGATAAGTGAAAGAACATGTTGGGAGATTTAGAATTTACATTCGCAGCATTTTAGTTCATATCTCATCCTCTGTGCACACATTCATGTGCTGGGAACCTGCAGGCTTTCTGAGGGGAGAATCCACCGCCCTGCCCGGGGCGCACGGCAGCCCTGGCTCTCTGCGCGGCCCAGCCAGCGGCCGAACGTCCAGGCTGGAGGGATGCCTCTGCATCCTTTCCGCCGCCCGCCCTGCGGTCTCACCCCGGCTGCAGCAGACGTACACTTGAGCTGGAACCAGAAACGAAGGCAGATGACCTTTCAGTAGCTTTAGTCTGGGAATTCCCTGCCGCTCCAGTGGTTAGAACTCCCTGCTTTCACTGCCAAGGGCCTGGGCTCCGTCCCTGGCCAGGGACTAAGATCCTGCAAGCCACTCACGACATGGCCGAGAGAGAGCGCGCTCAGCGTCACTCGGCGCCATCCTGGAGCCCTTCTGTAAGGCTCTCTTTGGAGGTGTTTGACTTTATTTTCCAGAGGACGTTTCTTCAAATTGAGCCCCTTCGAGTCCTGTGTTCTCACAAGCAAGTTTTGGTTTTTGTTTTTAACTTCTATTCATTTGTTTGTCGGCCGCCCTGGGTCTCTTGCCGCAAGCAGGCTTCCTCTCTCGTTGCGGAGAGAGGGGCTGCTCTAATTGCGGTGCGTGGGCTTCTCGTGGTGGTGGCCCCTCTCGTTGCGAAACACAGCTCTGGGGCGCGCCAGCGTTGGCAGTTGCCGCTTGAGGCCTCGACGGTTGTGGCTCAAAGGCGCGATGGTTTGGCACACGAGCTCAGTTGCCTCGTGGCGTGCGGGGTCCTCCCACAGCGAGGACTGAACCTGTGTCCCTGCCCTGGCAGGGGGATTGCTAACCACCGGGCCACCAGGGAGGCCCCACAAGGGAATTTAATAATCTAGTAATGGCTCTGCCAAACCCCAGCTTCCCTCTTTCAAACAGTCTTCTCTTGAGGGACTGTCCTCTTATATTCAGAAGTGATTCTTACCTCGAGATAGTCTTTTTCCCCCATGAAACCTTAGTCCCAAAAATGTTGGAAACTTAGAAACCAAGCTTAGACACGTGAATATCTGCATGTGCCTGGGATATTTCTGAATGACCCCCCTGCTTTTTGGCATTCCATTTTGATATTCGTAGTGTCTGTATTTTTTCCATCTTGTATTGTGTTCATTCAGCATTTGGTGAGCCTTTCCTACTCAGCACTGTGCTCTGGGAGCACAGTTCCTGCCTTTAAAGAGACAGGGTGTGCTTACGCGCAGTGAGGAGCGTGGTGGGAACAGTGTGTGTACATACGTGTGTGTGCTCCTAGCAAGATGTGAGGGCTGTGCACCTGCCGTTTACCATGCTTTTGCAGGTGGTATTTTCTATGCACCTTCATTCTAAAATGAACGTGTTATTCTGTTAGCTCAACAGAATTTAGGACGTTATGTCAGGTCATATCACAGAGAACAATGTACTCACCGATTTTTACATGTCAGGATTTTGCTTTTCACACAGTTTTTTCATATTAGGGCTGTGATGACCGTTTGTGTTTTCCGACTAGTGATTTGTGCCTTTCTGTCACTAGCAAGTGGTCAGCTGACACGTCAGGCCGCAGCAACGCCATGCCACATATTAAGACTTACCTGAGACCCTCTCCAGACTTCAGTCAGATCGCTTGGTTCCTTGTCACGAGGTACGAGTTCTTATATTCTTGATGGGAAAATTGTTAAAGTGTATTTGCAACTCCTGGGAAGAGAGCTGAATGCACTTCAAAAAGTGGCTCAGGGAACCGTCCTGCGTTTTCTCTTAAACGTGTGCGTGTATTTGTATCTTTGTGATTTTTTGTTTAGCCGCTAAGTCGTGTCTGACTCTTGGGAAAGTGGTGGCTGCCTTTGGTGTCCTCGTGAGAGGTACACGACAGAGCCCAGTGCTGGGGACAGAAGGACCCAGGACACACGAGGCCGCAGTCACGCCTGTTCAGCCCTGCCCTCGAGGCCATGGAGGATGCCAGGGGCACTGGTGCCCTT
Organism: Antidorcas marsupialis; assembly: GCA_006408585.1. NCBI lineage: Eukaryota > Metazoa > Chordata > Mammalia > Artiodactyla > Bovidae > Antidorcas > Antidorcas marsupialis. The sequence continues at coordinate 162,242 of SJYB01002408.1, read as the reverse complement.
CTCCCTGCTGGGTGCCTTTAAAAAGAGAAACTTCTGCCTCCAACGAGGTGTGCCCTGTGGATGCCCTGGGTGGAGAAGTCATCGTCTGGGGCAGGAAGTGCCAAGATGAGCAGAGGTGTAGAGGGCTTGTGGCCCCTTTGTGGGCGTGGAGCTCAAGCCCCAGCTGCTGCTGTGAGTGCAGAATTGTTCATTGCTCCCCTGATTTCACTGTAAATAAACACCCTTGCAAAAGCTCGGTTACAGCCAGTGTCCCTAGAGTTAAGGTGAGGAGAATCCGAGGCACAGCACTACCCAGTCTTCCACAGAGTCGGCCAACAAGAGCACGGGCTCCGGCATCGCGCGGGCCCAATGAGGGCATGGGCTCCGGCATTGCGCGGGCCCAACGAGGGCACGGGCTCCGGCATCGCGCGGGCCTTGAGCTCTCCACAGGGGCCCACGCTTCCGTGCCGGCCAGGAACAGCCTGATGTTAAATGTTAAGCCAGGTGACTAAGTGGAGGGAGAAAGGCCTGGCTGTTGATTCTGGTTCTGTCACACCCTGATACTGTGTGTGACCCTCGCTTCCTGTATACTCTGATGATCAGTCAGTAGGGCTCGGTGAAATAATACATCTGCTTCTGATTCTAAAACGCCACCCTCGGAAGCGGCGCTGAGAGCCGGGCCATCGCACACCCCCAGCGCCACTTCATCACACAGCTCCTTATTTTGCTCTGTGCTGAGGCCCAGAAACGACGTGACTTCCTTCAATCAGATCTGACTGATTCTCTACCAGTTTGGGTACTAGGACTCCACCCATCGTGTTACTTTTTTATACTCATCAAGGCTCTTATTGGAATCATGCCACTTTGCAGAAATGTTGAATTTGAAGGCTGTTCTTCCAACTTTGGTGAAAATCCTCTTAGAATGCTTTTCTCAAAATAGAGTCAAAACAAATAGAGAAACATATCAGTTATTGGGTAAAAGTGGTCTCGTCTAGCACCCTGGGTTTTTTGCTGGGGAAGCAGGTGCCCAGAGAAATTAAGCATTCAGACGCACGCCGCTCACCAGAAGGCCAGGGTGGGGGCTGTGCCCATGAAGGCACCGCCTGGACTTTGCACATAACTGACTGTGGGAGCCCCTTCAGAGACGAGCCCTGGGTGTGTGGCCGGTGGGAGGCGGTCACCTTCTGGAGAAGTCAGGAAATAAGACTGCTTTGGGGGGAGAATGAATGGTCAGCTGGGTTAGAGCGGCCTGCGTGGTGGGAAGGCTAAGTGGAGCTGTCTGTGGGCGGCGCTGGAGCCAGGAGGCCAGTGCGCGCGCGGTGTGTCCTGGAGTTCTCTCTAGAGCTGGTCGCTGACACCTCGAGCCTGTGTGTGGACGGTCGGGGAGAGTGGACCCGAGGGCTGGTGCCCGGGAGGGGAGGAGCAGACCAGGACTGAGCGTCACGCCTGCCGGGCCCCCAAGCCACACGGGCGGGTTGGGCCCAAGCCTCCCCTCCCGAGTCACGGAGCAGCTGGTCACCGTCCTCCAGAAACACGCTTCCGTCCACTGAAGCAATGGTCTGCGTTCTGTTTTGACATCATAAAGTTTAACCATTTCAACCTGTGTTTATTGAGCACCTACTATGTGGCAGGCATTTCTCCAGGTTCAGGGAGTGCCGTGATAGCCACAGTCCTGACTTCATGGTAGTGAGACTTGCACGGAAACCAAGTTTATTTGTGTATGTCAAATGATGGTAGTTGCTACAGAGAAAAATAAAGTGGAAGAATAATTTAGGTGCACAGTCCTTTATACGGAGGCCTTGAGCCGAGATATAGGTCAGTATCTGGGGCTTCCTGTGAGCACACGTAACATCTGTCTGATATCCGTGGCGTTGTTACAAGTGGCCTCACGCTGTTCTAGGCCAGCTTTTGTCACCTGATGAGCTCACAGAAAGACGCTTTGCCAGGCAGCACAGTGAGTTAGGAAATAGCTTAATGTCCAGGTTGGTTTCAGTTGTTTAGATGTTCAACGCTAACAGGCGGTGCTTGGTGTTAAACCGCTTCAGTCGCGTCCAGCTCTCTGTGACCCCAGTGGGCTGTAGCCCGCCAGGCTCCTCCGTCCGTGGGGTTCTCCAGGCGGGAACGCCAGGCTCCTCCGTCTGTGGGGTTCTCCAGGCGGGAACGCCAGGCTCCTCCGTCCGTGGGGTTCTCCAGGCGGGAACGCCAGGCTCCTCCGTCTGTGGGGTTCTCCAGGCGGGAATACAGGAGTGGGCTGCCACTTCCCTCTTCAGGGGATCTTCCTGAGCAGAGCTCGCATCCACGTCTCTATGTCTCCTGCACTGGCGGGCGGGCTCTTCACCACTGGCGCCACCTGGGAAGCCCAGTGCTTATGCTGAGTTTCAGGCATTGTTCTGAAAGAGCAGCGTCTACACACACACACACTCACACACACTCTCACACACGCTCACACTCACGCGATCCTGATGGCAGCCCCGCAGGTGAGCCGAGTTTGTCTCCTTTACTAGTGGGAGAGGTGAAGCACGTGTACACACACACTCACACACACTCACACTCACGCGATCCTGATGGCAGCCCCACAGGTGAGCCGAGTTTGTCCCCTTTACTAGTGGGAGAGGTGAAGCACGTGTACACACACACACGCACTCACACTCACGCTCACACTCACGCGATCCTGATGGCAGCCCCGCAGGTGAGCCGAGTTTGTCTCCTTTACTAGTGGGAGAGGTGAAGCACGTGTACACACACACTCACACACACTCACACTCACGCGATCCTGATGGCAGCCCCACAGGTGAGCCGAGTTTGTCCCCTTTACTAGTGGGAGAGGTGAAGTGCAGCGAAGGTCAGCGAGCATCCAGGACCAGGCGTGCGCCCTCCCTGCTCCTTAAGTAGGATGATCAGGGGGTCCTGACTAACCCGGGGGCACTGAAGCCTAGACCCGAAAGAAGGAAGGGAGCCATGTGCATGGAGAGCTGGGAGACGCGTTCCTGGAGAGAGGCGCAGTCGGCAATATCCTGGTTTGTGTCTGAGAAACAGTATGGGTGCTGCTGGAATGCGTGGGGCAGGAAGGCAGAGCAGCCCCTGGGGGTTTGGTCAGAATGACTCNCGAGACCCGAAAGAAGGAAGGGAGCCATGTGCATGGAGAGCTGGGAGACGCGTTCCTGGAGAGAGGCGCAGTCGGCAATATCCTGGTTTGTGTCTGAGAAACAGTATGGGTGCTGCTGGAATGCGTGGGGCAGGAAGGCAGAGCAGCCCCTGGGGGTTTGGTCAGAATGACTCTTGGCGCAGGACTGCCCTGCTCCCTCTAGGGTGTTGAGCAGCCTGGCGCCCCCACGCGCTAACCAGCACGGCACGGGGCGGCGCCAGCCATGCAGGTGCCCATGCCTCTCTAAAGCTCCCGAGGCCACCTCTCCTGCTGGCGGTGCTGTGCCCCTGGAGAATAAGTCCAAAACTGTGAGCAGCTGACTTACGAGCGCTCNCCTGGGGGTTTGGTCAGAATGACTCTTGGCGCATGACTGCCCTGCTCCCTCTAGGGTGTTGAGCAGCCTGGCGCCCACGCGCTAACCAGCACTGCGCGGCGCCCCCACGCACTAACCAGCACGGCACGGTGCCCCCACGCGCTAACCAGCACGGCCGTGGTGCCCCCGTGCGCTAATCAGCACAGCACGGGGCGGCGCCAGCCGTGAAGGTGCCCATGCCTCTCTAAAGCTCCCAAGGCCACCTCTCCTGCTGGCGGTGCTGTGCCCCTGGAGAATAAGTCCAAAACTTTGTGAGCAGCTGACTTACGAGCGCTCCTGTTCTCTGCTTCCCTGCATTTTCCTGTTTTAGAGTGATGAGGCGGGGCTGCACAGGGAACCATGGATTCTAGTCCAGACGGAAGGATATGCCAGCAAATCGAGCAGTCCATCCACAAGGGGCAGATACATTATGTCTTAAGACTTGGATTGTAGTGAAAGATAAATACATCAAAGCTGCATACATTTGACTCCTCCCCCCACTTTTTTTTCTTGACACTTTACTACTTTGATCTATTGTTAAAACTCTGTTAATGCTGATGCTTGGGATGAATAAGTGCTTTTTATTAAAACAATACTCTCAGAAAAAAATTATAATGGTGATAAGCAGAGTGGATAAGTCATGTGAATTTTGACTCTAATAATATAACTTTTAATAAGCCAGATTTGCACATCCAAAGAAGTGTTGCCCTTCAAAATGGCCACCTTGAAAAACTAGGTATTTTATGAAAAATGCTGCCACCGCTCTCATCCTTCTGCCACTCTTCAGAATTTCCTTCAAAGTGAGTTCCTACAGCACATCAATAAGTGTCATCTCTTAATAGGCTCGCTTCTGTTCTGGGCCTGTGGCTAAGTGGCCAAAGGCATCTGCAGACTTATTGTCTGGCAGTTCCTGTGGGTCAGGACTCTGGGCGTGGGTTGGCTGGTCCTCTGCACAGAATCACAGTGCTGATCAAGGCTGCGAGCTCCTCTAAGGCTCAGGGTCTTCTTCTAAACTCGCTGGTTGGCAGAATTCCGCTGCTTGTGGCTGCAGGACTGAGGTTTCTGCTCTCTGGGTCACTGAGCTGTGGGCCATTCTCAGCTCTGAGTGCTGCTTCTGGTGCCCTCCACGTGGTCTTCTCCGTGAGTAGTTCACAGCGTAGCTCACTGCTTCTTCAAAATCAACAGGAGGGGAACAGAAAAAACAAAATCAACCGGAGAATCTCAGTCCCCAGGAAGGGCCCAGTCCGTCCTTCCAGCCTTCACTTAATTAGTTCAGGCCCAGGATCATCTGAAACCTTCTGAATAACTCAGAGGTCCAGGGATTAGTGACCTGGTCAGGGGAATGAAATCCCATTATATTCACACTGTTTACTCACACTCCAGGGAAGGGGATAAACTGGAAATGTACACCAGGGGCGAGGCTGAATCTTGGAGGCCATCTTCCAGTTCTGCCCTCCTCTGGCCTCATTCATTACTCAACTGGGTTCATCCGTCTGCTTTTCCAGCCTTGACTTGAAATAATTTCTTCCTGTTTTGAAAATTGAGGTTTGTTTCCCATAGTCAAGGGAGAGCCTCCTTGCGCATACTCACAAGACTGACCCTCAGGCTCCCCCAGGGGCTGTTTGAGATGTGCCGCCCTAGCATTATTTGGAACCAAAGGAGGCAGCTCGATTGGAGGGAGGTTCTAAACCGACTTGAAATCAGGGACTGCCAGCTTTCATATAGTTTTCATCTTCTACTTTATCCTTTCATATTTGCAAATATCATATTTTTTCCTCCCGTCTCTTTCATGATGTGTTGTGACTGGGCTTCTGACTGAAAGCATGTATAGAGCCTAGGTTATGTTTTAGTATTATATAGTTGCCACATCACCAAAATCTCCCCTAAAACCATTTTTCATGAAGTTTCTTTGTGAATGGAACCTGTCTCCATTAGTTTTTGTCCTGCTCTAAGAGAAAAGGAGCTCGTAAGTCCCATGCTGTTTTCCTGCTGGGACGCTCTCCTGACCCTCGGCAGTTTTGTGAAAGGCATATGGTTCCTCGCAGAGCAGTAAGCATGGTGCCTGTGTGGTGGCCGGCCGCAGCGGCCCAGGAGACTGGGGGTGGCTGGTGGCTCCCCTCTTCCTCCAGCCACCGCTCATTTTCTCAGCATCTCAGGTTTTAAGTGTGTTTTCCTTTCTGTACTGTCCAGCACTCTGAGGCTTATTTTTAAGGGTTTTCTCAAATCTTCCCCTTTGAAACTTCTTCTAGCTCAGCAGACATGAGTCATTATTTTTCCTTTGTGCTTCTGTAAGGCTTCTCAGGTGGTGCAGTGGTAAAGAATCCACCTGCCGGTACAGGAGACTCTGGTTCGATCCCTGGGTCGGGAAGACGCCCTCGAGGAGGAAACGGCATCCTGCCCCAGTGTGCTTGCCTGGGGAGCCCCGTGGATCCAGGCGCCTGGTGGGCTGCAGCCCATGGGGTTGCGAAGAGCCAACCCTGACCGAGCGCACACACACAGCACTCCTTGCCGGGCCCTTTATGTGTTCCTGGTTGGCTCTGAGGGCATTCGTCGGCCTCAGTTTTTTATGAGCTGCTTGGGAGCCCGTGCCAGGGGCTTACTTACCTTTATTCTCAGCACCTAACGCATCTGACACTGTGCCCAGTTATGTTTAGGGACCAGTGCGTATTTGAATCAGAGCCCTTTACAAAATCCTTCGATTCAAATAGATCATATCTACATATCACAGACCAGGGGTGTACAGAGTGAATTTGTCTTCCCCTCCTTGTTCCCCGGCCATCCTGCTTATCCTCAAACCACCACTGCTGGTTTCTTCGCTTTAACCCTATCGACCCGGATGATGATATAAATAGCCCCGAGGTAGAGTCCAAAGATCCATGTCCTAAGTTGGGATTGCCACATACTAGCCTTGCCACTCAAATCTTGGAAAACTCATTTCTTATCTGGGCCTTTATCTGATTTATGGAGTGATCAGAGGACAATGATAGGAAGTAAATGTGTCCGTTACCCATTAAAGTGTATGAGGTGTTAAGTGTTAGTTAACTGCTTAATTTTTACTGGCTGTTGACAACCACGTGTCATTATTAACGTCATATTCATTAGACCTCTAAGGAGTCAAGAAAGCTTATCAAGACTTTATCTGTTTGGTTTATATGAAAAAAGGATGTGTAATATATGACCTAAAGACTTTTGATAAATAAAGCCTTTTCTGCACTCAGTGTGGTTAAGACTAGTCATAATTATTCTATAAAAGCAACACAAGTATATTCAGCCAGAAGAATGTGTTCAAAGAAACTTAAAATTAGCACTTTGGATTGAACGTTATATCGGCAGGCTTTTATCTGGTTTCTTTTATGGAAAGCTATTTATAGTTCTCAATGCTACTGTGAAATCGTCCCACGTTTGATGGGCAGCCTGTTATGGAAATTACCAGAACATAATGACAAAGACAGTGTTTAAATTTTGCCACAGGACCAAGCAGGCAAGAAGATGAGCTGAGAAGATAGTGCCCAGGAGCATTTGGCAAACCCCAGTGGGAACGGTTATGAAAGCTGTGCGCTGTGGGTGGGCAGAACGGGATCGCTGCCACAGCTGCCTAGCGACTGACAGGATGAGCAGAGACGCTGGTGCTGCCGCTTCAGGGGACAACAAGACAAGTGCTTGACTGCAAAACCAAACATTAAGGGCGCTCGCCTCCTCTGCCTTTCCGCACAGTAGTGAGGTGCTTCTTTAACCTCTGGTCCTTTGATTCTGAAACAGTCTGTTTCTCCTTTGAGCTTTAAAAAAAAAAATCACACTGGACCTCGCAGAAACATTGTTCCTAGATGCCGCTGGAGTGGGCTTGGCTCCCGGGCGCTGCGGCTCCGGGGCACTGGCGTTAGCTGGCGAGCCGCGTGTGCTTTGCTGCGGGCGACTGTCAGGAGTGCCAGCGTCTGCCAGCAACCTCCTTTGTCCGTATGAGGTGATCGCGGGCCCCTGGCCTTCTTGCGCTCTAGTGCAAGCAGACCGGGGCCAGCGCGTGCCCGTTCCGTGCTCGTGGGAGCAAGTCTCTCAAAGCGTTAGCCCTGCTGGGAAGAAGCTTGGGACCCCAGCCTAGGGTCTCTAGACCCTCGAACTCCAGCACCGCTGGTGACGAGCGGTACCTGTGGCTGGAGGTGAGGCGCTGTCTGGGAGGCCTGCAGCAGGAAGCGGCCCCCAGAGAGCAGGCCTCACAGATGGCGGCAGGCGCACGTGTGCTGACTAATCCCCACTCCCCGAGTCCTCCCCGTTGGTCGCGAGGTGCTTGGATCCTCATCTTAGAGCTAGGAAAGCTAAAGCAGAGAGGCCTTAAGTAGCGTTCCCGAGGAGGCAGGGTTCACGCCCTGGGAGTCCAGCGTGGCAGCCGTGCCTGTGTGCCGGACGCTGCTCTAGGCTTTGGTGCCAGGTGATGAACAGGGCGTGGTCCCTGCCCTCAGGGAGCTTGTATTCTAGCTGTTGAGGCCCTGGTGGCTGAGGCTTGGGAGAACACGCAGCTCAAAAGCTCACAGCAGCCTCCTTCCCTGAAGACCGCCGTGCCAGACCGTGCCTCCTGGTTAGCAGCCTCCCCGCTGCTAAGCCAGGCGTCTCCCCCCAGCTCTTCTCCCGGCGTTCAGCCCAGAATGCTCTGACTTCCTGCCGTTGCTTTGCCAGAGCCTTGCCTCCTCCCGTAGTGAGGTTCCGGTTTCTGCCCTGGCTGTGTGTTGTGGCCCCTGCTGCGCACTTGGATGACAGTGTGGCTGCTGTGAGGGGCCCGAGGCTGCTCTTCTCTTGCCTTGGGCGCCCTGCCTCTGCTAGTCCACCCACCGACCGGCCCTTCTGTGCCAGGATTTGACACGGTCCAGTGCTTAAATCTGTAGGGCTGCACCGGAGACAACATTCGGAATCTTAAACGGTTCCCTGACCAGGGATCAAACCCATGCCCTCTCCAGTGGAAGCTTGGAGTCTTGCCCAGTGGAGCACCAGTCTTAGCTTACCCACTGGAGCATCCCTTCAGGGCTTTCTGGAAACGCTTCATCCCGGTTATCAGTTCCCACTCACTAGTCGACCTCCAGGACCTGAGCTGGGGCCTGGCCCCTCCAGCTTCTGCCCAGTGGCTCTGCTCCCACCAGACCCAGCCACAGGGCCTAGACCTCCATGCCCCCGAGCCTGGGTCTTCTGGGCGTCTCTGTCATCCCCTGTGAGTCCCTTCTCATCCAGTCTCCCATCTGCTTGGCTTTGTAGGTCCACACTCAGCCCCCGTTCTCAACACCGGGCTGGGCCTGTGGGCCTGCCGACGTCCGAGCTTGGCTTAGTGATCGCTCCGTCTGCTAGTCTGCGAGCACTTCATCAGCATAGAGTTAGATTCACGCGCGCACGTGTGTGTGTGTGTGTGTGTGTGTGTGTGTGTGCGTGCATGGGAATTCACAGTTCACTCTGTGGCAGTTAAGGGCATCCAGGGTGGCAAGAACCGGGGAAGGGATGGCTCAGAGAAGAGAGAGACCTCTACTGCGTAAAATGACCACGCTCTGGGACGTGGTCCATTCTGTGTGTGACAGACCGAGGGCACACACCGGGTGGAAGAAGCCGTGTTCTTAAAGCCCAGAGGCTGAGCGTGCTGCAGGAGGGCCAGCAGGGGCCGCTGCGCGGGGCGGCTGGCGCTGGGCAGGGCCGGGCTCGCGGCCCCAGGGTGACGTCGGGGACTGGGGGCGGTCAGGTGGGGCGCCCAGGGCCTGTGAACCGGTGTTACCGATTATGTCTATCACTGTCCAAGGCTTCGATGTGCTGTTTCATGGTAATGCCACCCTCTGCTCTCTGGATCCAAGGAGAGCAGATATTTCAGGAGCATAGAAACGGTGCGGAGCCAAGGCTGCTCCTCGAGGACATGGTCGAACCAGAGCTTGAACAGCTCCTTCTTCCAAGTCACGTACTCTTTCTGGAATTGGTTTATAGGATAGAAAAGAGAAGCTAAAGCGTGAGGGCAGAAAAAACTGCCGAGAAGCTGGTGCAAAGTTCCAGACAAAGGTGGCCGCAGAAGGGCAGAGCAGAGGGCCGTTCACATAAAGGCCTTCTTACAGAAAGACCTGGAGGACACAGGAGCGGGCTGGCGAGAGCAGGCCAGGGCAGCTGGAGGAACCAGGCCGCCCGCGGGGCTGCGGACAGAGCCGCCCAGGAGAATTGCCAGCCCGGAAGGGCTTGCAGGGCTGGTCGCACACCCCAGGGAGGCTGCCCTCGCATCCTGAGAGATCTTAATGGAAACCACGCGTGGGGTCCACAGCTTCAGTGCAGAGGCTGTGCTGCCAGGGGCCCCGGGAAGCGAGGGCCAGGGGCTTGCCCTCACGGACTTTGCTGGGGGCCCAGGGGAGGGCTCCTCTTCAGAAAGCCAGATTAATTAATTAACTGACCAGATCCGGGCTATTCCTCAGACCTTTCAGTGTTACTTGGATGTGCAGATGGTCCATTGCCTGCAGCCACGCCTCTGCTTCTCAGCAGCCCCTCCCATCCTCCAGCTGCTTCCCCAGGTGGAGTCAGGGACTGGGCTGCGCTGAGGGCCTCGTGCTGTGCCCACGCAGCCCTCCAGGTTCTGGAAACCACTCCCAGAGCCCACTGTCTGCTCCGAATAGAGGACTCCCTAGGCTTAAACATGGAGGAAATGGCAACCCACTGCAGTATTCTTGCCTGGAGAATCCCAGGGACGGAGGAGCTTGGTGGGCTACAGTCCACGGGTTGCAGAGTCTGACACGACTGAGTGACTTCACTTCACTTAGATTTAAGAAAGGGGCTTCCCTGCTGGCTCAGCTGGTAAAGAATCTGCCTGTAATGCAGGAGACCTGGATTCAGTTCCTGGATTGGGAAGATCCCCCTGGAGAAGGGAACGCCCTCCCACTGCAGTGTTCTGGCCTGGAGAAGCCTGTGGGGTCGCAGAGAGTCGGACGCGACTGAACAACTTTCACTTCACTTCATGTTTAAGAGAAAGTTAATATTAGCAGTGGATAACCTCCCAGAGCCTTCTAGCACCATTTCACAGGTCTGTTAAAAATACCTATGCATTTCAGGACGTCCCTGGTGGTGCAGCGGCTGGGACTCCGTGCTTCCCCCGCAGGGGGCCTGGGTTCGATCCCTGGTCAGGGAGCTACAGCCGATATATTGCAACGGAGGCCTGGCACAGCTTAACAAGCAAAAAAATCCTTTTTAAAAAAAGCATTGGTGCTTCCCGGATGCTCCCTTCGTGCCCTGCTTCACGATTTCCTCAGCACATTCACCTCATTGTTGATTGCTGCTTTATTCATCCCTCATTATAGCCCAGTGCAGTGAATGTATGGTGCTAAGCCCATATTACAGGCAAAGAAATTGATGCCAAAGGAGCTTAAGCCCAAAGTAACAGCTGGCCAAAACCAGAACTCAAACCTGCACCTGTGGGTGGTTCCTGTCCATGTATGGCGAAAACCACCACAATATTGTAAATAACTTATTCTCCAATTAAAATTAATTATTTTTAAAAATCTTACAAATCTGTTCAAGTCCTTGTTTTGCCCATCCACCACAAGAGACGGACCAAAATAATGGAATGTTTCAGTCAGAAATGAAATAGCCAGCAACTGTGGCTCATTGGTTACTATTAGGTACACGCTGAGATTCTCTGACACGATATTCTAAATACCAGTTTTGCCTTGAGGTTTCAAAAGCAGCTTTGATCCCACTGCACAGTGTTCTTTGCCAGTTTGGGTTCTGGACGCTAACCTGATGGCTTCTGAAGCCCTTGTTGATTTGATTTGTGGGATCAAAGAGAGAAGGGTCCTTTTCCAGTGCAGGTTGGCCTTCAGGCTGGCCTGTGCCGTGGAGTGGGAGCTTGGCTTCCGAGTCCATGTTAGGAAGCAGGCCGCGGCTGTGACCGAGAGGCAGAGTGAGGCTGTGCATGGACTCCTCGTCTGTCTGGTGACCAGAGTCGGTCAGGAGCACTACTCACAAAACCCACACCCAGGGATCTCTTCTAACGCTTCACCCTGCTTATCAGTGGAAAAGCAAGGTCGTAGTCGTTTCCATTTTTCTTTTCCCTGCTGATGTTGCTTTGTTAATATACTGTATCTGTAAGTCAGCTATCAGCCCCCAAAACACAGCTGATGTGATGTGTCCTTTGTGGTAATTAACCTCACAAGACATCTGCTTTGATTTTAACCATGCTTCTAAATTCCTGGCACTGTATCTCTCATATCTGAAATTTGAGGGACATATATCTGTATCCAGGAGACCCAAATCATTCTTTACAAAATAAAATAGAAGGTCACTCTATCTCTGCCTCGGACACTTGTGGTGGGATTGCTAAATCACTGAAGCAAGCTGATGAGTAATTTTTGAACCCATCTACCACTATAACCTAGGATTAGGAGACCTGAATGGACCTGCCTTGTGGAGAATGGCAGTACTTGGTAAGCTCCACCAGAGAAGAACCAGAGTCACCCTCCCATAAATTTAGCCAAGTATCATGAGGGTAATAGTAGCATCTGCTAAGCGTCAGGTATGTGCCTGGGATTTTACAGATTCTTTTTTTTTTTTGGCAGTGCAGGGTCCTGGTTGTAGCATGCAGGGTCTTTAGTTGCAGCTGGTGGGATCTAGGTCGACCCCTGTGAGAAATCCCTGGAGTCTCAGCCACTGGACCAGCAGGGAGGCGCCTGTGCATCACTTCTGTGAGGCTGGTGTGTGGCCCCACTCTGCAGGTACAGAGCTTGGAGATGGGCAGGCTTGGCCCTCATTAGGATTGAAGGGTGTGCGAGGGTGTGCGCACGCAGGCTCCGCCCCCACCTGTGGCTCCGCCCCCACCCGTGGCTCCGCCNAGCCACTGGACCAGCAGGGAGGCGCCTGTGCATCACTTCTGTGAGGCTGGTGTGTGGCCCCACTCTGCAGGTACAGAGCTTGGAGATGGGCAGGCTTGGCCCTCATTAGGATTGAAGGGTGTGCGAGGGTGTGCGCACGCAGGCTCCGCCCCCACCTGTGGCTCCGCCCCCACCCGTGGCTCCGCCCCCACCCGTGCCTCCACTGTGCCTCTCCTGCTTAACGGTCAGCAGTTAGACCTTTCCTCTACACTCTGTGGTTAATTCTCTTAGCTGCAGTGAACAAGTCTTGATACATTGTATCTTCTAAGCCTTTGTGTGTCAGGCTCTTTTTTTGAATTAATAACACATTTCTCAGCCGCCTAACATCTGCAGGATTCAGGGCCAGCATACATCGGTGGGCTAGAATAGCCATCAACAGCTTTTTCAAAGAGCTGGAATCTGGAGGAGGAAGGGCTGTCATCACAGGAGTGGGCAGGGTGGTCGGTGGAGGAAATGATGTTTGCAAAGATGTGGAGGCAGTCAGTATATCAATTGAGTTAACAGTATCACTTCATGGGAAATAGATGAGGAAACAGTGTCAGGCTTTATTTTGGGGGGCTCCAAAATCACTGCAGATGGTGACTGCAGCCATGAAATTCAAAGATGCTTACTCCCTGGAAGGAAAGTTATGACCAACCTAGAGAGCATATTCAAAAGCGGAGATATTACTTTTCCAACTAAGGTCCGTCTAGTCAAGGCTATGGCTCTTCCAGTGGTCATGTATGGATGTGAGAGTTGGACTGTGAAGAAGGCTGAGCACCGAAGAATTGATGCTTTTGAACTGTGGTGTTGGAGAAG